>JAHLJT010002630.1:46668801-47243801 GCA_031308135.1 Acheta domesticus
TCCTTTTCTTCCATCCTCCTCCCCACACTCCGATTGATTCGGAGTGCTCCCTGAAGATCACGAGCTGGATGGAGAGGGTGACATTGTAGTGGAATCAGGAACTCCAATACTAAAAAAAAGTAAAATCTTTTCTGCTGCATAACTGTTTCTATACAATTAGAGACTATACAGATCGTCAAAAAGAAAAATAGTGTTTATTTTAACAAAACAATGATATATAATGAATTAGTTTACATTTGTATTGTATACATTTTTAAACAAGATTTAGTACGCCTGTAACAAGTAATGTACTTCAGCTTCCGGGTCAATGACCCCCATCTCGATCAGGTTTTTGTCCAGTTTCCCTGATCCATTGAGCAAATGCTGAGATGGTCCCTTGTTTTGCTTCTGGACGTAAATGTAGCTTCACTGTGCGCCCATTTGTTGAGCACTCCTTTTGCTTGTAGTGGTAGAGTAGAACTGATGGTCGTTACTATTTTGTTTGCAACGCATAAAAATCAAATCACTTCATTTACGGTTGAAATTGTTTTTCTATAACTCGGGACCGAAAATGTCTACTTCTTCAAATGTTGCTAATCTCGCGTTTATTGTTTGTTGTTGTTTTTTTTATTCTGGGCTTCAAGAAAATGTGCGCAGATAATCTCTTCCCCATACGTCATACACAGTTGTTACTGTTTTTCGACCAAATACATAATATACGTTTAAGTCGTAACAAAGCTTCCGAGTGAGTGATCTTCTTCTCCTTCCAGCTCATGACCTCACTCTGTTTAAAATCGGAGTATACGCCATGGCTCATCGGATCGCCGGATCGGGAGCAAAGAGCTATGTGAGTGGACCAGCCATGTGAGTGGACGGCCGGGCCAAGAGCAGTGACTGTTTAGCAGAGGCGTATCTAGGTATTCAGGCGCCCACGGCAACCATAGAATTTGCGCCCCTGAGAGAATACTTCAAATTAGGGTTGTTATTTGTTTTAGGGGGTTGGCTCTAAATAGCGCCCCTAGTGAGTGGCGCCCATGGCACGTGCCATGTCTGCCACACCGTGGATACGCCTCTGCTGTTTAGAGTCGATTTAAAGTCGCGAAGGATCGGATGGCTCAATTTTACGCCAGGCATTCCACAATGAAATCGCTTGCTGCTCATTTCTGCTCTCCACGATGTTTCAGGTGAAGAAAAAAACTAAATTACCTTCTACCCAATTTTGCACCGAAAGGAAACTTGAGACTGATGTTTAACTCAGAGGTCGCGACGGGTAGGTAGCATTTTTATTCCACTCGATTTATTTCACTGTTACTCCTGTGATCAACATTTCTCAAAATCTGTAAAAAACGGACGTAAGGTGTTTCTGCACAAAGCGATTCAACTGGTTTGTCCGTCACCGAAGAGGAAGCAAGCGGTTCGGCACTCATAGTCCAGCCATTTAAAACTAAACGTCAAGAATTGTATTTTTAAAAACTGGAGGTAATGTAAAGGGTTTATTTGGCCTATACATTTTAATCGGTTTACAAATTAATCTAACAGACATCATTTAAGTTTGACAGGCACTCCTATGAGGAACGTGCAACGGCTATAAAGGCTTCCAAACAAGCTCTTTTTGTCATGTTAGTTGTTGCTTAGTGAGGGGCTAATTTATCTAAGTAAAACCAATACCGCGCATTGCGTGAGTTTGAAATGTCATCATCCTGTAGAGTTTTGCATGATTCTTTTAAAGAATTAAAATAATATTGCAAGTAAATCGTCAGTGAGAATTAGTCACAGAATTGCTCACCTAATTTAGGCACCACTTGTTATTTTATATTGTTTGTAATAAGTCTCTTAGGAAAAAATATTACACAATTTATAACAATTTAACTTTGCCATTCGAAACCATATTGCCGCAGTTATCGTTTGAAATACCTTCCTAGATATAACTGTTTATGAAAATATTAGCTTCGATGTTAAAGGTAAATCATAAATGTGCATTTTCTGAGTTGATACTTGACGGTAATAAGGGGAATCGCAGATATCTCACTCTTCACATTCACTGCATAACTGCTTTGTCAACGTAGCTTCACTTCTGTGGATGTTTTCTTCAGTTCTGTGAAACGTTTGTGAGGATATATTTTCTTCGCTAACACTTCCATCAAATAATTATCAGGTGAAGAAAAAAACCTTCCACCCAATTTTGCATCGAAAGGAAACTTGAGGCGGATGTTAAACTCAGAGGTCGCGACGTATAGGTGGCATTTTTATTCCACTCGATTTATTCCACTATTACAACCTGTGATCAACGTATCTCAAAATCTGTAAAAAAGAAACATGAGGTGTTTCTGCACCAAGCGGTTCAACTGTTCTGTGTAGAATGATTAGAATGAATGTGTAGAATGATTATAATCATTCTCCATGTTATCGCGGTAGTGGTTCGCTTCCTTCACGAGAGATGCGATAACGGATGACAGTAACGATGTGTCGCTCTATTACTGATACCAGGAGCTTTTATCACACGGGAGCAAATATTTCTTCTTATCAATTTTCTCCAGAACCACTCGTCGCTATCTTTATTCATAATCAATAATCAATTCATATAGTAAAAGAGCTCCTGTAGGAATTCTAGAGCTCTAGAAAACATTCATGTTTTGCCCTTCTCCCCCAAAGTTCGTCATACACAATTTTAAGTGTTTTAACGTTAAATAAATAAATACAAATTAAATAAATTTCACAGAATGTATACTGCACAGTGAGGGCATTTTCACAGAGGTAATGGTTACGGCCACAGGCCACTGTTGACCTTTGGAAACATGCAAACTCTTAGTAGACCGAAAAACACTGACAAAATGTCGCTACACATCGAAGATTTAGTGATTTCAAAATGACGATAAAAAAATCGACGATAGCATATCAAACACATTAGTTATGATTATGGTTTATTTTAGCATGCATGCGTGTGCATTGATTCGCATACATTTCAAATGAAAAGCATTTCTTGCGTAAATTTCAGTCACTCACAAATGCATTAATACTCATTCAGGTTTACATTTTCTCCGCATCTCGGGTGGTCAGACTAGCAGAATATAGAAATTATGTAAAATTAAAATTGAATTTTCAAATATTTTGTGCAATAAAATCTCACAGTTACAATTTTAACTCTTAAAACAATAATTTACAAACTTCAGAATGGTCACACACATCTAATTGGTTAACGTATATCTTATTTACTGTTATTATATTAACTGTATATTATTATCATGCCATACAAAATTCGTTAAAAAGTCAATGTTTTAAAAGTGCTGGTAAGGGGCATGCTTGAATTTGTCTGAAATAGTGTTTATATCACACTTATTAAGTAATTAATGTTTTCTGTTATTGAAGTCATTAGAACAATAAACAAAAAATAAGAACGCGGTTTCAATTTGTAAACGGAGACGGTAGCCGCGATTTCTAACCAACCGTGTCCGTAATTTCTGATAACGGATGTGTGTTGTTCATACTGTTTGTAATAGCGCTTTTTTATAAAAATAATCAAACAAGAAGTATAAATTCTGGAAATAAATGTACTCAGACGTCAAATTGAGTTACAGCCAGGGTTACCAAATTGGGGAATTTTGTCCCCAAAATGGGGATTTGTTTTCGTAGTCGGGGAAAGAATGAAGAATATAAATGAATCGGGAAATGTTTGGGGATTTTTTGGGGACATTATTTTTATTCGGAGTCGAAATAGAAATTATATTTTCTCAATTATTATGAATAAAAAGAAAATAACAGACGTTATTCTCTCTCACTTCAATACAACAAGAGAAAAGCGACAGGCATAGAGAAAGAGAAACAAAGATAGGGCTTCGAGAAGCTCAAAGGACGATGTTTAGTTGATTTGAATTTTTTGAATTTAAGGACACGGCCAAAGGAATCGTCAGGAACAGCTCGTGTCGTTGGTCCATAATTTGGAGAATATTTTTAGTTTCAAAATTGGGGAATTTTCTTTCACTGGAGAGGTTATTTGGGGAAATTCTGTAGTAGAGAGAAGTTTACTATGACGGTAAATTCGACGGTTTGGCAAGCGGGGCAACTTTCTATTGGAACTCATCCCCTTACTCTTACGCTATGTCAAAAACGAGCTCCCCATAGGTTTGGCATCGATTGTGAAGCTCCCAGACAAATCTCCCATAGGTTTGGTGCCGATTGTGAAGCTCCCAGACAAATCTCCCGTAGGTTTGGTACCGATTGTGAAGCTCCCAGACAAATCTCCCGTAGGTTTGGTACCGATTGTGAAGCTCCCAGACTTTCTAGAGAGGAGACAGACTGCCCATTTAAAGGCTCGGAAAACTTTCATTTCTTCAGAGAATGTCCGTCATTGAGGGCTTTTTAATTTAGCAGACAGTCATTCTCCACCTACTCTGCTTCCTCAATGTCACTTCCATCACTGCGTTTTGTCCGAGGTTGGTCCATTGATGCTGCCTATTTCTTCTCGGCAGAAGGTTGTCTGCTGGGACATAACAGTAAAACATGGATTTTGAATACACCACGAGGCAGAGGATTTTTCCCCTAAATTTAGCAACAGGTTTTATCCACTTTTTTCTCACCAGACTCCAGCTATAAGAGCTTTTCTGGCGAAAATTAGCCGTTTCCGGCGCACGATTACATAACTTTCTCTTCTTACAAAGTATTCGTAAGACGAGAAAGTAAAAAAAACTTAAGAGCAACTGAAAAGAGATTTCCTTTACTTTCATCTCAGAAAATATTTGGAGATTATAAAGTATCTGCTTGAATGTGACAAGCAAGTTACGTGATGCATTGGACATGAACTGCATCCGGGGTCGAACGGGGAATTATTGACCGATCCAGTCATTTGCTATGCACGCCGGCCATTCGGTATTTGCCAGTCTTGCCTTATGGCCAGGGCGCCCCTGGCTGCACCTCACTAATTGAAATATTATAATGATGAAAAGTCTGCGGCAATAAAATATTTTTAACATACTGCATTGCCTTTTCATTTATGTTAATTCAGTTTTATTTATTGCATTCCATCCTCCATCATCCATCATCCTGCATTTATATATATATATATATATATATATATATATATATATATATATATAGTGCGTGTGTGTGTGTGTGTGTATCCATCACGCTAGAAACGAATCGATCAAGTTTCAATACGTTGAATTCTAATTGGTTCAGGCGAAACTTACATACCAGCTTACGTTCGTCATTGTGAATGCTCGTTTTTACGTATAAACTTTACGGCTAAATGTACAGCATTACGTTACGTTTACGTTTGCATTGTGAATGAGGCCTAAAGAGCACTACAGAATGAGATACTGGAAAGTTGAATCTGAAGGTACTCCCTAAAAATTAATTGTTTTTACACACTATTCCTTCCTTTTCCTGAAACGACAAATGTGTTTTCATTTATTTACTCGTTTATTTTTATCTGTTTATCAATATTCATTTATTTAACTAACAACTAGAACTCACTCATTCTTTTCATTGATTATAATACGAATAGGTCGTTGTATTGATTGAATGTTTAACAATATTCCAATATTAATTAAAATATCTATATACAACGGTAAACCAACGCTTTTGGCAAATGTGCAGCTTACACGTCTAGAACCAACCGCGAGCGAAAACAATTGAGAAACATACCAAGCTCAGTAGAAGGCAACGTCTAAAAATGTGTCTTTTGACGTAATGCTGAAATAAATTCTGAGTACTTTTCATTACCTTTAAATCAGAAATTGAATTTGCAGTAGAGATTTTCGTTCCAGACAGCTATTGAAATATGCCGTCTCGATGTAAAATCATTTCAAAGATCGGGCGTTGACCTACACGTCGGCTTACAGGTCTTCCTTCTGTCCGTTAACTCCCCAGCGCGGCACTGCACCAGCCGGGACAAACTCGATGTGTGATTCGCTATATATATAAAGAGAGAGAGAGAGAGTGCGATTTTTATAACACTGACCCTCAAGCCCCTACGGACACGATGGAATATCACACGACATTTCGCGTCTTTCTCACTCGTGCCGCTAGATGTCGCATGATCGCAAACACTGCTTGATACAGTCGCGATCATGCGATGTCTCGGAGCACGACCAAGAAAGACGCGTAATACCGTGACATATTGCATCGTGAAGACGGGCCTTGAGGGGCAAAGTTACAAAAACCGCACTATAAGCGCCCGACGTGTCTGGGAGTGTTGGTCTAAGGGGTTAGAAGAGGACGAGGAAGGAAAGATAGCGGGCGGTCCGTTGCCCGTTTGTTAGGATACTGCTCCTACATTCGGCTGGTACTGATAGGAGAAACCATGGAAAACTACCGATCAGAACAGCCGGCCGCTAGAATTCTCCTCCAGACAGTGGTTGAAATCTACCCGTCTATGTAACTAGAGACAACTATTGGTGCTAAAAAAGCACTACTTTCTCGCCTGTATTTTCACCCAAAATTACGCGACAAATACTCAATTTTGCGAAAAATTGTACTTGATCTTTTTTCACAATTTATCTTTAAGAAAGCGATTTCATTAAGGGAAAAATATCTATCTTTAATATTTTAGTTGTAGAAAGACTTCAACAAATTTTGAACTTTTGCAATTTTCGAAAAATTAGTATTTTTAACGATCATGAGAAGACCTGCACCATCCTCTTAAATGTGCTTCACACTATCCAACAACAAAATTTAATCAAAAACGATGGAGCCATTTTTTTGAAAAATGTATGAAAGATATCCCACGGGCTTCAAGTAAAGTCCCTCCCCCCCAAAAAAATAAAATATTGATTTCACACTCGAGGAGTCACGACATCAGTAAGATCGATTGGGGAATATCAATTTTGGAGAAAATCGGCTGAACTATTTACCCGCTAGCGTTGTTCACTAAGGGACAGACGTTTTGCCACCATTCGATTTTTCGCTATGAAGTACCCATAAAATATGGATTTTGGCTACAGCACGGAAGAGAAGTTTTTTAGGTCGCTTTTCAACATCTTAGTCATATAGCGACCACTTGATTTTTAAACTGAGTGGGGGAACTGTAGGTAAAACACGTAAGGACAACACAAGCACACACAAACGTGTATACCCGTAGCGGGATTCGAACCCGCGATCCTTCGAGCCGAGGCTGCTTCGGCCCTTGAGCCTTAGGCCTCATTCACAATGCAAACTTAAACGTAAATGTAACGTAGCCGCAAAACCTAGAAATGTTTTATTAAGCGAGACCATTCACAATGCCTTGACGTAACCGTTGACGTAAGACCGTAAACTGAAGAGTTCGCAAGCTCCAAGCTTTTACGTTTAGTTTACGTCGGATTTCTTCAGAAGACCAATCAGAGAGCAGCATGGAAGTTCGATTTCAGATTGTGTTCAGGTAGTTTGTGGTTATGTCATTGTTATTGTAATGTAGAGAACTAGTTTACGAACGCTTTTGATGCATGTAGTGAATTCAGTGTAAGAATTTGGACAATTTTTATTGTGACCTGAGATTGCAAATAAGCTAAATTATGTCCGACGAATTACTCATGAATTCGGTTCTTGAGAATCCTTGTTTATAAGATGAAGGAAAAGTGAGCACTACTGCAACATCTACTATATGTATATCGAGACAAATCGATAGGAATCTCGAAGGAAAAGCTACAAACCATGGTGAAAAGATCTTTTCACCATGTTAGAGACGAATCGATCAAGTTTTAGTACATTGAATTCTCATTGGTTCAGGGAAAACTTACGTTCGTCATTGTGAACGCTTGTTTTTACGTGTAAATTTTGCGGCTACGTTTACATCATTACGTTACGTTTAAGTTTACATTGTCGATCTCGGCTATCCAGGTCGCGTGATGGAAGATTCTTATTTCTAAATTTGGCAACTGGATTTATCCACTTTTTCGTTACCAGGGACCTATAATAAGTTTTCCTGTCGAAAGTTCGCCGTTTCTTCGCGCAGCATTACATAACTTTCTCTCTACTCCGTAGGGAGAAAGTAAAAATCCGCCACCAACAGAATTCGACCCCTAGGACCTGCCGATTAGACATGCTGCAGTGGTTACAGCTCTTGTCCAGAGTAATGTTAGCCGGTTTGGAAAACATAAAAGGGTTTTGTTGAGTAATTAATCCGCATGGTAATAAACTTAACAAAGCGAAGAAAACTGCAACCACTAAAAACGACTTCTAGGCTTCGGCTCACAGAGATCTAGTTTAAGTAAGTTTTGAAGACCACACTTTCGTTTTCACAGAACAATGTACGGTATTTTTTCTGCGTAAAAATCAAGGTCCAAGAAAATCATTGGCATGGTTGTACAATTTAGTGAATTTTAATTCATTAAAATTGAAATACTATGTATTTGGGAATAATGATAACTGATCAAAAGTCAGTAATACTTTTACTAAAATCATCACCCAAAAGAAAGGACAATTGAGTTATATTTCCCGAAATTTTCACATCGCAGGAGTGTGTACAAAAAAAAGACTCGAATTCCTATATACCTCAAATCTCTTCCCTCTTTACTTCCTCTATCACGGTGTTCGTTTTCCCCTTTCAGACGAAAATTATGGTTAAAAACCTCAATGGCTGTAATTTTGTTTTTCGAAAATTTTATTTGAATCTCTCAATTGTTCTATTTTTCATTTTAAGATGGAAACATTGGAGATGAGCGGGTTTCCTTGCAGTGTGAGATAAAGAGGCAACAAAATGTGTCATATTCCCAAGACCACGTCATTGAGTACCGTTTCTTCGTCTCGGTCAAAGACTACCCGAGAGATCTAGGGCAGAATGAATCTGTACATAAAATACTGATCTCGGTCTTCCAGGAATCTAAGTTTCTTAGATCTCTAGCATTGTTTCTCTCAAGCCATAAATCCTCTCTGCATGCAATAAGCTATGGAACCGTTTTGTACCATTTATGAAGAATAATCTTAAAACTTTGTAAGTGTACAACTTATAAAAGTGAAATTACTCTTTCGGGGGAGGGCATTAATAGTTATTTATGCAGCAAGGGCGTTATAAAAGTTAGAACCAGTTAACGCCCGTGGTACATATAAGATTTTATTTTTTACCTAATTTTAATAATTTAGTTTTACTTATTTACTTACTAACTAGAAGTTAACTTAACTCGGTTTTTCTTTTCACATTTCCCTCATATAATTCCCTTAATAAGAGAATATGTAGTACATGGAGCTAAGAATATGTAGCACATGGAGCTAAGAAGCTTAGCTCCATGATGTAGCATCTTACAACTGCTTTCATATTTCCCTGGTAACCACGATCCTCTCTATCCATCCTGCATTTTATTGCAATATAAATAGAGCTCCGTATCCAAGGCAATAATAAATCAGTAAAAATAAACATATTTAAGGCGAAATAATAGCACATCGCAAATTATGCTATAATGAAGTAAAAGGCGCACACGCCAACAGCAACACACGCGTTAGCTGCAATGCATTTTATCAAGTCAAGAGTAATTGAAAACGTTTTCAAGCTGCCAACCTGGCAGCGTAGATAAAACAGTTCAAGTATTATTGCTGACATGCCATTATAAAAGCATTACACACGACTGTAAAAGTAATTTGACTTCGTGGTATTTAAGTTTTCTCTTGAATTATTAAATTGCAGTAACGACTTTCAGCTTATCCGGTCTCGTAATACTTCGCAGTAGACTCTCCCCTCTACAGCAGAATAGCAGTACGACCTCTTATTATCAGTTAAGAGTCCTTTCCTGTTGAGCAAAATTAAATAAAAGATATGAAACCGTTTTATTGACCATTTCTGTGCATACACATGTACGTTAATTTTTGCACTAGCTCTAGCATGTATCGATATCTCCTATTGTATTGCAACTATCGTCCAGTGCGTATGAATTCGTTCTTCTGATAATTCGATATCTAAGGTTTATAATGTGAAGGTTCGTAGATATTTTCAGCCACATCCTTACCGGCATCCGCTGTTTCACAAATGTTTCCGATGAGGCAAACACGACCTCTAATACATAGAAATACTTCGAACAGTAAAACGGCAAAGGTTGCTTAGGGCCTCACTGCAGTGCTTCTGGCCGGATGGACCCAGGGATCGAGTCTCGACGGTGGAAGAATTTTCGACACCAACCACATAGCTAGTGGAGGGAGGAGTATCATCTGCCTACCAGAAGCTATCATTGAGCTCCAAAACCTTTCCCCGATCCTTTAACTATAAATAGTCGAGGGATGTTTTAAAAAAAGTGAGGTTGTCAACATTTGAAACTAAGGCATTTCCACTCCCGTGATATAGGAAACCTATTTGCATCGATAAACGAACTACACATTTGGATTTTATTTTCTCGTGTACATAATTAAAAAATGACCTACAAAAATAAAATAAGACCAAATTATAAAATAGTAAAGACGTCGTAACTAGAGCCAATATTATCATTCAAGATTATTCATCAAGTAACCGACAACCCACAAGATTTATATTACTGATGAAGAAGAATAGAAAGTATTAAGAGAGAATTCTACTTTTTGCGGAAGAGATTTGATTTAAATGGGAAATATTTTTTCTAGCTTATTGAGATGTAAACGTAATGTACTAAGATGTAGATAAGGTATATACAGTTTTTACTGTATATACAGTTACATAAACATATATTACAGGTATATACAGTTTTCGTATACAGTTTCTACTGTTTTTGACCAAATAAATAAAAGGTTCCTCACACGTCATATACAGTTTTTACTGTTTTTGACCAAATAAATAAATAAAAGGTGTAATGGCATTACAGGTTCTTCAATACTTATTTTGTCAAACATGTCGTCTCCGAAAGATCACTTCGCATAACTCATCCTAACCATTATTTCTGCTTTCAGAAACATACAAGTCTATTTGTTTGAAAAGCGTTCATATCTTCAACAGCAAAAAAATCTAATCTGTCGGAGCCTTCTATAGTGTTTAAGCGACAAAATGCAATTCGCGAATTATACGCCGAAATCGAAGATATGGCGTCAATTAGTTCAAATGCTAAATTTTCTTTTTTTTTCTAAATTTAAGTAGGTCCAAGCACCTGAAGACAAAAAGAATTGTCGAAACATAGTTATTGTATAAAACTTCAGTCAAATTTGTAAAACTAGTTTGTGTGTGAATTTTTAATAAGCCTTTTTACTGTCTTCAATAATTTATGAATCTTTAAATTATATTACATTGTATTATATTAAAAATCCAATAGGTACATTAGTTTATGTGAATTTATTTACGAAGTACTCATGACCCGAGGCACACTTCCTTTCGACGCGTGCATCAGCAACTGATAAGATACCGTTGGCTTTCTGACACTAGTAATGAAAATAGTAATGGGAATAATAATGAGAATAACAGCACCGGTAATGTATACTGAATTTTGAAATAATTCTTTTTCTTCATATTGTTCGGAATGATTAGATATCTGCCCCACCTCCACCCCAAACCCTGACCCCAAGTCAGGGTTGCCAGATTGGGGAATTTTGTCCCCAAAATGGGGATTTTTTTCGTTGTGGGGACAAAATGAGGAACATACATGGACGTGGAAACGTGTGAGGATTTTTGGGGGGAAATTATTTTCATCCGAAGTCGAGAAAAAAATATTGCTCTCTCAATTATTATGAATAAAAAAAGAAACAACGGACGTTATTCTCTCATTTTTTGTATCAAAAAGAAAAACAAACATTGAGAAAGAAAGAAAACAAAACAACGAAGTTTTACAGGATTTCAAGCAGCTCAAAGGAAGTTGATTGCTCGATTTGAATTATTTGAATTTAAGATGACAGATAATGGAATCGTCAAACACAGATCATGTCGTATGTTCATAATTTGGAGAATATTTTTCGTTTAAAAGTTGGGGGTTTTTGTTTCATTGGAGAGGTTATTTGGGGAAAATCCGTATTAGTGGTGGAGAAAGAGATCGCAACACTTGTGGCAACCCTGCTTCACCCTCTGTTCGGAAGAGCGAGGTGCACAAACGCAACACGAGGGGAGATACCCACCCGGAAGCTGACCGGTGATAGGGCGATCGGCGCGGCGCGGCGGGGAGGCCGGAGCGGCGCGGAGCAGACTCCTTCGGAACGAGCTGCTGGCGGGCGCCATGACGGGCGCGTGCTTCAATACTCCTCGCTGCCAAAATGGACGTCCGACACTGAAGTGTCATTAAGGTAACTTTATAACACTTCACAAAAAAAGTGACTGTCTTTGTCTATATTAATAGCTTCTTAAAGAACCTGGCCACAGATTGTTTAGAACAGACGAAAAGTTTTTATTGCAATATCCAGGTACAAAAATTGAAAATTCACAAAAGTGACGTTTCGTCGCTTTTGTGAATTTTCAATTTTTGTACCTGGATATTGCAATAAAAACTTTTCGTCTGTTCTAAACAATCTGGCCACAGATTGGCCAAAACTTTTCGTCTGTTCTAAACAATCTGTGGCCAGATTCTTTAAGAAGTTATTAAGGTAACTTTTACTCATATATTTTTATTTCGAATTTGTTTTCGAACTTTTTTCTATTTCAGTCTGCACGATCTAAAAGTTCTATTCCCAAACCAGAAAACTGACTGTGGAAAGTTATTTTGTCTCCTAAATGTTTAAAATGATAACTTTATCACTGATAACATTTCTGGAATTCTATTATCAGAGTTTTTAAGCCAAAATACCTAATATATAATTATAGTTATGGAGAAATAGGTAACTGAACGCAATTCTCAGTAAAGGAGAAATCATGAAACTGAGATACTAGAAACTTGGAGTTGACCACAAATGTTTCTTCCGAGAAAGCCACTCTGATAAATAAACATATTCACAGTATTTTAGACCATATTTAAAAAAAGAACAGATTTTGTAGTAGATTAGAGAACACATTTGGAATAAAGGGTAATTTTTACTTTTGATCTCAACATTTCTTTACGAAAGGATGCTTTTTACTTTGATTTAAACATATGGCGAATTGATGTTTGATCAGCTGGGACGTTTTTTCCAATAGAGAGCTTCGTTCTTCATTTTTGAATTTGAAGATCCCGATTGGATAACCGCATCCCAGCTGATCAAATACCAATTCACTCTATATTTAAAACGGACAATAAAATAAGATTTTGCAACTTTCTAATATCGATATTTAAAAACATGGATAGGTTTTGATCGATATTTTAATAGTATTAATTTTAATACGATTTAATATTTAATTAATTAAATTTATTATTATGTATTAATTATTTTATTATTAATTAATTTATTTATTATAATTATTATAATAAATTATAATTATAATAAATTGTATTAATGAATAATTAATTATATTATAATGAATTATATTAATATAATTATTAATTAATTAATAATTAATTTAATTAATATGAGTTAATATTAAATTAATTTTATAATCGATATTTTAATATTGAATATTGATGTTTGGAAACATCGATGAATTGTAATCAAATGTTGCATTACAGCCACTGTGTAGAGAAATACATGGGTGAGTTCCTTCAGTGCACGGATTTTTATTCGTTCTGCGCACCTCCAGTATGTGTCACGAACCACGTGACCATAATATGGGCACATCGTTTGAAAAGTCAAGACCAGACGCTGGCCGCCATGTTGCATTGAGAACGAGTAGTTTTGAGAACCATTTTGAAAATGGTACCAAAATAAAAATTTTCAGCGGTAAGCAACTAAAAATAACGCGATGAAGGTGTACGAGATGCAATATTTAGAAGAAATGGTTCATATATTTGTTTCAATGACTTGTAACAAGATGATAATTTTGGTTTCTGGCTCCATTTAAAATTTACACAAAAATAAAAAAAAATATTGTGACGCAAACTGGCGGCTGAAGCTTATTGGCTGAAGTAGGATAAGATGCGCAAGAGCCCCCCCCCCCCCCCCGATCACAACCATTGTGTAGAGAAGTAGCGTACCCTGCGAATCTCCCTTCTCCTCACAGCCGAATGAAACATGCGAAACTATTTTAATACAGACGTATTTCAGAGAGAGTAGTGATTGCGGACGTCTCAGAAAATGTATTTCCTTCTTCAATGTTTACAATAAAAAACAAAACGGAACTAAGTACACACTGATTAGTAATCACGTGTAATATGTAACCATTTGCGTAGGCCGTTATCGCAGACATGTGATGATGTGAGGTTTCCCTACACAAATAATCACAGATTACATCTGGTTACTAATCAGTATGTACTTAGTTCCATTATTTGTTTTTTATCGTAAACGTTGATGAAAGAAATAACTTTTCCATTGGCCAACAAATAATAATTAGCACTACATTCTATTGACTACGTTCCATGAACCAGGTGATTCCATTACAATATTTATGGCCATATAAATATTGTAAGAATTGTGAATTAATAGAATTCGAGATTCTTCCCACCCTACACTTTTCTACAGAGAGTGGGAACACAGAGGAGCCGAAGGGCCGAAAATGTAATGGAAGGTCCAGATCTCATTTTGTACATTTGGGCGCGAAGTATGTAATTCGAGATCTTTGGCACTGGAAGGAGGAAGCGCCGTTATCGAGTTATGAACGGTTCAGGAAACTAATCGCTAAGCAGGTGATATGCTGCGATGTATTTACGCTTTCCTTATTTACACGCATCTTTTCGTGACAGTGAGAGTGACAATGCAATTCGCCACCTATTTGTGAAATTCGCTTTCTATTGACGCCTCCTTTGTTACAGTTGTTGGCTGTGAGAGCCGCAAACTACCCACATTACAGAAATACTGAACTACCAGCTGAAAGTGGCGTCGTCGACACTTTAAACTTTTTTCGGTTGTTTGACTTTTCTTTTTTTTTCTTCGGTTCAGAGTCATCTTTATTCGGTTTAAATGCTTTGTCTTAAATTTCACACTTAAATTTTGCAATTATTTTGTGATATTTAGCACGATTTCTACCTTTGGCTTTACTGGACTTAGGTAATGTAATTATTTCATAAAATTGACTTTGTCAAGAGTTATTTCGAAATATTATTCTTTCAATTTGTCATAGAACATATTTTTAAAATCAATTGGAAAACTATACGACGTTGTCGGCAAACACGCATCTCCGAGTCAGTTGGCTTATCCTGATTTCTCAAATAAAAGTTGTCGTCTTCTTGATATTCTTTGAAGACATAACGCTGATCTCCGCAGTCCAGACGCAGAGACCGACTCGATAACACCGCTATACTCTTCTCGGAGACGTGCCGTCTGATCCGGGCAACTCAATAGGCCCTCCACTTAATTAGTTCATTTTCCCTGAAAGGAAATTCTTCGTTTTTATATTCTCGTATTCTTTGTCTGCTAAGACTTCTTCTATCTTCTGCGTCTACGACTTTCTCTTCGCCTCTCTCTACCAAAAATGCCTTTAGGTACTGCAGTTTAATCAACATCACCGACATAGATCTATTTAGGTGGCGTTGGTTTAATTCCTGGCATACTCGTCATAACACGAAAAAACACGTTTTTGGAAATTTATTAGAATCTTATGGCGGGATCCAAAACAAAATTATTAGTTCGCAACCACGAGACCGAGTCGCGTCGAATGACACCTCATGTCTCGATTGGTGCACGGGAAGTGGTCTAGCCGTGAGTGACGGAACCGCACATCCGCACACTCGAGGAATTACTCAAATACTGTATAGGGATATAACAAATTTTTACCTTTTGTCTGCCCTTGGGCATGAATTGTGTTTTCCTGTTTCTTCACGGCCACATCCATCGCCATTATGTTGTGAACAATTTGCTTATGTGGCCAGGACATTGATAGGTGGAATTGTCATACAGTTGAATTTCAGGTATGTGATTATTCTATTCATTTGCATGCTGTGATAACAATTTCCTCTGCTTGGGAAAGAGAATGGCGTCTTCAACCTACCGACATCCGTCAGACAATATTTTGCAACATGTGTGGTGAATTTCCTAATAATAGAGCAAAAAAATACAATGCACAAACGTCTCAGAGAATGTGTGCAACCTGCCAGGCGTATTTAGGAATGCTAGTTGCAGACGACGATAAGACATGGGCACCTCATTTCAAATATGATGTTTTCTGTGTATGTTTTACACATACCCGTATACGAATAAATGCAAAGTCTAAAACTGATTCTGCTGTGCACAGAAGCAAATTTTGGTAGGTCCAAATTTTGGTAGGTAGATCCATTGTCGCAACGTATGGGGTATGAGGCAGCAAGAAATAACACTCACTAGCCAAGGACAAGTGTGTTACATACTAGTGTGAAAGATAAATTATACCCAAATGATAAATAATCCTTGAAAAATGGTTTAACCTACACAATCTTTCCCAGGGTGTAAGAGAAATATCAAACCTTTGATCATGCTATAACGACATAAATCAACTTTTTTAAATTCTTAAAATTGACAACTACGTATTAGGATAGTGAGAAACTTGTAGCTTCTGTTGGAATATTTCATTTAAAAGTGGATGCTATCCAAACAGTGACCTGCAGCAGCACTAATGCTGCTAAACAAATCCACACAAAATGGTTTTCCAGAAAGTTGCGTGCCCACTGCTCAAAACCAACAAATAAAATACTAACTTATAATATAGCAATAAATTAACTAAGCAGAAGAGAAAGTCTTCAGGAGTACTGCAACAATATAGTATACAGGTAACACAACAGTTGTTCACAAACTAACATCAAAAAAATTGCTGACCTGCATTGCAACACGTAAATAGAGTTGTTTTTTTTTTAAATGCTACCTCTTCCTTGCAGCCTTGCCGTCACGCGATGCCAGATGTGACGTAATCAGTAAGGGACTGAGGATGAGAATGCAAACGGTACGCGCAGTGTGAGAATACGCGGAATAACATAATCAGACACGTGCATTTTTATTCCAAATCGAAACTCTTTCACTGCTTTTGAATTTTCCCTACTTCCTGGAAATCTAACAAAACTATAAACACATTTCACATGGCTGGAAACTGCGTAGATTATTGTCAATACAATAACATACCATGAGTGATTTAAGATTCAAAGTAAAATTGTTTAAAAGTGCTGTTTTATTTTAGAACATTTCAACTAATGACAAAAAAACTAAGGGCAATCGCTGCAGCTTACCAAACTTGTCGCGATCGTAAAAAAATATTAATTTTTAATTTAATATTTTTATTGAATTAATAAGTTTTAATTAAACAATATTTATTTATTTCACAATTCCTTTGCTTCAAATTACAGAGATTATTAATTTTAACCATGAATGATTTATAAAATACTTGAATTGTTTATTAAATCCATCGTTCAACTTTCCTTGAAAGGCATCCAATAATTTCATCAGTACTATATTTTTTTAGTATCATTACTAGAGGCTATTTCACATTTTTTGTGAAATTGAGTTATTAGCATTAAATAAAACTTCAAATATCATTCTTGTAATATCTTATTTAAATCCAGAAGGGACTTCTATGCAAGCGAACTGGGTTTAAAAGTTCAAAAGTGTACTTTTGTAATATTATGAAAGTTCTAGAAAAACCCTCGGTTTCACGGAACTGGGTCAATGTGGTACAGCATCTTATTTTACTGACCCTTGGAATATTAGCAGGAAAAGTAAAAAAACAACCTCGCTTTTTGTAGGGTGCCTCGCCTCGTCTTCCGTGTTCGAAGGAAAAGGAGCTACCCGCTCCCTGATACCCGTGCTTGCGCACCGCTGGCTCCACGCCGAGAAAGGGCACGGCCAAACTCAGGAAGAAGTGCATCTACAACCCTTTGGATACAGAATTCATATTTTTCAAGATGGGAAGTAAGTGTTTCAAAACATTTCTTATTTTTTCCTTCATTTGGACGAAAAATAAAACGTAGACGCGATTTGAAGTACTGTGTACATAACTTTTCTGAGAATGGTTCAAACGGGCGCGATACATCTACGAGATTTACAAATTAACTAATTAATTACATAACGCAAATCAGGAAGATTCTGAATACGCTATCTCCTGCGTAAAAGGCGCTTGAACTCCCAAAGTAATTACGTAACGGTTACCACCCCCAATTACAATAAGTAAAAATAAATTATGTAAAGATAAAAACTATTGGTATTAATGTTTTGTTATATATTAAAATATGATAATTAAATTCAGAATTAGTTGGCGATGCTACAGCTAACGAAACGGCTGTCGACAATTTTTTAAAAAATCAAAGGCGGGTAGGCGAGAAAATTTCTAACAAGCCGAGCACACTCCGCCGCGGATTCCATGGGAACATTAAATAATACCAAGAGAATACGCTCACGATATCCGAAAGATATGTTAAAACCCCCATGAAAAATAAGTATCCTCAATAATATTGTATGTTTAAAATAATTTTTTTCTCAATGTATGTAGAAGTATCTAGATTTAAGAATGATTAACGCTAAAAAATTGAGTATTCTATGTATTGTAAAAATTGAGTATTGTTTGCCCAAATGTTATGTATGTAATGTTATGTAAAATTTTAAAATGTACAAACCCCCGAAAGGCAAATCTGCCGAACAGGAAGAAAATAAATTTAAAAAAAAAGGATTCCACGGGCGGTTGAAGTATCACAATAATAGGGGCGAAGTATTATATGCGCACGTTCTCATGAGCCCCGGAATACCTACCCCCCCCCCACTCCTTGACCAACACAAGGTGAATTCAGAGTAAAAGATGGCAACCAGCGTCGTTCACGAAATTTGGTAACCACAAATGTTCGCTGCCGTGTAATAGAAACTATTTTGCGTCGAAAAACGATCTACATATTTGATACAATAGCCCTGTCGTCGAAATAAGCCGCCCCCACTCCTCTCGCATCTAACGAAATGAGAACTCCTCAAAAAAACGTGCGAGGATAATAGTACTAGCTAGCGTCGTAATATCAGTTCGTACTCGTGCATTAATCTCCATCATTACATTATGTCACTAGTTAGTGCTACAGAGAAAGTATTGTAATGTTTCGAGCAAAAAAAAAAAGAAGAAAAACCGCTGATTTTTTCGACTTACTTTCTCATTACGAAAGTAAGGGGGGTCTGATATCGAAAAAAAAGGGGGAAGTCTTGTTTCCGTTTCCTTGAAAATGAGTCTGAGTTCCACTGTTATTGCTCCTTAACAGGCTTCCTTTTTATGTACAGTTTAAATTTATTATCGTCTTAATTTTATCACTATTGGGTTAAGTCCTCCAATGCTATGAATTTTGAAAGTAGGTTCAACCAATGTGGAGAGGAATTTCATCCTGATCCCCGTTGATTAATCACTACCAGGGAAATGTACAGACAGTAGGGCAAGTTCGTAGAAAAAATACTTTTGGTCCACCTTTTTGGTTACTGGTATTATTAATTCGTAATCCAGGAAGGGTAGAAGAACCTTTGAGGTTCAGACACTGATTAAAAAATTAAGAGAAGTCCAAATTCAATATGCACTGATGAAATTGCATGCTTTTAGGGAATCCGAATTCGATTCCAGATCAAGGCAAAATAGAGTTTTGTCTTTCATTTAAAATCGTCTCAGATTCTGCAGCTGTGTGACGTAAAAAAAGCTCAGGCAGGCGGAGTTTGCTAGTTACGGTGAAGGGAATACGTCATGTTCGCTATATGTCTCTCTCACCCTCCAAGCGTGGGGATTAAACAGGCAGCCATAAGCGACATTGACTGCTAGCCGGGGAAGTCTGACAGTCGATCCAAAATACCAAATACGTACATGCATTTAGGTTATTTTATTATGCTGATGTACTGGCTCATGTAGAGGTTCCTCAAGACACGGGGTAATCTAGACTGTACAATGTGCGCTGGTCGTAGTCTTCCGTGTGCAGTGGGGAATTCGTGTTATCAACCACATCCGCTTACAAGCATCCGATATGCATTACAACAGAGCATGTCCCTTCAGACCGCATTGCAAAATAAGTTGAAGTTCAACTGCACAAGTGGCAAGAACATTGCTGGGATTAGATTTACCATCTCTTTTCGTTGTCCCGGGTTAATATTAAAAATCATCGATTCATTCGTATTATGATGACATACTTTTTTTGAAAATGACCTATAAAATGTCTTAAAACTTAGAGAAAAATTACCTATAGATTGACTTAAAAATGACGGGGAAATGAACAAGTTTTTCAAAGAATACTAAAAAATTCGTTTGAAAAGATTTGTTCAGTGAAATTTACAATTTTAAATAAAATTTATTTATATCAAATTATATTTAATATAGTCTTTATGTTAGGATGAAATTTAATCCTTAGCTCCGATCTTCTAACAGTTTTGAAAGATCTTGGAAGATACCGAAGATTCGTGTAATTTTGAGAGTTCGAAAAACGGAGTCCACTGCAATAGTGAATTTCGTCATAAACTGATGATACAATAAAAACTTTGTTTTGGTTTTCCATTGTAAATTCATGTAACATTCCCTAACAAAACACATTAAAAGAAAACAGAATGCGTAAAATAACAAAAATGACTCAAAGATCCATAAAATGACCTAAAATTGAAAAATGGAAACAAAATGACAAAAAAGACTCGATAACTATACATTGCTATCACCTATATGTCGTGATAAACATTCATTTACAAGTTAGCTACGTCTAGAATGCAGAAATGAAAAGATGACATGTCATCAGAATCCGAGCACTGGTGATCAATTCAATTTGTAAAAAAAAATTATATATTTCCTTCAACTTCAAAATAATTTATAAATAATTTACTATTAAACTTCGCGTCTTAAATAACTTACTTGCAAACATTTAATCCAAAATTAATTATTATTCAATTGTTAAATCGTACTCGTACATGAGTTTAAGCGAGATTATTTTAATGTAAAATTTAATTTAATTTTTCTACTTCCGAATGACGCTTATCAAGTTCAAATGTTATTTACCTGATTTTATAAGATCATTGTAATAAACAATAACTTTTCAGACCAGAAAAAAAATTATTTAGAAAATATTTCTAAATTTTGTGATTTAGTCTGTTAAGAAAACGTCTGTGACCAATGTATCTTCAGACGTAATGAATAAAATATGACAGACACTATTACGTTTTATATGCATAACAATAATATTAATTAAATAACAATTATGAAGTCTACATTTCGTCTTACACTATATATTTATGTTAATTTAAGAAAATGGATATTCATATTATAATTTTATTCAAAACTTACTTTAATCCTAAATTATTTTTACAACATTTCTCAATGACAATGATGTACCGCAAAAATTATGATTTCTTTTTCTTTGGTACTATTACGTATTTAAAGAACGCTAGGAAAACGTAATGATTAGGATAAAAAGAAATAATTAATTTACCAATTAAAGTTTCAGAAATGTCAGAGTCATAATGAGGAATTCATGATCAGTGACGAAGATTTAGTGTTACATGGTGTTAGTAAGCCATAAAAATTAAAGAATATGTGTAGTGGGGACTGAAAGAGCGGCGTTTTGACTTACCCCATTGTCCCGGCTTCTTTTTTTTTTTGCAGGGGGGAGAAGAAAACTACGTCATAGACTAAAGAGGTATATCATTTCTCCAGTCGCGGCTCGTGGTTTTATAAATGGGGAAGGCTGCATTGCGTTGCATTACAGTGCATTGCATTGCCTGTATTGTATTTCTATTAATAAATCTGATACAGACTTAAGGGAGTAGCGCACCTACCGCGTATCGGAAAAACTAGTAAAAGCGCAATGCTAGCTGCTGAACTGCGTAGTAATGCTATCTGGTGAGCACGCCCTTCTTCAGACCCTAGACCCCCCCGCCCCACCCTTGAAGGCTGCCTGACCGAAGCCATTCGTCCGCCGGTAAGCCTGTGCAGTGAATGCATGACGTCATGCCTTCTCGTTTTACACAGGCCTTATGGCAGAATGAAGTGGGAGCCTGCCGCTTCTCCCTTCCCTGTCAACAACTTCAAATGTGATACGAACGGCCGTTAACGAACCAACAAAGAAAAAGTTCGATATGATTGTTACATAATACAACTCAGAAATCCATTATTAATAAATAAATAAATACATGTTTAAACATATTTTTAAATTTCTTTTTGAGGGCGATTTCTCTGTACTGCAATTTTTCTAAGAGTGACCCTCAATGCGACTCAAATCCCATCTTCGCGATGGAATATGTCACGGCATTTCGCGTCTTTGTCAGTCGTTCCGGTAGATTTCGCACGATAGCGACCGTATGAAGCAGTGCTTGCGATCATGCGACTTCTACCGGCAAGACCGAGAAAAGACGCGAAATGCCGTGACATATTCCATCGCGAAGATGGGATTTGAGTGGCCTTGAGGGTCGCTCTTAGAAAAATCGCAATATAAGAGAGGCTCCGTCTTACAGCCTTTAATGACGAGCCGCGCCTGCATTTCTCTAATGTCTAACTCTTCACCGCTTCTACCTATCATCCGGCGGCGTTTTGCTTAACTACACCCCGTAAAGTCACGGAAGTTGTGCAATTCGAGGCACCGTGGATTCCTAGGCGGGCTGACCGACTGGGAACCCCGATTACTGTAGTGCGATTTTTGTAACTCTGCTCCTCAAGCCCCTATGACCACGGTGGAATATCACAAGGCATTTCACGTCTTTCTCCCTCGTGCCGCTAGAAGTCGCATGATCGCAAGCACTGATTGATACGGTCGCGATCATGCCAAACTACTGAGAAAGACGGGAAATACCGTGACATATTCCATCGTGAAGACGGGCCTTAAGGGGCAAAGTTACAAAAACCGCAGTTTAACGGCGCCGAGCCCCTGGTCGAAGAGATACAGGGATCGCCTGACTCCGATGTGAAGAGACTTGACAAAACGGAAGATTACAACAGACGTTCAATGCCCAAGAAGGGTTTAGAGACGCGTTGTATCAACGAAGACGCAACAATTTAAAAAAATTAAGAAAAACATGTTTGGAACGACATTAACAGACCTCCTGATGTATATCTGTCTAAACAGTCCTAGTAATAATACGTAACACACACACACACACAAGCGCATGTAGCCATATAAAAACAATTTTGTCACAGAGGCCCTCAAATGTCTTTTTTACAACTCCTAGTAAAAGCGGTTACTTTTAAGGCATATACAGCGTGCTAAAAGTCCAATTTTTAGCATTGGTGCTTAAAGTCAGATGATGGTCAAATTTTCAGATAAAACTATGAATGCAACAAAGAACTTTCGTCTGACCAGTTGCAACTGATCTTAATATAACATGGTATCCAATTAAATGATTTGTATATTCTGATTAAAATAAAAAGAAAGTCACTAAGAGTAAAAAAATAGTATATGACACACTTGGTAAAAGTGATTTTATTTTGCTCGTAGCATTGCACTACTTGGCTTATCGCCTCATGTCGCAACATTTCCTTCCAACAACATAAAATGTCACTTTTACCACTCTTATCATAAATAACTATTGTGTCGTTTACTCTGTCTGCAGTGCCAAGTCACGCTTCTGCTCCGATGTAAATCATCAGGGAGGTGAACGCGACGTCCAAATTTCAACGCCGCCGAGGAAACCAGGAAGCAAGAGACATCAGTTCACAAAGATACGGCTGTCTTCAAGACAAATACCGAACGGAATGAAGACGGGCTAACAGTAACCGTTTCTTCGTACAATTTGCATTGATGATCCATAAAGTTCCACCACGAACTCAAATAGAACCCTACTTCAATATTTATTTGTATGA
Source organism: Acheta domesticus (assembly GCA_031308135.1). Taxonomy (NCBI): domain Eukaryota; kingdom Metazoa; phylum Arthropoda; class Insecta; order Orthoptera; family Gryllidae; genus Acheta; species Acheta domesticus. The sequence goes on from JAHLJT010002630.1 coordinate 46,692,368, forward strand.
ACCCCAACAGTAAATTTCAAATTTTAAAAAAGTACGTTTTCTTAAAATAAAATTAAAGATACTCGGAAACAAGTTGATAAGAAGCAAGTTATATGAATGGATTGTTCGCATGCACATTACTCGTTTATCATTAATTCTCCATTCATTCATTCTGGTAAACTACGTACAACAATACAGATGAAGAAAAGAGCAGCAACAACTCTAAAGCCAAGTGCCAAAGTGCAAATCTTTACCTTTAACATTGTTTGCCGTATTCTCGGCGCATAGCAGAAGTTTATTTATTTATTTAACGTCAAAAAAGTTTAAAACTGAGTGATTTACAATGGGGAAATGTGCAATATGTGCATAGTTCATTGAGCTCTGAGATGTCTGTTCTAACTCATATACATATTAAGTGGCATTATGAATACATAGCAACAAGCATGTGAAAATATTCGCTCCCATGTAATAAAACTTTTCAATGATATTCAATGATTCAGTGACACGAAAAAATTAAAATTAGTACCAACAAGAAAGTTCTTACGAAAAAATCTTATATAAATGAAATAAAATAATTACTAACACGAATTCCGGATAATTCATTCCACTTGATGACAAATTATTTCTACTACTAATAATAATAAATTGTCATAATATAAATACTGTCACAATGTGGACAACAATTTAAAAATATAATTTCACAAACCTATCCAAATTGTAACAATTTCAGAAAATGGGCTTTTTCAATTTCTGTTGCTAATAATTTACTTAACACTCCCTGCTCTTTGCAATCATGCTACGCTAATATTAACTATTGTTTTCACCATTCACTTTCAATTTTCACTGAACGTATCAATACATTATGTTTAACATTTACTACTTTTATTCACCTTTTTCCGCACGGTAACAACTCACCTAAAAATATCCACTATCACAAAATAAATACACGAAATAAAAACGGATACAATAGCCACAATGTGGAGCTACTCCAAATGTCACTTCCACGACAGTTCTTAAAAGAATTGAGATTTACATAAGATCTATTGAAGTAGATTTATGGGTGTCATTTAATTGTCTCTAGGATTACGTTTGGGCTGCGAACTAGCTTCCCGGGGGTGATCCCGGGTTTGATTCTCGCTCAGGGCAAAAACGGAGCCGTAGCTTTCGTTTAAAATCGTCCGAGTTTTGGTAACTGTGTGACGAAGAAAAACTCAGGCAGGCGGAGTTTGCTAGTTACGGTGAAGGGAATACGTCATGTTCCCCACATTTCTCTCTTACCCCCCCCCCCACGCATTGGAATTAAACTATAGCTAGCCGGCAAAGTCGGACAATCGATCCAAAATGCTAAATACATACACTTCTTGATGTTTAATGAATATCACACGCTTACTTATATCAATTGGAACGTTCCCCTCAAATATTTACAATTCGATCGATGCCGTACAATTCGTTCGAGTTTCCCAGCGTGAATTCACCCAGATAAGTTGTTTTTTTTCTTCTTCTGAGACCTGATCTCCATTCTCTACTTCTGAAATATAAATAAATACAAATTACAGGCATAATTCAGAAGACTTATAATTAAAAAGTAATATTAATCGACAAACTTTGTAATTATATAAGCGAATGTAAACCCAAATGTAACACATTTTCTCGCAGTATAGAGAAAGTGTTGTAATGCTGTGGGGGAAATCTGTCTGTCGGCAGAAAAACTTTCATTCACGGGCCCTGGTAACGAAAAAGTAGATAAATCTTATGATAGAACTAATAAATACATTTCTTTTAGTTTAGGAAGTTTTCATAGCTGATTATGGTATTCAGAAATTGTTAGATCAATTCGATGTAATCAAGGCAAGGTTGTGGGAAATATTATTTCTTTTCGGTATAACGTGCTGCAATTACTGTAACAGTTAAATTTATGTTTGTTTCAGTTGTAAAAGTTAGAAATGACTAGGCCCTTCAGTTCCAGGCTATTGAAATAAACGCAGATATGCACCACAGGAGCTTAGTTTCAATTGCACTTCAAGTTATAACCGAGTTTTAAGTTACATAAAAACAATTATATATACTAAGCAACTATTTCCAATAATGCGAGGAAATGTGCTGTTTATCACCTATAGTTTCACGCTGTAACCCACAGAGCCGGCGACAATTTTCGGCTTTGAATTTGTGGAAAGGGGCACACTGCATCTTCTTGCAGCGGCAACTCACGATTGCAAACGGAGTAGTGGGTAAATACTTTTCTGTGTATCAAAATATTACCTGACAATACGATGTCGTAATAAACGTTTTATTTATTTGATGTCAAAATAGTAGTTTATGCAATTAGTTTATAATGTTGACCTTTTTTGCACGAATAAGAAAATAGTTTATTACTAAACGAACGACGAAGGAGTGAGTTTAGTAATAGACTATTTTCTTATGAGTGCAAAAAAGGAACATTATAAACGAGTTGCATACGCTATTTTTTTGTATAACATCATTATAAAGTTATAAATGAAACGAAGTAAGTGTAAGTAAAGTTTTATAGTTGGCAACATGGATGTTGGTATTATGACGTCACAACTGTGACAGCGGAGAGCCGATTCACGCGCGCATTCGAATGAAAGATGGCGTCGTTACCAATGGTAGTTTTAGAACAAGCCTCGAAGGCAGAAGAAAGTTTAATACCTAAAAAAGTCGAGTGCATTGTACTAGAAGGAATATATAAAATTTAGGAAGTGGATGGAAACAAATAATGTAAATATTATATGCGAGGCAGTTGTTCTGGCATATATATCTGAGTTGGTAAGTTTGTCATACTTTTTATGATAGTGTCGTGTGTGTATGATAGTGTCCTAGTGTCGAGTTTTCATTTTCTAATTTATGTTATTTTGAAGTCTGCAGTATGTAAGGCATCATCTTTGTGGTGCAGTCATTCAAAATTGAAGACTATGCTGAAAATTAAAGATGGAATTGACATCTCTGCTTATAACAAAGTTCAGTTATATATGAAACAAGCTAATGTCGGCTATGAAGCTGAAAAATCTATGATATTTTCGAAAGATGATGTGAGAAAATTTTTAGTGGAAGCAGATGATGAGAAATATCTCTTAATGAAGGTAGAGTAATAATATTTTGTCTACTTTCTGAAACCGGTTCTACAGATCTGTCTTTCTAGAAGTTCGTCATGACGTCATGTCGCGTTTAATAATGGCGATGACGTCATGTAGCGTGCGATAATATACTGGATTATGTACGATTCGGGGTATCGAAATGGGTCGTTTATAATGATGGTATACAAAAAAAACAGTTAACAACCGTGCGTGACGTATTACTTAAGCTCTGACCGGGAGATCCTAGGGTTCCAGTCCCTACTGTGGCAGGATTTTTCGATATATCATAGATTCAGAGTGCCCTGAAAGCTGGATAGAGTTCAGCAGCTGCCCGGAGCATAATTCTAGAAGTCCACTGCTCTGATCAGTAGTTTTTCGTGGTTACTGCGATCAACACCAGGCGAATGCCGGAGCAATATCTTAACATATAGGTCACGACCCGTACGCGATCTGTCCTTTTGCCTTGTCCTATTCTCACCTTACTTACACACTCGCGCACGCATGCACACACTTACATGCACAGTACTATACCACACACGTCGAGAGCCTAGAGCTTGTTCCGGCTGGGGCGGTGTCCCGCTGGTGGGAGATATCTGGTAGGCGAAAACCCGCTAGCCGACGAGTAGTTCGGCGCCGAATCTAGTCATCCAGCGGGGGAAGATCACAGCCACATTCCGCGATAACATGCTCTACACTTACGGGACTAATGACCTTATCAGTTGGAACACCAATCAATCTATACACAACAGTAGCAAAAGAAGTCTCTACAATTCGTCAACAAGCATTGATGACAACCGATTTTCTACTTATACTCATTTCTAAATACAGAAAGGCCATTATCATTGGACTTTTGGAATGTATGGTATGATGAATACACAATTCGAATGTGGGACGCGTTCTCTTGCACATTTTGCTCACCACTGAGCCTTTCCACTAGACTTCGGAAAAAAACATTGTTTAAAATACAAGTAAAAGAAATCTCTCCCGTATCTGTTGAATGGATACGGGGAAAGCATGAAACGTGGAGGCTTAATATATTTATTTGGGCTGTTTTATTGATTGTTTAGGGTGGTGTTGGAGGAGGTGTGCGCATCTATTCATTTACTTTCGCTTTAATTTTAGCAATTCTTGGAAAACAAGTTTAGATTGTTTTATTAAAGAGCTCCAATTAGAATTTTAGTGGATTTAGTATTCCAGATTAGGATCTGTTTAATTGAGTTAGCAGGTGCTATGATGATTAAAAACTTGTTAGGGCATGAAGATAGAGCTGATAAATTGAGTACATTGAAGAGATGGACTGGACTGAGTTTTGATTCTGCCTTTAAAGGTGTTGTTGACGAATGGTATTGTGGTTGTAAGGTATTGTCGTTGAAGGTGTTCGGATTCCATTTTAACTCCCATCGACAGTGGCATAATAAGTTGTCGTTTCATGTCTACGAAATTTTCGTTATGTCGCGATCTGAAGATAAGACTATCAGCTGTTTTCAAGAATTGTCAGTCGTAGGTAGCCTATTTGAAAGGTGTTCCGCACATCTCACATGGTTTTCCGTCTTTTAGTCAATTCTTGTGTGTCTTAAATTGGAGGTCAGTGCACTGATAAGTCGATTGATTACATCTTGTCAGTCAGACGTTTCGTCCACAGACTGAGATCGAGCGTCAATTACATACGTACGTTCAAAGCGCATAGATTAGTTCTTTGTAAAATTTACGTCAGTTTTTTTATTATGAGAGGATACGTATTTTGGTCTCCGTGAAGATGGTCTGGACCGGGAAAGGTGGCTCAGGGCATCAACTGATGTCACTGCGGTGCCTCTGATCGGGAGGTCTTAGGTTCGAGTCCCGACGAAGGCAAGATTTTCGAGACCAGCTTGTCAGCTGGAGGAAAATTCTAGTGGCCGGCTGTTCTGATCGGTGGTTTTCCGTGGTTTCTCAGATCAACCCCAGGTGGATCCAGGAGCAGCACCGTAACAAATGGACCATGGACCGCAAGTGATCTTTTCTTCTCTTCTTTACCCATATTTTCTTCTCTTCAAACCTGATCGAAGCCGTGGATTTTTAGGGGCGAAAAAATCCTTCGTACGCCTTCCATCGGAGAAGAAGTAAAGCCGGCTGTCCCATGTTAGTAGATTTACTTGCATGTAAAAGATCCTCAAGCCTAATGAAGCCTCTGAGCTAAATTCAACTCGCCGGTTTCGTCGCCTCAGTAATACCTTCTTTCCGCTAGTTGGTGAAAGGAGTGTAACAAAATTTGCGTGGTCAGACGGAAGAGCAGGCCTCATGGCCTGAGTCTCGCCACGTAAAATAAGGCAATTCAATTCAATTCAATCCTCACCCCCTACTCACACACTAACCTGCACTTCACTACCACACATGCCGGGAGACCGGTCGGGAGCTTAGAGCTTGTCCCGGCTGGGGCGGTGCCCCGCTGGTGGGAGATAACTGGTAGGGGAAAAGCCCGCTAGCCGTCGGTAGGTCGGCGCTGGATCTCGCCATCCAGTGTAGGAAGACCACCGTCCCTCCCGAGGACAACCATGCACCACACTTACGGAACTAATGACCCCAGCCGTAATGACTAACAACCAATCAACGATTGCCTGGCATGTGTGTGGTTTGACAGCAATGTCACACGCAGTCACTCGGACAGCTGTAAAGTCAACTGAAGTTTTAAGGTTTAGTTCTGACTCCGTGTGGGATAGGTCGTTTGCGTATAATCTTTCAGTCACGTCGGGAGGTGTCGGTCAGTCGGATGACAATGAAGTACTAGTATTGTGCCTTGGGGAACATCGGCAATGGTAGTTGGAAATGTAAATGTAAATTCGTTGTCTTAGGACGATGAGATAGGTAGTCGATTGGGAGTGAAAAACAAAAGTTTGGAATGTGCAATTTTCTTTTTAATAAAAGTATATCGTGATTGATATCAATTAGTATGGTCGATAATGGTCAGTTTGTCTCGGCAACGTCCACTGTCAGCCGAGACAGTCTGACACATGCTCTTCTGTACAGTGGCGCAGCTTTATGAAAGTTGGAGTCAAATTGTATATTTTTTTCTAACATTGCTCAGTAGATATGTCAATCGAAGTCTTTCGAACAGTTTACTGGGGTCGGGAAAGGCTATAGACGTATTTTGGACTTTCCGAGGTTTGGGAAACATTGATTCCGCCACTTTTCCCACAAGTCGTGAATTATGAGTCGAGGAGAATCGGCAGGTGGTCTAATGTGCTTTTGGAAAGATGTTTCAGGAATGTAGTACCCAAAGAATGTCACACTGTAGTATTCTTTGCGTTCAGTTGTCCTTTAAGCCTTGGTCACTTCCTGTCAATTATATTTGTTTCCTGAGGAGCAGTGATGGAATTTTAAGAAAAATTAGGGCAGCTTGGGAGAGAAGTGGATTGGGTTGATAGTGTGGAGGCGAAGGTTTCAGCTATTGTGCGAGATTAGTATGTCAGGATATTCGATAATTTTATGGAGGGTGTAACAGAATTCACAAGAGGAAGTCTACAGGGGCTGCTTCCCATTTACGCCAAGTTGTGTCCTATTTTGTTGCTTCGTATGTAGGTGATGGATATTTATTTGCCCTCCATCTCGGTATCGAGTAGATGCGTCTGTCTTCCGTCCGACTAGTACTGTACAACGTTGTGCTGGTCTTTTCGGATAGATTTCGCGATAGAATTATTTGAGTTTCTGGTTTGGAAGGTGGCTTTTTGGATGGTGAGGTGGGTTTATGAATACTGTGGTTAAAATGGAATACTGTAGAATGTCTGCTGGGTCAATGACCCTCCAGGACGATCAGGTTTTTTGTCCAGTTTCCCTGATCCTTTGAGCAAATGCTGAGATGGCTCCTTGTTTTGCTTCTGGACATAAATGTATGTAAATGTAGTTATCTGTGCAAGTCTTCAAGAATTCAGTGGGAAATATAGTTATTCATTTGTTCAATTATCGTTCTCCATATTGCCGCGTCATGTCTTTCACGAAGGACATGACGAGGGATAAGAGCCCAAATCTTTAACTGATTTACCCATAAAAATAGATTTTATTACATCCAAACGAATATTTTATTTAAAATCCTTGCAAAAAACGCTCATTTCTTTGTATTCAAAATTCAACTAGTAGATGGCTTAGGGTAGGGTTCCCAGAATTATGAAAACGTGCACAAAATTCACTTCCCCCCGTTGCATGTCACACAGGTTGTGACGTAAAATAAATGTCGATTATCCGGACTGGTTTTTTCTTCTCTTTTTCTTTCTTGCATATATTGGGTTCAGTTTTAAGGTAAACATTATCTGAGTTGAAAATCAAGCAAGGGTTTGCAAACCTTAAGGATTAATTTTATAATTTCACACAATAAACAAGTTGCTGTTTCTAGACCATTGAAAGTTAAAATGTTAATTGTACTAATTTAAATGTTTATTAGTTCTTACTTATTTTATACTCTGAGCTTCATGCCAATTGTGAATTTGAAATTTGTTGTTTGATACTATATTATCATTTCATCAAAATGGGCACTTTAATTTTAAAAACAACTATTTGTACATAACTTAATGAAGCAAATTACTGTAAATAAAAGCATAAATAGTATTAAAACAAAATAAATTATTTCAATACTTTATTTAATTTCTTTGATAATTATGCTAATACTTGTGAAAGCAGATAAATTATTCAGTTTCAGAATGAGGTATTTTGGATGTATAATTTTTCCATGAAAAAACTGTTTTTAAAATTGAAGAGGCAATACACTATCTCATTTCTCAGTAAATAATTAATTTAAACATGAAAGTTTTAATTTTTTTTTTAATGCTACTTATTATTTTGCTTAAAATGATATTTCAACATTAACTACCACATATAAAATGCCCCCCCCCTTCTCTCTCTCTTGAAATATTTCTCATAATTGTGCACCGTTTATGCGACACAAAACTTGAGGGCCAATTATGTAAATAAAGCACCGAAGAAAAAAAAAATTATGTTTACAATATTTAAAAGAAGAGAAATTAGATGAAAATTATTTTTCACTCCTAAAATTGATCTAAACAAGAAAAATGCATTACTAATTACTTTTCAACTGTAGTTCTAATTTTTCTAATTCCTACAAAATTCAAAATAGCAACCATAAACTTTATTTCAAATACGTAATGTACAAAAAAATGTATTCAACAAATAAATGTTTAAATGACCTTGTTAGTGTGTTTTAATTGACAGACATGATTAAACTTTCAACACCTTCCCCAGACAAAATACTCTAATTTAAACAAATGAAACATTCAAAAATTATCAAAATAATATTTATCAAAATTTTGAGGATAATAATAAACTGATACATTAAATAGAGAATCTTTTAAGGACATTTTCAAAAACAACAATAAAGGAACATACAAATAACCAGTCTATTCAATGAATTTTGAAATTAAAGTAGAGAAACAATGTGTTGTGATATCGAGTCTTAAAGAAGTGCAGTGATATTAGTAACCCACAGTTTCAATAATTTTTTCAGTGGTAATTGTTAATTAATTAATTCAGAATTTCTGAGCTGCATTAAGCATTAAAACGATGCTTTACAGTCCACACATTTCAACAATTTTTCATCTTGCATGAAGTTCATCTTGGATTCAAAGAAAACATTGAATTAAGATTTTATTGAAAATTCCATTTTAAATTTGTGTTAGAGAACAAGCACAATGGAAACCCTTTTGAAGTAAAAAAAAAAAAACCTCCCAGAAAGTCCAAATATTACAGAAAAATCATTTGAAAATATACTTAAGAGCTTTTATTTCCCAAATACAAATACATTTTTGTCATATAAAAAATCCCATTCAAATTTTATTGTACACTTCACGTCACCTATCAAATAAGCTCTAATCGGTGTTCTCAATCCATAGTCCTTTGATCGCTAGAGCAAATGAAAACAGGATTGTTAGTCAATAAGTTAAATGAGCCTATGAATGTTTTATAAGTAGAAATTTCATTTTTTATATAAACTCAAAAATGATAATAAAATAACTCTTGAGCAAATCTTCGTTAATTCTTTATAGTAGCCTATATTATTGGTACATACATTAAAATTAGCATTTACATGCTCAACATAGTGTGACCATATGCTTGCAACTACTGAGTAAAAATATGTTTAATTGATTTTTAAAATCCAAGTGATCCTTGGACTCAAAAGGATTGAAAAAACACCACAAAACACTACAATCAATTTTGTCAAAAATAAATTTATGAATGAGCAGTACAAGCTACAAACATTACTCCACACTTACACAATTCTACTCAACACTACAAGCCAGATTAATACAAGACGAAAAAAACTTTTGACTGATTTTTGTCATTTGCATAACATTTCCTCAGAACAATGGCTTCTCTTTACATTCACATTGTGCGTAAATATGCAAAAAATATTGGAAAAAGATAGTAGAAAATACTTTCTTACATCATTTGAATTACTCTCTATTTAGTCTTCTCAGCAAATATTAAGCTGAAACAGAATTATCAGTCTTACTTGATTTCAGTACAATGTTTTAGTTTTCACAGGCATGAACACAGGTGGGGAGGTCATGCTCCCCTTAAAATGTTGAAGGGGGACATGTAATATAACATTTTATTTCCTTAAATGTGTTGATTTGTAAGTTGATTTTTCTCATTTTTAACCCGAGATTTTGGGAAATTGTGAAATGACATTTGGGAAATAGGCCATCAAAGCCATCTGGAACATGTTTAAAAGGTTTAACATAAAATCAACTATTGTACTTATTACTTTTATCACAGTTACAATTCAATTCGCCCTGTAGTACTTGTAAAATATCTACTTGCATTTACTAATAAAATATATCCTACGTTAATAAAAAACATCAATGGGAAAGGAGGCTCAGAAATGCAGTTAGACCCCTTCTTGTTTTAGGCTCCACTGCCTATTCCAGCTTCCCAAATGTTCCAACAATTATCATAATTGTATCCAATAAGATGGTAGTATGATATTCAAATAACAAACATTATTGATATCTTCTTCTTATTAAAAAATTTTACCGTACGCCCTTGTTAACATGAATTCCAAGAAATTGAAATAATCAACATTAATGTTATAATAATGTGTGGCATCCAATTATTGTATGTATCCATCCATCCCTTGCCAGAACCCAAATTTTCTTAGTGCTGCAACAGTGTCTTTTCATTAAGCGAGTACACGCTACTCAGGATTTACAGCATTGTTTCACAACCTCCAGCTTAGAAATGAGGATTAAAAACCTGCATCAATTCATCCAACAATGTTGAATAATGTAAGGCTGTAATTAACTAATACAATCACATTAATGACTTTAACTTAGCATAAATTTCCTAACGTAACCACATTCTCAAAAGGATTTTCTTCTAAAACAAAGCTATGATTACACATTTGTTGATCTAAAATTTCAATTTGCAATAACCAGGAGATACATAATAACTAATTGGTCTTTGAAGTTCACTTAATACGATTGTTACACTGATCACACCCAAAGACATTTTTAAAATCAATCTTTTTACCAAACATATCTGATAGTATTATTGCATTAAAAGAAGGTGTAGCTATGTCCTCAAATTTTCCTTCAGAACTCGAGTATGTCTTCACACAGTGTTTGGAACATTCACTTTTCCCATATTGCAATTTTCAATTTTCCAAAGCTATGAAATTTATTTGTGCCTATTCTTTGAACAATGCAACTTCATTCACATCATGACAAAAGAAATTTGCTGGAAATCAATGCTAGGAAAACAAAAATCCAAACCAATTTTAATTTTTATTATTATTGTAACTATAACTAATAAAGGAAATTTTAAAATTATTAATATGTTAACTGGTATATTACTTACTTAATTTTACTTCCACTTACTTTAATGTTTAATACTTTTTCTACATGATTAAATCAAACCCCCTGACGTTTTCCTCAGTCAAAAATTTACCTGACTTTTCACATTTTTTAGGAGTACAACAACCCTATACATTATGGGTAAGGTTTAATACACTTGGAAACTTATAAGTAGTCAATATTTTCTAGATCTGCTTATAAGTGTTTTAAGAGAACTCATGATTCCTCTGCTGGGAGAATTATTTCACAAGCATAGTTTTGATCAATCACAATTTGAAGCCTACTTTTAACAAAATATTTTTTTTTCTATAAGCAAATGTGATGAAATCTCATTGGGTATCAAACCAAATCAATAAGATCAGAAGACAATCAGCTGCCCCATACCAAATCACAGTACCAACAATCTTTTCAAAACTATGTTGTACACATTATTGCATTTGCACCTTTAAACCAGATTTATTTGAAAATATCTTTATTAGTTTCAATGATTTCTATAGCATAAAACCTAGTACCTACACACTCAAGGCCAAAGAAAAATACTGAAACTTTCTTTTCTCAATATAATTTGTTTTTCACTTTCCGAGTTTTGGCATGATCAGTCTCAATTTGCAGCCTTCTTGTAACAACATTTTTTTTTTTGCACAAGCAAATATGATGAAAGCACCTACTCAATGGATCAAACCAATAAGATCAGAAGACAATCAACTGCTCCCTACCAAAACACAGTAACCAAGAATCTTTTCAAAATACATGTGTGTGTGTTGTATATATTATTGCATTTGTACCTTTAAATCAGATTTATTTGTAAATATCTTTATTAGGTTCACTGATTTCTCCGACTTAAAACCCAGTATCTACACACTCATGACCAAAGAAAAATGTTGAAACTTTCTTTTCTCAAAATAATTGATTTTTTACTTACTGTGTTTTGACATTGAGTATCTGCATTGTACGACCACAAGCATTCGATAAACATGAATCCAAAAAAAAACAACAACAAAGAAACTGAAGGCAGCTTAATCACAAAGAGACATAAATAATATTTTCAAATGTTCTAAGGTTTAAAACTCCTGCACACACGAAGCTGGTAAGACCATAAATTCTAACATATAAAGGCTCTTATATGAATTCCAAATTGTGCAATTTACAAAAAAAAAATTTTATCAAAAATAGATTTTACAATTCATCGAATTACATGAAATTTATTTTTCATTGGAATTAGTCTTAAGGAACATTACCATTTTTAAACACAAGAAACCCACAAATTTCATCATTAAGAATCTGAACACATTTTATTCAATGGTTCACTAGTTTCCATTCCTATAATACGTTAGAAAAATCAAGTTACAAGCCAATTCCAGAACAAGAAATCAAGGGAGAAGGGAGTAGGCATGTTATGAGATTGTTGAACATTAATTTTTGTCATTACTGTTAAGTGCAAAGTGTTAGAACAAATTGATATCCATCCCTCTACCCTTAAATATTTTTATTTTGTCAGAGTTAAATTTGTTTCTTCAACTCTCAAAACACACTTTCCAATTAAAATGACACCTATATACAAAAAAAAATATTTTATTTTAAGAAAAAAATTGAGTTTTAAAATAAACAAATTTCCCAGATATGTTTTCCAAATAATTTCAGAGGAAAGACATACCAAAGAGACAATTAACAAATATCTACTTCTTAGCTGTTTTGGCAATACATTACATCATATCCTATGTTTTTGGCATCAATCAAACTTTGCTTCACTGTGATTCCACATCACACCAGGAATAACAAATTAACCTGATAATGACTTCAAACTTGCAGAGAAGTTTGAAGTATGCAAACAAGGCATCAAGTCTGTGTTCTTCTCAGTAGTAAAGGCAACAATCTTTTAAAATGTATTATTAATTAATGAATTGGAAGTAAAAATGTGGTTAATTGAATAATCTTTCTTGGTCCAATCAATAGATTACAATTAAATTGAAACTAAAAAAAAATTATTAATAATCTTAAAAATTGAATTGTTTCATAAATTACTTAATATAATGAGTAACATTTAAAACTTAAACATCCACAGACAATGGGTGAAGAAGTCAATCAGGACAATTTACTCCATTTCATAATTACTCCTCTTTCAAATTATGCTAAAAACCTTCAGATGTTTTTGCCATCCTATGGAAGAATTATTTATTCCAATTAACTGAGTAATTGTTACTTTTCAAATAATTAATCCATTCATTGAAACTGTTTATTTTTTCATTTATAACTAGGGCTTGATTTCTGGCAGAACATGATGTAACAGCATTTCCCCTCGGGAACAAAATAGAAAAAAAGAAAAAAAAGTAGAGGACCAAAATTTGACAACTTTGATTTTTAGTTCAACTTTCATAAACTCCAAATTAAATACTTTATCAATTAAACGTTTAATTTCAACGAAAGTAATAAAATTAACCATCATTATAAACACTAATTTTTTTACAATTGTTTTTATTATTATTATTATTATTATGTATTAAATTCACATAGAGCCAGTGCTATCAATGCTGCTAATTGTTTTTAAGTATGATTTATAATTATTAAATTGTAATATAAATATATAACTATAACATTAATAATCAATATGGGGCACGTTCCAGAACCTACAATTTTATAAATCAAGCACTGATTGAATACAATTAATTGAATGAGTTTTGCCATCACTACTTTCCAGAAATATGAAGACCTAAAGGTCAGCAATTTCTGAACAAAATTCCGAAGAGTATCTCAAAAATTGAATTTAAATCATAACAGGTCTAACTTCTTTCTCCAAACTTGATATTCCTTGATCAATCTGAATTAACTCGAGGCCCTGCGAGTTTGAAATGACTATTTTGATTTTTGGAGGTACTTAACATGAAGTTTTAACAATAGAAGAGCAGACGTGGGAAAGGGATTAAGTGCCACAAAATGACATTTTCACTTTTCCAATGGAAAAGGATGTATGTTCATAGGCCCTTGCAATAGTACAGAATTTAACCTTGCATTATGTTTTGTAAGTTTTCAGTATGTACATGAATAATCTGACCATACTCTTGAAACGTAAGTGTCACTGAAACCTCATTTTTCTCCGAACCTCACTTTTGGCACATATACCCTTTACCATGTCTGCTCTTCAATGTTAGAATTTTCTCCAAAATAGCTGAAATTTTTTTGAATAAACTTTGTCTTCTGATAGAGCAAAGAACTCCTTTTCATTGAACTCTGAATTTTCAAAAATTGTAAAAGTTCAACATTTTTTCGGTGCCTTCCTTCAACTACAATATTGAAAATAGATTTTGTTCCTTAAGAAAACATCTTTTTTACAACGCCAAAATTTTAAATACGGTCATTTACTTGTTTTTAAAAATGCATAGTTTTCTCTTGATTTTGCATACAATACAGGCAATTTTTAAATGCTGATTTTCTAAAAAATGGTTCCAAATTTATTTTTTTCTGAAATTATGAAATGCATATTAAAAAAAATTGGTACAGGTCCCATTTTCAATAAAATCTCTGCATTTTCAAAGACTGCAAAAAATTAATTTTGCTAAAGTAGAAGACTGATGACAGATTTTTTTTCCTTTAATTCACAGCAATTGAAGTAGTAGCTTTTTTAGCAATAGTAGAAACAGCAGCAACTGAATTTAAATCCGTATTAAGCTGTGGATAAATCCCCAAGGGCCAAGTCTCCCCTAAAGGAGTCAAAATTCCCGTCTGAGAATGGTTTCTTCAGTTAGCCAGGGCCAGAGAGAGGCTACTGACCTTGCTTTATAGCAGTAGTAGTAACAGCAGCAAATGAACTTAGCACCTTAACACCATTCTAAGAAGTGGATCAATTTTACGAAACAAAAAAGATCACATCACGAAAATATATCAAGTTGATTCAGAACTAGAAAGAATCATACAAAATTTTCAACTTCATGGTGTGTGACATTCCCCTTTGTTCAGTTGCACAGTTCCTAAAAACAACCTTATGCATAACATTTCAGGAACAGGCCCAGCGTTGCTTCAACTTTTGGAATGATTTTTATAATAAACAAGATTGCAGACACAAGGATCACTTCACGTGACAAGCAGAAAGTGTACTTCTGAACAGAACTTGAGGGAGCTATAGATCAAAGAGCACTCAACTAATTTTTGCAGACCCACAAGTCATAAATTGAATTTACTAGAAAATAAAATGGGCTGATTACCACACAGAGCACCCATCTAGGTGGCTAACTCCTCCTCAGGATCCTCGCTAACTACTTTGGAAGCACCAGCTTTCAGCAACCTCACTGCAGCCACATTACCCGCATTGGAAGCCCAGCCCAATGGAGTTTCACCATTCTTGTCTGTGCTGTCCATGTGGGCCCCAGCATCAATAAGGAGAAAGACACATTGACCTACACGGTCATACAGGGCAGCAAGATGCAACGGGGTATCCCCATCTGTATCTCGGGCATGAACATCAGCACCTTGGTCAAGAAGTATAGTAACAATTTCGGTGTGCGCATTCCGAGCAGCCCAGTGTAGAGGAGTCCACCCATCTGCATCCGAGAAATTTGCTACGGCTCCCTCACCCAGGAGTCTGCGAACTTCCTCTACCTTCCCATCTTCTGAAGCCTTACAAAGATCTCTTCCTAAGGCAATGCACCGTTCCTGATCAATCTCCAACTCAGCGGGAGCAGAGGGTGATAACGGAGTGGCAGATGTGGAGGGATTAGAAGTAGCAGATAAGGGAGGAGAAACAGCAGATGAGGGACAAGAAGTAGCAGATGAGGGACGAGATGTACCAGATGAGGGACGAGAAGCAGCAGATCCCAAAGACAATGCAGTTGAAGTAGGAACATCAACCGAGGCAGAGTTCTGAGGAGTTACAGCAAGTTCATGGTGCTCCAACTGAGACACGAGGGCATCAACACGAGGGAAAACCAACTTCAGAGCCTTTTGGACAGACGCTTCTAAATTCTTCATGCGGCCCTCTAGTTGCTCCAAGGCATCCTGTCCTTTTGTATCTTTTGAATGTTCCAAAGTAGACGATTCTAACTTCTCAATTCTCTCTCCTACCCTTTTAAGCCCTTCGTTAACAGCCAAGGTTAAATTGCATACTGCTTCACTCACTCTCGCTATCTTTCCTTCCATCACCTGTTTAACCTCATTGATGCGCTCCTGCAACCCTTGCTCTTGCAGTTGCAACACCTCGCGTACTGCCTCTTGGGATCTTTGGTCATGTCGCTGCAATGCCTCCATCATCCTCCTTTCTTGTTGCCGCAGAGCAATGTGCAATCTGCCGTTCGCCACCTGCATTTGCGCTAGTCCCTGAGCCATCAGCTGGAAAGCGTCTCCTGAAGAATCCTCATTTTGGATCTCCCCAAGGCCATTGTCAGCTCTCTGGGAACCTCGATCAGTCATCTCTATTTAGATGGATCTGAAAAACACAGTTTTTTTACAGTAAAAATACAGTTTTTACTGTTTTTTGATTAAAATAAACCAAATCAAATTTTATTTTAAAATAAATCTCAATTAGGTTTCTCATTCAGTTTCTCAGGTCCACTGAGCAAAGTCTAAGATGGTCCCTTGTTTTGCTTCTAGGCAGAAATGTAGCTTCACTACATGGATGTTTTGTTAAGTTCTCCTTTCACTAGTTGTGGTATGCATAGAGCTGAAGGTGTGGGTAGCTATTTTGTTAGCAATACTATAAAATCAAATTTATTGTTCATTTACTGATGCAAATAAGTTTTCTGTTGCTCACAAGCAAAAATATCTGTGCTCTGATTTTTGCCATTTTTCAAATATAAAGTTTTTGTTTAATTTCTTTTCATCTAATGAATTTAGTTTTATACAATGAAACTAACATCTCTTAAGACTAGATTGTGGAAATTGGTCATTAACCTCTAACCAGTTGATGACATGGGATCCCTCACAATATTGGTTTTTCTCAAAATCTGAAAATAATAGTGCTAAGGTATCACATACTTCTTAGGCAGTAGTTATTAAATTGTCATACTGATTGGTTGTGTTTTGGTAAGTAAATTACATATTTTGTAAAATTTATTTCACAATGGATGAAATTTTGTTTGAAAAGAGAGTGAATTTTTTTAATAACAAATTTAAATTCAAAATTTGATGTTGTTTTGTGAAATGTATGCTTTGGAATCTAATACCTGTCTTCAATGATAAAATTAAATACGTAAATGCTATTATCATAATAATAGCACAAGTCTTTCATAATTATAATGAGATTATTGTCAAGACAAATTCAAACAAATTGCCATACCACACAAGTTGTAATAGCAGAATTTTATTTAAGTGAAGTTTTTTAGATTCAGTGGTTAAATATAATTTGAGAGATTTGTTTTTAGTTCACTAGAGAAAGAACCAATATTTGTCAGCAATACTGAATAATATTTAAAATTCAATGCAATCACATTAAAATAAATAAAAAGCTAAAACCATATATTAACTAATTTCAGTAGCACATGAAGAAAAGGAATGTTCCAAGTTACTCTGAAAATAAGTTCTGGATTCAAGAAGCAATACTGATTCAGTAAACAAATATGTTATTTCTATGAATTACACAATAAAAAGTCACTAAACCCTTAAAAAGCATATTCATTTAATGAATTATAACTTTAAAAAATGACTACTGCAAAATCACCAGAATACATCACACCAACATTATTATTTGTGAAGTTATCAGAACACAGAGAACATTCATAATATCTAACCCTACAAAATACAAATGACAAGTGTCATACATTGCACACTGTATAACATTCACTAAGTTCAAACCAACTTTGTAACATTTTGAAAATATTATGTAGTATCACTTAATAAAAAAATATATATTCAAGCCAATTCAATGTAATGTAATACTTACGATTATACTATATCAACGAAAAGAAATATGGGATGAAATCAAAATTAGGCAAAACAAATTCCAAAGTGGTTGGACCGCACCACACTAATACTCTCGGCTACACTCGTAGTAACAATAGTGGTTCTCTAAGTCAGAGACAAAATCTCACAGGTGAAGCTCTTCAATTTTCACCGCGTATTAATAATAAACATGTAATGAGAGATAATGCACTCATTGACACGTCTGTGGATAGGTGTGAATACATGGTCCACGATGACAAGTAGGCGAACAGCAGGCTCAGCAGGCTACTAATGGACTTTGATTTAATTTCACAATTCACAGTTCATAAATACGAGCATACGACCCCCAACGGCGACAGAAGAACGATTCTGCTGGGAAGGGAACCGTTTCCGCCCCCCGAAAGGGCGGATTGGGGTTATATTTATTTTTGTAAGCGGTTCTTCAGTCAGCACATGATGCAAGAATCCATGACAGCCTACGATTACTAAGTGGTGCAGATTCCAGATCGTTAGCGGGATCGCTAGAATTGATTTATTTATTAATAACTCGCCTTATTACCCTTTAAGTTATATATTATACAAAACTTTACTTCAATATTGTTTAGTATAATACGAACAACATTAGACATGTACTTTTAGTTACTAATGCAGACTGTAAAACGGATGGATGAAATATCACGTCATTCTTCCACACGCTAGGTCGGGACGGTCAGTATGTATTAAGTGCAGAAATCGAAGACACCGACGTATTTACTCTCATTTAGGCCTATCCTTTATGTAGGTCACTGTCTTTCAGTTTTAAGAGACAAATGATGACTGATACTAATGATTCCGGGCGCGTCAACTGCTACGATCATTAGTACCGCAGGATAGTGCATGTTTTCCTCGGGAGGTGGCGGTGATCTTCCCCTAATAGCCCGCTAAATTGTGAGACCCGCGCCGACCTACCGTCGGCTAGCGTGCTTTTCCACAACCAGGTATCTCCCACCAGCAGGGCACCGCCCCATCCGGGACAAGCTCTAAGATCCCGACCGGTCTCCTGGAAGTGTGGTAATGTAGTGCGTGTGTAAGATGTAGGATAGGTCAAGGAAGAGGAAGATCACGTAAGGTCCGCGGCCCGTTTGAAAGGGTACTGCTCCGGCATTCACCTGGTATTGATCGGAGACAACACGGAAAACTACTGATCAGAGCAGCCGGCCGCTAGAGTTTTCTTCCAGACAGCGATAGAACTCGACCTAGCTATGGCTAGTGTCGAAAATCTTGCCACCGTCGGGACTCGAACCCCAGGGCCTTTTTTTAAACAACATTCTGTCACTATTCTGTGAAAGTTATGTGATGCTGCGGAAAATCTGTTTCGAGATTTCAACGGAAATACAAGTTTTGGCGTCCCCTGATACCGAAAAAGTGTTGTTCTTTTTCAAAACGTCCGTCCGTTCGTTCGCCTGTATGTCTGTCCGTCAGTCTGTGACCACCACTAGCGCCTAAACCAGGACTGTCCAACTTGGAAGGGCTTATGGGCCACATTAAATTCTAGTTAAGCCGCGGGCCGCACCATAATTTAAGACTGTGTTTACCCTAACTATTGAGATTATATTGTATCTAATATACAAAGATATAATACTAATATACAAATAAATATATAATATATTATAATCTATAATATAATATATATATAACATATCTAATATATAAATACATAAATAATATATTATAATATATAATATAATATATAACAAATATCTAATATACAAATACATATATAATATATAATGCAAACACCGCAAAAGATGACTAATAAAATTAACATTTTAAAGTCCAAAAAAAAAAGAGTGAATACGAATTTTACTTTTTACGATGAGAAAATTTCGTCCCTTCGCCTTTAAAAAACGAGTAATTCGAAAAAATTGAGAAAGCTTTAAGTCACTTAAAAATGACATGTTTCCATTCAATAATTGAAAAGAAGACATAGGTATACTGCGATTTTTGTAGGAAGAGCTCTCAAGATAACTCAAATCCCATCTTTGCGATGGAATATGTCACGGCATTTCGTATCATTCACAGTCGTTCCGCTAGATTTCGCACAATCGCGACAGTATGAAGCAGTGCTTGCGATCATGCGACTTCTACCGGCAAGACCGAGAAAAGACGCGAAATGCCGTGACATATTCCATCGCGAAGATAGGATTTGAGTTATCTTGAGAGCTCTTCCTAGAAAAATCGCAGTATAATTTGGAGGTTATTACGAATTACAACATTACGAACAGAATAACATCAAAGAATGTTCACATACATGAAGGTTAATGTCGCCATGGCAATTTCAGAGCCAAGACCCCCTTCACTTCCATCAGTAACATTTTTTTTATTAAAGACTTAACTGTAATCGTAAATATTTCTTAATGATAAAAATGGTTATGGGACGTGTAAAGAACTGACGAGTTAATAACCAAATTTTAAATTAAAAATTATTTGTATGAACGAAGACGCACCCTTTACCGTGACATTTTCAAATAATTTATTAGAAAAAAATCTTAATTCGAATAATTTATACACGGTTTATAATTTGGTATATGCCTGAGTAAAAAAAACGAGTGAGAAAAAATTAACAACTGAGGCGTCAATAGAATTGTTTTACGAGCTAAGAAAATACATTTACTGACGAGTTCCATGCATCATTTCATTCAAAAAGTATACACGAAAAAAGATGCTTGGATGAAGTATACAGTGAATATTGCATGTACTCTTAAATTGACAGTGTTGTGTTTCATCTCGTATCACTGTTCAGATGTGTCGTGGGCTAGCGGAAACCCAGGTGAAAGAGCAAATCGAAACGGTACGTGTCTCCCTTCCTTTTCCAACCCCAAGGAGGCAATCAATGCGATTACCATACAGAGCATTTTGGTATTCAGTCAGTGAAGAGGGGTTGGAAGAAAATAAAATAAAGAAGAAAGAAAATTCTTCTTGCGCTCCCTTCACGACCTGATTCGTGAGACGATAGAGCCTGCAGAGCTGTTCACTAGAATTATTAGTTTTTTGTATTCGTGTATAAATTGGTAAGAGGTATTTTTTTAATATTTTGGACAATTTAGAAAAGCAAATAAAAGAAAAGATTGCTGTTGTACAAAAAGGACGCCCAACACCGACGCAGCTACCGAAGCATTTATGTGGCACCAGCAAGGGAAGAAAACCGCAGTTTTCTACCACGGGGTATGATAAAGCGACCTGGGTGAGTACTTACGTGTTTTGAAAGCGTTCTGTTTTCAAACTCGAGGTATATTTGGTCGTGTGCTGGATCCAGTAATATTAAAAAAATTAGATCGCAGTGTTCAGAGACACGGAAAATTACGGGAACATCTTTATTGTACGCTAAAATTAATACTTTTTGGGAACAAATATTATAACTCATTGATCTAGCATTAAGCGTAGCAGCCAGAATTTCTCGTGCAAAGCACAATGTTAAGCAAAATCTGCATGTTTAGTCCAATTTAATTGACATTGTACGTTAACGGATTCGAAATTAGCTGTGAAGCTAGGTCGAATCCAACCGCTGTCTGGAGGATTCTAACGGCCGCCAGCTGCTCTGATCGGCAGTGTTCCGTGGTTTCTCCGATGAACACTCGGCGAATGCCGAAGCACTTCGCTAAGAAACAGGAAACGGACTGCGCGAGATATTTCATTCCCCTTCCTTGTCCTACTGTTCCCCTTACACACACTTACACTTGCGTGCACTACACTACCACACATGTCGGGAGCTTAGAACTTTTCCCGGCTGGTGCGGTGCTCCGCTGGGGAGAGGTTCATTGGATGGCGAAATCCCCATCCAGGTGTAGTAGATTTACTCTAAGCAGGGCCCACTTTGAGGTCGGGCAACAAATGAACGTTTGTTCCGACAAAACGAGTTCAGCTGCTTCACAAGGGCTAGTCCAACCCCTGTGAAGTGCCCTAAACCTAACCCCCTTCCTTATTCCTTCCCAATTCTGGCCGCTGGGTAGTGACGCAGGGGCGCGCGGTGTGAGGCGCGTACGCGGAGATGCTACCTGGCGGCCCTCTTGACAACTACGAGACGAGACAAATATAAATAACATACAGCGCCCTGTTAAATACAGAGAGCGCGGATAGCAATAATGGAGGATAACTCCGCGGCGATCAACGCCCGACCTAGGGCTTTAGAGACGCGTTGTGTAAGGCAACAAATGTAAAAAAAATAAAATAAAATAAAATTAAAAAAAAGTCAAGCAGGGCGATGACATTGCAAGAGATAGTGATGAAGCCATTTACAAATGAGCTAACTGTAAACAATCGTACTGAGAAATGAGTTCATGGACGTAACTTGCGGTTATGTTGCCAGCAGTGGCCAAACAGTAGCAGTCAAAGCGGTCCCTTCTTATAGTAATCAGTGTATGATCAAAGAGTAATGATAGTAATATCTCTATAGAGCGTGTAGATCAGCGTCGGGTCTCACCATCCAGCGGGGGAGGGATATCGCCACCTAATAACTACACTTACGGGACTAATACTATAGCAGTTGACGTGCCCGGAAATATCAATTACTCGATTCAGACAGTAAACGTGTGGACTGGTTCATGAACGTTCGTGATTGTGCATGCATTTAATCATTAAGTGATTAGTAATCTGTACACTATGGTCAGCGGAACTGCATATAGTTTGAAATACGTCCTCTACGGATGCTTGCTGCCGAACATAGCTGACTTGTTTTTTGTTAACGTGTCAATTTAATTTAGAGAAAACTGTTACATTAGTTATTTTTATTATAAGTTTGTTATTAACTTTTACGGGTATTAATTAACTATTAAAATCAACTGTTCAGATATATTTTTCAACAATGAATTCAATTTTTTAAATCCATTTAAGAAAAAAAATTGATTTTGCTGACTGTAAAAATATGAATTATGGTATACATAGTGTAATGAAAAAGTGCATTTGTTCCATTAAATTATCAAATTATACAAGTTTAAATTAAAATGATCCGTTGGTGACCTTTAAAATGGTGTCTCCCGGGGCGGCCCCATAGAGGAGAGATACAACTAGAGTGCGCGTGAGCCTACTGCGCAGGTTTCAACATGAGGTGGTCGTAAGTCACGTGACTTCGGGACACCGGCAGCTCGTGCTGTACGCTGCTGTATGTAGCGTTTCGTGCTGTTTGCTGTTTGTGGTGTTACAGCGTAATTATTTTGGGACGTTGTGGATATTTGTTCACTGCTTACGATCCAAAATTCTTTTTCTTTTCAAGAAGTGCAATAACAATTTAACTTTGCAAATTGTGTTCCACAGGATGAAACAACTGTGTTACATGTCAGTTCATGCCAGTATGCAAGTGTGCCACAAGTAAATGATCCTGAACTTGGCAGTGAGGTACCAACTGACCATAAGTACTTGCCATCAGTACACAATCTTGAAACTAGATTGTCTCCCTATGTTGTGGACATTGTAACTTATATTGGAAAAAAATTTAGTTAGAAAGTTGCAAAAGTCTCTTGCTTATGTGAATTGTAAGCTTAGTTCTTTGCTGGACTGATACTGATGAAGGATCATATTCCTTCATTCAGAGGAAAGATGATTATGGACTGAAATACCCTTCTGCAGATGTTATAAAAATCTGCAAAAGAGCAGAGGTAGAAGTAAGAATACTTCAGGGGAGAGGTGACATTTTTAAAAAGGCAGCATGTAGTACAATTGTAAATAGATGTCTGAGAGAATTTGTGAATAGTTCTGTTTTTAGTAATTTAACATATCATATTATTGGTCAAGAGGTCATAATGAATCACAGGATGTATTTAATAAAGGCAATATTGTTTAAATATATTGGCATACGATTAAAACATTTAGGAAGAGAGCACACCCAAATTTACCAAAAAAATAGTATGGATCAGTTAACAACAATGATTTTATTTAGATGACATTAATCCTATGTGTATTTACTGGCGTAAGTTGTGTTTATAGTATGTTAGAGTTAGTAATTTGTATGATTGTAGTTGATTTTTATTAGTAAATTCTTTGAAAAATATGTACTTTACCTTCCAGGTCAAAGACCCTCATTTCGATCAGGATTTTGTCCAGTTTTCCTGATCCATTGAGCAAATGCTGAGATGTCCCCTTGTTTTGCTTTTGGATATAAATGTAGCTTCAATACGCCCGTGTTTTCTTGAGCTTACTTGCTACTAGTGGTAGGAGTAAAGCCAGTGGCATGTTACTGTTGTTAGTAATACAAAGAAAAAAATAAAACATGCAGTTTGTTTATCGATGCAAATAGGTTTTATATAACTTGGGAGGGAAAATGTCAAATGTTATAGTTAAAATATAGCTTTTGAAGCTCAAGAAAATGAGTGCAGATGGAACTTTTCCCCATATATCACATACAGTTTTTACTGTTTTTGACTAAATAAATCAAAGGTAAAAGCCTTTTTTCCCCTCTATAAATCCTTGAAATATCATTTTGATAACTTGCTATTATAAATGTCACTGATGTGGATCTTCAATAGTAGAATGCCTAACATTGAGTAATAACAGAAATTTGGATTAATGCATCCCATGAAGTTAATTTTACTAATATTTTTTATTTATAGACCTATGTAATTGTACTTGTAAAACAGGTTTAGTGGAGTATGCGGTTGAAAGTGACAAGTTTGACAAAAATCGGAATTTTCATGTACTTGAGCAAATAGAGCAGAAAAACTTAAATTCACTTTTCTGCTATAAACAACATTTTTAGGGTTGATTAATAAATGAGAAAAAAACGCTGGAATGAAACATCTTACGTACGTATAAAAATAAAATCATTTAATGCGAGACGGGTTTTCTTGTAGATGCCACCTAGACACTTTTCATTTCATAATTCCTTTTATTGTAGCAGCATTCGTAATAATTCACTTACTATTTCTCCCCCAAAGTCACGTGACACTGGCTCGAGAGATGTTGATACCCGGCCGGGCCTTCTGCGCAGCTCAGTGCGCACTCTAGTATATCTCTCCTCTATGGGCGGCCCGCCTTCGGCTTTGTAACTGCACGCCCAGCAGTGAGGAGCGCCAGTGTATACGAGGGCGCAAAGAATAAACTGTGTTCGAGGTAACCCCTCTGCTATTGCTATTGATTGCAGTGCACTGACGTGCTCTGACGGATGCCAATTTCGAAGCAGCAACTGGATCTCGTGTCATACGTACCTTAAGCAGAATCGCCTAAGGAACTTCAATTGGAGGTGAGTGATAGAATACTTTTTCTTATAGAAAACAGTTGCTGAAACAGTCGAATACATATCAGTTCACTGTGACATTAGTACATCGAATTTAATTGATGCAGAGGTAAATTGCAATTTTCTGCGTTTTGTGTGATTCTAAAAGTTCGTGATTCTTAAGAAATAAACGTAAATCGATGTTTTATCAAAACTGAATTATAAAGGAATGTTTAGTTTCTTAAAATTTTTGTAGTTTTGTATTTTCTTACTTGTTGCCATCTGTATTTCTGACCCAGCATCTCACAGATTGACATTCCAAACGATCCTTCCTCATGAAATTAATATCCCTGATTATTCGAAGGTAGATTAAATAACCAACCCGAGAACCATTATTGAGAACAAGATATTGAAATATTGAAAACGAAAGAGTCTTGTCCCCTAAAGAATATGTTAATTCAAAGTGGATCACTGACACTTCGAAATAATCCTCCTTGTAAATATTGTCCGTGTTCGCTTTTGATTTTTTATTATTCAGCGGGAAACTGGGCCTAACAAGATATCCTTGCATTAACTAATACTGCACAATAAAAAAATTAATAAGCTTTAATTTTTTAATAAAACGCAATCGTTCCTTTAAAAGGTGAGTATGTAGAAGGATGTGTTAAGTTGCATACAATATATTTGTAACATAAATTAAAATTTTTCTTTCAAAAAACATAAAAATTCAAAGCTTTTTTGTCTTCTACAAAGGCGATAACGAACGTAATTACATGAGTTACTATAAACAATGCGTAGAAAAATTCTTACACTTTTCGTATGCTGCGATTACTAAGTCGTGATTTTCACGCTATCATTTTCTTTAACATGATGCACCCCATAGATTTTCTCTCGCCAAGTTTATAGATACAGAAGGTTAAAACGCATACATAATTGTTCGACAATAGAGAATATACCGTGTATATATCTAATGAAAAATCAAATATCGAAACCTTAATGTAAAATACTGAAGAGTCGCTAAGATCCATGGGTTGATGCAACTATAATAAAAACTTTTAAAAAATAGAGAATAGGCGTAATGAAGGGTACTTGATTTTTACACTCTTTCATTTTTAGTAAATTACATCCTCTAACACGTGGTCTAGTCAGAATCTATGTTTTGTGGGTCCTTGACACAGAAAAATCGATTGACGGCAAAACGTCTGTCGCCGTCCGAATGTCGTCCTTCGTCTGTGGTCAACGACTAGCGCATAAACCGTTCAGCCAATTTTCTCCAAAATTGATATTCCCCGGTCGATCTGAACGAACTCGGGACTTTAGAAGTTTCAACCAGATATTTTGATTTCTGAGGGTACTTTACATGAAGCCTCAAAAACATTTTCAAACTTTTCTAAAAAATAGCACGAAATAGTTTTATTAAACTTTGTTATCAAATAACGTGACGGACGCTTAAGAGAATGGTGGGGGTTTCAAGTTCGTTGAAATTATAGATTTTTCGAAAATTGAAAAAGAGGAATTTTGTGGGGATATTTTCCTAGAACTTTAATATCGAAGATAGAGATTTTTTTCTTAACGAAATATGTTCTTTACAGATAGATCTTGAAATAAGCTCATGTACAATGTTTCAAAAATATGAGTAGTTTTGACATAATTTTGCGCAAAGTACAGGCAATTTATTTTTTTTAAAACAATTTATTTCTCTAAAACGGCACCAATTTTTATCTTTAAATTTTCTTCTTGTATGTATCAAGGGAAGGTAAAAAATATGGTACTAATCCCATTTTTGGCAAACACTGTGAATTTTCGAAAATTGCAAGAAAAATCAACTACAAATAACAAAATTAAAGACAGAAATGTTTGCTTTAGATAAAGTCTGTTCCAAAAAAACTCTTAAAAAAGCTATGTACAGTTTTTTTTAAACGAGTAATTTCGCGTAATTTGTGCTTGAAATTAATGCAAAAAAAAACATTTCTCAAAAAACCGCTCCAAATATTTTCTTCAGATTTTCTTCACGGGATAGAAGAAGGATCGCTTAAAAGCCCCGTCGGGACTAGAACCGAAGGACCTCCCGATCAGAGGCACTGCAGTGACATCTGTTGACGACCTGAGTCACCAAAGTCATGTATTGAAGCAAAGCACAAGGAAAAGATTAATAGAATTTATATGTTATATTACTATTAATATTACAGATATATTTCTATGTATCATATTCTTATTCAATTGTGAGTCTGCTTAAAGTGGTAAGCACGTGACGTGAAACACAAGGGAGAAATCCTGCTCTGGCCTTCCAGGAATATTCTCTGTTAGGAAATTCTGCTCACGCAACATAATGGATTCCCGAGGGAGGACGCTTCTTATGAGCATAATACATCACGTAGTCTTGTGTCTCTCATCCGAATATGTTTCACTTCGCTACTCATTCATTGTGATAGGAGACTCGAAGAGTAGAAGTGTTAAACCTTAAACATAGAAAAACTAGATGCACGTTTTGACTCATTCACCCGGTAATGCTTTATGGCATCCAAGTCGTAATCATGAGATAACTATTTGTGGTTGACCACTTGGAAACCATTGGTGCTAAAACAGCACGTACTTTTACGCAACATTGGGCGAAATTTTCAAAAAATCGTGCATGCCCTTGTTTCAAAATCCATCTTTAAGGAATAGATTTCATTAAGGGAAAACATCTCTGTCATTAATATTTTAGCTGTAGAAAGACTTCGAAAAAAAATTGAAGTTTTGCGATTTTTGAAAAATTAGGATTTTTAACGGACATGAGATCTGCACTATTCTCTTAAATCTCCTTCACATTATCCAATAAAAAAGTTTAATAAAAAACTGGAGACTTTTTTTTTAAATTCGGAAAATGTCCCAGGGGTTTCATGTAAAGTACCCTCCAAAATTAAAATATCGGTTTCAAATTCAAGGGACCGCGACATCAGCCAGATTGATTGGGGAATATCAATTTTGGAGAAAGTCGGCTGAATGGTTTGGGACTAATTTGAATGGAACATATTTGAACAAAGATACGCATGAAAGTGAAGTATGAAGCAATGAAGTATGAATGAAATTTTCAACACATGAATATACTTTTAAAACAGTTTACAGCGTCGGCGACGCCACATTCAACTAGTAATACACTATTGCATTTAGTGTTAATGAATTTGAATTACCCTTTTAATTTCTGCAGACAGTATTAAATGTTTTAGTTTCGTGTTTTTAATTTGCCTCTTTTCCTGTGACGTGTTGTTTCACTCCTTCTAACGGTAAAACCTGATACTAATTAAAGAAGGCCCACAGTTTGCCAATTACTACTTTAAATTATTATATTTTTAGAAAATATTTGTTGTATAATTTGAATTTTGAAGGATTCAAATTTTTGGAGTTCCTCTTGATGTTCAAATTAAAGATTCCAAAGCGTCAAGAAGAAAATAAAGAATATAATTCCCCCTTTTCTGAACAACTCTACATACAATTCTGATTTTTCTTTAAAAAAATCGAGTGTCTCTCAAAATCTGCACGTGCAAGGACGAAGTAATGGCATTTTCACTCGCTCTGTAGACGCGTGCTTAAGCGATCAATAACCGCAGCTGAATCATTGATCTCGTCTCCGTTGACCCACTCAGGGTGGCGTGACAGCTAGAAGCGTGGGCCGTTTCTGGACCAGCAGCTGGGCCCTAAGGATTCGTCCATAAATTACGTAATGCTAAAGAGAGGTAACGTTACATTCGGGACGAGAGTGTTGGTGAAGTGTTTCATAACGATGATATACGCATTTTTTTAAATTTGTCCGCGTGAACAGAATTAATGCATTTTATTCAGTCTGAGACTAAGACAATAAAGCTTTAAGGTGCTAAAAACTTACACAGTACAAAAATGTACACAGGTGTCCCTATACGTTCCTGAAAGTTTGCAATATGTTGATTCCTCTCGAAAAACGAATTAAAAACTTACGTACATCATGTGACAAACTCGATGTTTTTACGGAATAAAAGCTTAAACCTTAAAACTTGAAATGAGTTGAAATTAAAAAGATATTGGTTGGTATTTGGCTGATATTTCAATTTTAGTGTTATTCTCGGAAGTGAGGTTTATGGACATCGAAAAAATTGACTATAATTTTTTTTTAATTTTTTCCTTAGTGCAGTTGCTATTGAAGTGAATAGATTTGTCACTTTTTCTTTTAGTATTTCTATTTTAATTTTTTAGTATAATAATTAATAGTTAATTCGTTTAACTTATTCCATTATTGAACAAAATGGTATTAAAATTTTCAATTATTTCTGGATTGATACATTGTGAAATTGCAGGGTTTAAAGGAAATTGCAAGAGGAATGGTTTGTAAGATAGAAAAATATCTGTTTCTTTCCTTTCCCTTCATAGTATTTCTTACGGTTTGACGATATGTTGCGAAAGAAGATTAACTTTAAGTACAATGTAGCATATAGCAATCGACAGCAATCTCGATCTCTTGCGCATGCGCAGTTGTCAGAAAGCATGGTGGAAAAAATATGGCTTTCCATCCTGCTGGAAAGGCGTTGAGAGGTAGAGATATTGCTGTCGATTGCTGCACTCTACACTGTGCAAAACGTCGCTAATATTTTGTCCGCAGAATTTGGTGCTGTAGGAACGGCATCTGCCGGTACAATTCAGTAGTTTTGCGGGATTGGAGGATTTGAAAAATACCCCAAGTTGCAACTCCAGGTAGGAGGCATCCAAACTTTATTTCGATTGACGTCTCTCTTGATTTTGTATGGCCGAAGTCAATCTTTCGACAAGTGGGTGTGTTAAACAAGTTTGTTTGAAAAATACTGAATGTGTTGCTTAGAGCAAGCGGATGAAGAAAATTTATACATATTGAATTGAATTAATGCCTTATTTTACGTGGCGAGACTCAGCCCATGAGGCCTGCTCTTCCGTCTGACCACGCTAATTTCGTTACGCTCCTTTCACCAAACTAACAGAGAAAGAAGGTATTTCTAGGGCGACGAAACAGGCGACTTTTGAATTTAGCTCAGAGGCGTCATTTAGGCTTGAGGATCTTTTACATACAGTAAATTTACTAACATGGGACAGCCGGTTATACTTCCCCTCCGAAGGAAGGATTATTTCGCCCCTAAAAATCCATGGCTTCGATCGGGTTTGAACCCGCGAACTTGGGTATAACAGTCCGAACCGTTACACCATCGCCGCCACGATTAGTGCGATTTTCCTAACTCTGCCCCTCAAGCCCCTATGGCTATGGAACATCACAAGGCATTTCGCGTCTTTAGCCCACAGTAGCGCCGGTAGCCCGCAGTATACGCCACTGCGTAACAGACCCTGAGTGAGAGAGTGCGTGTGTCGGCAGGTACCTGTTCGAGGCGGGCAGCGCCGACGTGGTGTGAATATATAATAGTTATTTAACTATATATATTCAAAGTGTTACAGGTTGCATTTGACGTGAATATTTTGTTTTGTTCTACAGCGCCGTGTAGTGGAGTTACAACAGAATTAACAGCGCATAAACCTTCTCGGTGAAAAACCATGTAGAAGTGCCAACTTTCCTGACGATTGGTCTCACGGTGCCAGTTTACCTCTTATACATACATATATTGAACATTACATATGCATACATACATATACATAAAATTACTGGCAACAGAAATGGACTTTTTAAGAAGATCATCTAGGATATCAAAATTAGAAAAAATAAGAAATTTAAAAATAAGAGAAAAAATGAATAAAGTTCATACAATTTTAGAAACGATTCAATACTAGCAATTACAATGGTTTGGTCATGTGAAAAGAATGAAAGATAATAGAATTCCAAAAATAATTTTAGAGTGGTTTCCAGTGGGTAGGAAGAAAAGAGGAGAACCTAAACACAGCTGGTTGAGAGAAATTAAGGGAATTTTAAAGGACAAGAACTTAACAGACAAGGATTATGAAGATCGGGACAAATGGAGAAATAAAATTAAAATTATGTAATTTATTAGAATTGTGGGTAACAGAAAGTGGTTTTCTATAACAATGTGAAACTGCGAAATAAATAAATATTGAACATCGACGTTTTGTTATCGATGTCGCATCGCTATAGTGGAGCGGTCTTATACTGCGATTTTTCTAAGAACGACCCTCAAGGCCACTCAAATCCCATCTTCGCGATGGAATATGTCACGACATTTCGCGTCTTTTCTCGGTCTTGCCGGTAGAAGTCGCATGATCGCAAGCACTGCTTCATACGGTCGCGATCGTGCGAAATCTGGCGGAACGACTGAGAAAGACGCGAAATGCCGTGGCGTATTCCATCGCGAAGATGAGAGTTGAGTTTCACTGAGAGTCGCTCTTAGAAAAATCGCAGGTTGGTCGGAAGTTTACGGTGCCCGTTCACTGAATAAGTCAATACAATGAACCGTGTCATTGAACGAAAGAATCAATAGAATGAATCGATAGCTTTGTATTATTTTGTATGAGAGAATCATTATTTGAATTAGGCCTCAACTTCATCCGTGTTTCAAAAGTTCATGCGAGATAGCCCTAAATCTGAGGGCGAGTTTTCAATTTAAGTTCGTTTTAAGGAGTTGGTCAGGCTCCTGCGCGACCGGCGTGGGCGGCGCCGGTCTTCTGTTAAGAACCGAACCCTTCTGTTAAGAACCATCTGTTAAGAACCGAATCCTTTCTGGTGAACGAAATTTTTCGTGTGAAAGAACCTGATTTACCAAATCGCAGTATAAGTTGTGGTCGTTCGTGTGTTGCAGGTTGCGGCGAGCATGTCGAGCGAGGGCGGCGGCGGCGGCGACGAGGCGACGCGGCGGCGCGAGGAGGTGGAGGAGGGGGAGGCGGCGGACGGGGAAGAGCGGCTGCGGCGGCTGGAGGCGGCGCGCGGCGCGGAGGCGGAGGAGCGGGAGCGGCGCGTGGAGCAGGTGGAGGAGCGCTGCGAGCAGATGGAGGCGCGGCTCGCGCACGTCGAGGAGTCGCTGCTGCGCGCGCTCGTCGTCGTCCTGCCCAAGGTATCGCCCCCCGCCACGACCCCCCGCCGCGCATTGGGACACGACAATCGCGCATTTCGTACGGCTGGTTTGACTCGCTTTGTTTGTGCATTTCCAACTCAACGGCGGCTAGTTTTTTAACAAATAGCTAAAGGTAATGGATAAATGAAACGCGTATGGTTAAGTTAGCTGGACAAAACAATCGTCCATTTCATACGGCTGGTTTGATTCTCTTTGCTCGGGCATTTCCAAGTCAATGGCGGCTACTTTTTTTTATAAAAACAGCTAAAGCTAATGAATAAATGGAACGCATATGGTTAAGTAAGCTTGACAAAACAATCACCGATTTCATACGGTTAATTTGACTTGCTTTGTTCGTGCATTTACAAGTCAACGGCGGCTCCTTTTTTAACAAACAGTTACAGCTAACAGATAAATGAAACGCGTATGGTTAAGTTAGCTGGGCAAAACAATCACCCTTTCATATGGCTAATTTGACTTGCGTCGTTCGTGCATTTCCAAGCCAACGACGGCTACGTTTTTGTACAAACAGCTAAAGCTAATGGATAAATCGAACGCGTATGGTTAAGTGAGCTGGACAAAACAATCGTCCATTTCATACGGCTAATTTGACTGGCTTTGATCGGGCATTTCTAAGTCAACGGCGACACTCCGGTATTTGGTCCCAGCCGATAATATAAAGCGATAGACGTAACCCCTAAGGTCGCACCCCTCGCACGGACGTGCGCAGCCGAAGCGAATGCGGAAATAGAATGCGCCGTGCGGTGGATGAACAAAACAATAACTTATTTTAAACGGATAATTTGACAAGTTTTGTGAGAGCATTTCTAAGTCAGCGGCAACACTCCGATCTTTGGTCCCTGAATTTTTAATATAAAGCAATTGTCATCCTCCCTAAGCTCACGCCCGGACGCGCGCAGCCGAAGCAAAAGCGGAAATGCAATGCGCTGTACAGTGGAGGGGTTTAGTGGACAAAACCATCGCACATTTCATACGGCTAATTCGGTAGTTTTTGCGCGTGCAATTCCAAGTCAACGGCGACACTCCGGACCTTGGTCCCTGAGACTAATATAAAGTATTCTTCAGTCGAACCACCGCAAAATTTGCCAAAGCAAATTCCAAAAATGTATACGACTTACCTTGACTCTCTTCCCTCACATACCGTATCCTAATCGGTAACGCTGGTTAACCGTAAGAGCTGTTGCCTTCATTGCTTACAAATTCCACAACTTCTTCCCTATGGTTTACTTTTCCCAATTATTTGCCCCAACACACACACACACACACACACACAAAACTAAATCGGTGTCTGTATGTAACATAGGAAATGACTGGTTCTTTTTTTGTTTTCCCAACTCCCAATGAGCTGCTGCTTCCCCAAGCTCGTGTCCCCCATTTCGCGTTGTGTGTGTGTAGGTGGAGGAGCTGCTGGCGACGCTGCAGCCGGGCGCCGGCGGCGAGGAGGCGGGCGCCGGGGCGGGGCTGGGGCTGGGGGTGGGGATGGACTTCCCGCTGGTGCTGCACTCGCCCAACGCCACCGACGACTCGGCCAGCCGCAGCGACTCCGCCTTCTCGCTCACCTCCAGCGACGGCGACGCGCCCGCGCGCGCCCCGCCCAACCCGCCCGCCCACGCCCTCGCCCTCGCGCCGGGCCCCGACGGCGCCGCCGCCGCCGCCGGACCGGCCGGTGAGCATCACGCGAGTGCGGTGCTCGTGACATCGATTATACTGCGATTTTTGTAGGAAGAGCTCTCAAGGCCACTCAAATCCCATCTTCGCGATGGAATATGTCACGGCATTTCGCGTCTTTTCTCGGTCTTGCCGGTAGAAGTCGCATGATCGCAAGCACTGCTTCATACGGTCGCGATCGTGCGAAATCTAGCGGAACGACTGTGAATGACACGAAATGCCGTGACATATTCCATCGCGAAGATGGGATTTGAGTGGCCTTGAGAGCTCTTCCTACAAAAATCGCAGTATAGGGATTCTGGACGCGCCAACTACCACGGCAGTGTTGTCAAGGTCGATGCCAGCGGGAGTCACGAAATCGCCCCTCCACGCAGTTCATCACCCCGCCACCAGAGACGACGCTATTCACTATTGTAAAACGGCGGAGTTACTAATAGTTTCCTTTCCCGACGCGAGTTGCGCAGAGAAGCTCGTGGCTTGCTGTGGTGCCACAGGGAGTGCCCCTGCTGCCAGTAGAAGACCTTGACACCACTCTGCTAAGGCATTAGCCCTGCGAGCGTAGTGCTAGTTATACCATGGGATTCGTTGATTAGCGTTTCCTGGCGCGTCAACGGCCAAGGCCATTAGTCCCATAAGTGTAGTGCATTTTATTTCTTGGGATTGGTTTCCGCGCCTCTAAGATCATTAATCTAGTGTGTCCATTAAGTGTAGTGCCCGTTATACAATGGTATTAGTTGATTAGCGTTTCCAGGCGCGTCAACTGCTAAGGATATTTGTCCCGTTAGTGAACTGCATGCTACTGGCTGGGAATGAATTATTGGCTTCTGGAGTCTATGATCATTAATCGCGGAAGTATAGTACACGTTGTACCTTGAGATTCGTCGATTAGTGTTTCCAGAAGCGTCAATTGCTAGGGTCATTAGTCCCGTACGTGAAGTGCATATTATCCCGAGGTGGCGGTGAGCTCTCCCGCTAAATTGCGAGATCCGGCGCCGACCTACACGTCGACTCGCTGTGTTTCCCCAACCAGGTATCTCTCATCGGCGGGGCACGCCCCAGGTTCCCAACCTTCAAGTTCCCGACCGGTCTCCCGGCATATGTGGTAGTGTAGTGCATGTTAGTGTGTGTGTGTGTGTGTGTGTGTGTGTGTGTGTGTGTGTAAAGGGTGAGGATAGGACAAGGAAGAGGAAGGGAAGATCGCGCGCGTTTCATGGACCATTTTCTTCGGGTACTGCTCCGCCATTCCCCTGATGTTGATCAGAGAAACCACGAGAAACTACAAATCAGAGAAGCCAGCCGCTAGAATTCTCCTCCGGACTGCTGTCGAGCCAGAGTCGATAATCCTGCCACCTAAGCCGGTCTTATATACTGGGAGGTGACGGTGATCTTCCCGGCTAGGACGTCATAGGTATCTCTCGCCGACATATTTTTACATATAACATATTTTTACATGTTTAGTACTATATTACATATTTTACATATTTTGCTATTGTCACTAAATATTTTATTCTATCAATTTTCTTCAATTTTATTAAATATATTTTTACGAAAAGAAGTGTTTAAAAAATCTTGGATAACATTAGATGAAGCTTTTGCTACTGACGGGAAAGTTGCGTGATGTAAAGTGTGCATCAGCTTGTGCACTCCAAATAGTTTTTAAACCGTTTGTATTTTTAAAAAATTAGAACATTTTTACAAGTGTAATTTTGTATCATGTAAATGGCTTTTTAATTGAAGTATTTTAATATTACATCCGATTTTACATGTTTATTACATATCCTCATTATTTTCATTACATGTTCATATTTTGACGTTTGATACTACATATTTTTCCGGTCACTACATATCACACAGAGCTCCTGCTGTGAGAAGAGAAATTTATTTTCCACAGCCCGGGAGGAGGAGCTCCTTCCTTGAATTGCCATCTAACAATCTCCCTTTCAAATATATCAAAGCGAAATTCGACGCAGTTCTTCGCCCACCCGTGACTCAGGTCGCATTCCACCCAATGGTGCCCATATGCTGGTGAATGGTGTAATCTGACACCAATGTTTGGCGG
The DNA here is from genome assembly GCA_031308135.1 of Acheta domesticus. Classification (NCBI taxonomy): domain Eukaryota; kingdom Metazoa; phylum Arthropoda; class Insecta; order Orthoptera; family Gryllidae; genus Acheta; species Acheta domesticus. Next base: position 46,728,061 of record JAHLJT010002630.1, read on the forward strand.
AAACCTTGGTGAAAGGACAGAAAGTTGTGATTAAAGTGAGACGAAGCACTGAGGATATCTCAAAATATTCTCGAAAAAAAAGTCTATTTTTTAAGACATAAACGAAATACGAAAATTTTGTGAATTGGCGGAATTAATGTCCATAATACGACAGCCCTATATGAATCTCGGGCCTGTGATCGCACTCCTCGTTGTGTCTTCAGAATCTTAGTCCGGCAGCGGTCCATCAGAATGCAAAGTATTTGCTGTTCGTAACTGAAGTTAATGACATCCCGAGACTAAAACCACGCATCGAAACCACGCTTGGAAATGGAAATTAGTATAGGCTGCGACGAAATTGGAAAATTACGATAAACACTTGCTTCTGAGGCTAAAACAGTAAAAGAATTATTTATTGTTAATATTAAAATAATTGATAAAATCTGTTACAAGCTTCTTGGACACAATAGGCGGAATCGCAGATGATAATGGTTTGCGAATGAACATTCAGCATGAAATTTCATATAAACACTCAATATTACTGACATCCCGCCCGTGATCGGCCACACAACTTCTTCTGCACTGGTGTTCGGCAGATTCATGAATCTTCTGGGACTCCCTGCCCTCTGGCTGAGACATTTTTTATATTTATGGTCTTAAAATTTCATAGCACATGTTATTTGGCAAAAGTGATCACATTTGATCTCCGTATACGCCCTGCAAGTTTGTTGACATGACTGCAGTGCCTCTGGAAGGAAAAGTTCTAAGATACGAGTCCGGACGGCAGGATTTTCGACACTGGCTAGTTTGGTCGCATTCAGCCACTGTTTGGAAAATTCTAGCAGCCGTGTGCTCTGATCGTTAGTTTTCCGTGGTTTCTCCGACCAACACCAGGCGAAAGCCGAGGTAGTACCCCAACAAACGGGCTACGGACCGTGGGTGATCTTTCGTTCCTCTTTTTGTCCTATGCTTTCCCCCTTACTTACATACGCTAACATACATTACACTACTACAAATGGGGAGCTTCAAGCTTGTCACAGCTGGAGCGGTGCCCCTCAAGTGGGAGAGACCTGGTTGGGGAAACCCGCCAGGCCGACATGTAGGTAGGCGCCGGATTTCACCATCCAACAGAGAAAGATCACCGCCACTACCCGCACATAAACATGCGCTAAACTTACTGGACTAACGAGTTTTGCGGATGACGCTCCAGGAATCACTAAAATATAAGTTATCAATTAACTAGAAGTTTCGTCTCGTATATCCCGAACGCGTGTGTGAAGAGAGATGTATTGCAGCGGGCGAGGCGGCGGGGGCGGCGGGTGGCGGCGCGGGGCCGTCGCACTCGGCGTCGCCGGCGGCGTCGGTGGCGTCGGAGGCGTGGAGCGACCAGCCGGCGGCGTCGCTGCACGAGGAGGCGGCGCGCGGCGACGCGGCGGCGCTGCGCCGCTGTCTGGCGCTGGGCGGCCGCCCCGACGCGCGCGACCGACAGGGCAACACCGCGCTGCACGTGGCGGCGGCGCGCGGACACGTCGAGGTAGCGCTTCCGTTGGAGCGCCGCAGTTGCGCTTCCGCGCGCAGCCTTCGCACCGGGCCACTCAGCAGCCCACCGCGCTCGTTCACGAATGCTTCCTTTCCAACGCTCAGAGTTTGAAGGGGCCAAGCATTTCTCAGTGGCGTTACCGAGGTAGCGCTGCCGCTTGCGAAGCGTTGGAGCGGCATAGTGACGCTTCCGCACACGCAGCTTTCGCACCAGGCCACTCGGAAGCGCCACTGAGAGTCCACCGCGCTCACTCACGAATCCTTCCTTTCCAACGCTCAGTGCTTAAATGTGTCAAGCACTTCTCAGTGGCGCTGCCGAGTGAAGGCTCCGTGAGAAGGCAACCGTGCGCGCTTCGCAATAGTACAAGGGTGCACACTGTGCAGTACTAGCTTATTATGTTATATTTATGACCGTCTGTTAATTGTAATTGATTAAAGTATCTATTGATTATAGACAGTCAATTTCCAGCAAATTGTACCAGCGTCAATTAATTACCAGCGTACCATTGTCAATTGGCTGGAATTTGACTGTCTATAATCAATACTTTAATCAGTTACTAGCTTATTGCGGCGTTTCTGCTGGCCAAGCATTTTGTCAAACGGACCGGCGCAATGGCGTTGCTATGACAGTGAGTGGCCTTCACTCCGGATCACTCGGAAGCGCCAATGAGCTGCTCACAGCGGTCACTCACGAATCCTTCCTTTCCAACTGTTTTTGAAGGGGGTAGCGCTTCTGCGTAATGCTGCCGAGTGAAGGCAACTTTGCGCGCTTCGCTTTAGGCACAAGGGCGCGCACGTGTAGAACTAGCTTGGAACTGTGTGCCCCTACTGTTGGAGAAGCGTTGTGTCAAACCGAGCGGCGCAGTGGCGCTGCTATGAGCGATAGTGGCCTTCGCACCGGGCCACTCGGAAGCGCCACTGAGCAGTCCACCGCGATCACTCACGAATCCTTCCTTTCCAACGCTTAGTGCTCGAAGGGGCCAAGCGCTTCTGAACGACGCTGCCGAGTGATGTTACTGTGCGAAGGCCTCGCGCTTCCCTAGAGCACAAGAACGCACGCTGTGCAGTACTAGCTTACTGGGGCCCTACTGTTGGTGAAGCATTTTGTCGAACCGAGCGGCGCATTGGCGTTGCCGGAGCGGTTTGTGACCTTCACACCGCTCACCATTAATTACACAGTTAAATTAATTTTTGCGTAGTTAATTAGTAAATTAGATGTATATGGTGACATATTTGTATTTGTAGTGGAGCCAGCTTACTCTAATTAATTGTGATTCTTTCATAATTCGCGTTATTAATTAGCACGTAACTAGTTCTAAACGGTGACCTTTATGTTTTTGCGGTGACCGATCAGAGGCTGGTGCGCATCCGTTCCCAGGTGGTGGAGGCGTTGCTGGGCGCTGGTGCGGGCGTCGACCGCTGGGGGCAGCAGTCGCGCACGCCGCTGCACTGCGCAGCCGCGCACGGCCACGACGCGATCGTGGCGCGCCTGGTGGCCGCCGGCGCAGACGTCGGCGTGCGCGACGCACAGGTAAGCACGACACTTTTAGAAAAGCGAAGATTCAACGAAAGAAAAAACTAATTTTCCTAAAAATTATCACGAAGTGAAATAAAAGAACCAGTCTCAATTAAGTTTATATATTATATATATATATATATATATATATATTATTATTATCAATATTATTATTACCATCACCGTACAACCTTACAGTATTTATAAGCCATTTAAAAAAATTAGACAAGCTAATTTCCTTCCCACGAACCCCTCTCTTCCTCTGTAAGTTTTTTTGAACGTACAGGATTCCTAAATTGCTGAACAGAGGCATAGAGGTTGACATATTTACAAAGCCTTGATTTATTTTTCGTCAAAAACAATGAAAAACTGTGTACCATACTACGGGAAGATGTGTATTTTGTGCAAGTTTTCCTGAATTAAGAATCCCCATAAATGAATTGAATGCATTCATTATTCCTGAGAACTGACATTCTTTTGGGGAGAGAGACAGGGAGAGAGAGAGACAGGGAGAGAGAGACAGGGAGAGAGAGACAGGGGGAGAGAGAGACAGGGGGAGAGAGAGAGACAGGGGAAGAGAGAGAGACAGGGGGAGAGAGAGAGACAGGGGGAGAGAGAGACAGTGGGAGAGAGAGACAGTGGGAGAGAGAGACAGTGGGAGAGAGAGACAGGGGGAGAGAGACAGGGGGAGAGAGGCAGGGGGAGAGAGACAAGGGGAGAGACGGAAAAGGAGGGAGGGCAGAAGGGAGAAAGAGGAGGGCGTCTGCTGGGTTCCGCTAGTCTTTTATAAAAAAAACGTGCTATTACACTATAATATTTTCTCTCATAAATGAAAAATATATTTTATGGCAAATATATTTTACAGCGTAACACCGGCCTTAGGGGAGGGGCTGACGTGGGACGGGGTGTTGTGTGCAGGGCGCGACGGCGGTGGCGCTGGCGGCGCGCGGGGGCCACGCGAGCGTGGTGCAGTGGCTGGCGGAGGAGGCGGGCGCGGCGGTGGACGCCGGGGACAAGGAGGGCCGCACGCCGCTCATGCACGCGGTGGAGCGCGGCTTCACGGAGATCGCCGCCGCGCTGGCGGAGCGCGGCGCGCAGCTCAACGCGGCGGCGGCGGACGGCGCCACGCCGCTGCTCTGCGCCGTGCGCGGCGGCAACCTCAACACGGTGAGAGGCGCGCGGATCGGTGCAACGGAGCTGTGCTGCGGTGTGGGGGGCTGCTTGAGAGTGCTTGGGTGTGATTAGGTATCGTAGCTGCTAGAGGATGTGTGGGTGGGCTTAGGTGTGGTGCCTGCTTGAGGGTGTACGAGTGTGCTAAGGTGTGGTGCCTGCTTGAGGGTGTACGAGTGTGCTAAGGTGTGGTGCCTGCTTGAGGGTGTATGAGTGTGCTAAGGTGTGGTGCCTGCTTGAGGGTGTACGAGTGTGCTAAGGTGTGGTGCCTGCTTGAGGGTGTATGAGTGTGCTAAGGTGTGGTGGCTGCTTGAGGGTGTATGAGTGTGCTAAGGTGTGGTGGTTGCTTGAGGGTGTATGAGTGTGCTAAGGTGTGGTGGTTGCTTGAGGGTGTATGGGTGTGATAAGGTGTGGTGGCTGCTTGAGGGTGTATGGGTCTGCGCCTTGCGCGGCCGCAACCTGCACACTTGCACTGCGACTGTGCAATAGAGGCGTGCTACGATGTGGTGGCTGCTTTAGAAGGTATGGGTGTGCTAAGGTATGGTAGCTGCATGAGGTTTGTAGGGTGTGCTGAGGAGTGGTAGCTGCTTGAGTGTGTATGGGTGTGATTAGGTGTCGTGGCTGCTAGAGGATGTGTGGGTGGACTTTGGTGTACTGGCTGCTTGAGGGTGTACGGGTGTGCTAAGATATCGTGACTGCTTGAGGATGTATGGGTGTGCTTACTTGTCGTGGCTGAACGTAGAGGGTTTATGGGTGTGCTTAGTTGTCATGGCTGCTTGAGGGTGTGTGGATGTGGTGGCTGCTCGAGAGTGTATGTACGTGCTTAGGTGTGGTGGCTGCTTGAGTGTGGTGGCTGCTGGAGGGTGTATGGATGTGGTGGCTGATTGAGGGTGTACGTGTGTGGTGGCTGCTTGAGAGTGAACGGGTGTGGTGGCTGCTTGAGAGTGTATGGAGGTGATGGCTGCTTGATGGTGTATGGGTGTGTTGGCTGCTTGAGGGTGTGATGGGTGCTCGAGGGTGTATGTGTGTGTTCGCTGCTTGAGGGTGTGTGAGTGTGGTGGTTGCTTGAGGGTGTATGGAAGTGATGGCTGCTCGAGGGTGTATGGGTGTGTTGGCTGCTTGAGGGTGTATGGGTGTGTTGGCTGCATGAGGGTGTATGGGTGTGGTGGGTTGCTCGAGGATGTAAGTGTGGTGGCTGCTTGAGGGTGTGTGAATGTGGTGGTTGCTTGAGGGTGTATGGAAGTGATGGCTGCTTGAGGGTGTATAGGTGTGGTGGCTGCTTGAGGGTCTATGGGTGTGATGGTTGCTCTAGGGTGTATGTGTGGTGGCTGCTCGAGGATGTGCGGTCGACGCGTGGGCTGAGGGCGCGCGCGCGGGGTGGGGGCCGGGTGCGCAGGTGTCGTGGCTGCTGGAGCGGGGCGCGAGCGTGAACGCGGGCGACGCGGCGGGCGAGACGGCGCTGCTGTACGCGCTGCGCGGGGGGCCACCTGGCGACGGCCGAGCTGCTGCTGGCGCGCGGGGCCAGCGTGGAGGCGCGGACAAGCGCGGGGAGACGCCGCTGCTGTGCGCCGTGCGCTCGCGCCGCCGGGACCTGGTGCAGCCGCTGCTGCGCCGCGGCGCCTCGTGCACGCGCAAGAACAAGAACCGCGAGTCGCCGCTGCTCGTCGCCGCCAAGCGCGCCTGCGTCGACATCCTGGCGGACATGCTGCGCGTCGTGCAGCGGCTCGAGGACGAGGAGATGCTGCGCAGGTGGGCGCCGGAGCTTTCGTTTTAACAACACCTGGACTTCGATTTTTTTTTTTACGTGGCCTTGTAGTGAATTGAATTGAATGATATTTATGAATGTTGAATTGAATGTTATTTTATAAATGTTATTTTATAAATGTTATTTTTATTGAGTTGAATTACGTGGCGAGACGCAGGCCATGAGGTCTGCTCTTCCGTCTGACCACGCAAATTTCGTTACGCTCCTTTCACCAACCAGCGCAGAAAGAAGGTATTTCTAGGGCTGATTTTGAATTTAGCTCAGAGGCGTCATTTAGGCTTGAGGATCTTTTACATACAGTAAATCTACTAACATGGGACAGCCGGCTTTACTTCCCCTCCGAAGGAAGGCGTACGAAGGATTTTTTTGGCCTTAAAAATCCTGGCTTCGATCGGGTTTGAACCCGCGAACTTGGGTATAACAGTCCGAACCGTTACACCATCGCCGCCACGATTAGTGCGGCTTTTCTAACTCTGCCCCTCAAGCCCCTACTCTCTGAATCTGAATCAGTGAGAGCCGAAGTCACTGATCTTCCGTCGAAATAGGTAGTTTCGCTGTCAATCAACGAATATGCGAACCTTTTCATAATGACCGCCAGCATTTCACTGGTCGTCAGTGGTAAAAGTGCCGCGCCACCATCGCTCACTGACAGTTCAGTCTTCACTGATTCAAACAGTGAAGTTAAACTGATTCAAAAAGTGGACTCAAGTGGACTGATTTGTTCAGTTCAATTCACTGATTGTCAGTGGCAGGGTTATAACTGACACCATCAGTGAATAGTCACTGTTAATCAGTACTTTTTCACTGATTCAGACAGAGAGTATGGCCAGGGTGGAATATCACAAGGCATTTCGCGTCTTTAGCCCATAGTAACCCGCAGTATACACCACTGCGTAACAGACCCTGAGTGAGAGAGTGCGTGTGCGTGTCGGCAGGTGCCTGTTCGAGGCGGGCAGCGCCGACGTGGTGTGGTGCTTCGTGGACGCCGCGCGCGACCTCGTGCTGGGACGCGCGGGCGAGCAGGCGCTGCACCTGGCCGCCCGCTACGGCCGCCAGGAGGCGCTGGAGGCGCTGCTGCAGGTGAGCGCTCACAACTAAGGTCCGATTAAATTAAGAAGGTGATTGACATTTGTGAGTGGAGGGGAGCGACGTTGCCAGGTCGCAAACCACTGAGCACGTGTTACCGGGACACGAAAACAAACACTTCCAAAAATACGTGTAAAAGTGTAAAAAATACGACAAAAGCCTAACCTCAAGGCAACTCATCACAACACAGTACACATTGCGCGTGCAGCGCAGGCAGAAACGCGGGCGGCGCGGCGGCAGGGAAGTCGCTGTGCGATGCTCAAATGTTCCCCGTGTTCGGCAGTGGCAACTGAGCGACCTCACACGTCACGTTTTGTCTCTCTGGTTGGCAGCTGCCATGGAAACGGGAGAGGCGTCCTGACGTCACACAGAACTGTCAATCACCTTAATTTAATCGGACCTTAGCGACACTATGCTGCGATTTTAGTAACTTTGTCCCTGACAGAAATCAGCTGTTCACGGTTTCATCCAATCGGGAACTTGAATGTCACCATAGTGACGTCACTATCGCGAAATATGAGCTCCTGATTGGACGGCAGCAAAACAGCTGATTCCTGTCAGGGACAAAGTTACGAAAATCGCAGTATAGAGCACCTCGATCCGGAAAGTAGCCGTCATTTGGGCAAGATCGTGATTGGTGGTGATCCATTCGATAGCTCTTTGGCCAGCTGCTTTCAAATTTCAAATCCGTGATTTGTCGTTTCTCGGTGGAATTGGTAAAGTCTGGAGCAAACAGTTACGAAAATGGGTAGAAAATGTTTTGTAAAACTGTGCAATAGCCACAATTAAAGGTGCCATCTTAAGATGTATATCTTACCACCGTGTCCCAAACCGATCGTGCGCTCCGTGCGGTCATGCGAGGAACTAGCCTCAAACTGGCTTCAGAAAATTTGCCCCAAAGGCGACTAGTTATGTATATATTACACCTGTATATCTTACACCGTAGTGTCAAAGCAGTGACATACCGAGTATGAGAATACATTCTGTACACGCAATATGGGAATATACGTAATAACTCAATCAAATATTTGAAAATTTGAGAAAATGCGGAAATGCGGTGGTGTAAAACCGAAAAGGCAGCCCAGACTTAAGGGTAAACAGATGAAACTAACTAGAATGAGAAAGCCTGTGCCATTCTGAAACACCACAACTTTTCGCGGCAACGCTGCTGTTTCGGCGTGGCGAATTACTTTGCCGGTCGAGTAATTCATTAGAAGTTTAGTGCAATGTGCACCGGAGAATAAAAACATTCAATAAGTTCCCAAGGACCAAAACAATGATATTTACAAAGTGGCAAGAGTGAACCGTTGTGCTAATGTTTCATTAACACACATATGAGGACGCTATTGTTAGCTTAAAACTCTATTAGCATCATTTTAGCACACATCGTCTTACAGAGTTTCATTATACATACGCGCTTTCAAAAGTTATTCATGCTTTTGTTCAGATAAATGAACATTATAATTCAGTCATTGTAGCAATCGTATTTTTAACCATTCCCTTTGTTTTCAAAAACCGTGGTAGTAAATGAAATAGAAAATGTCTACTCTGGCTGCCGTTTGAAACGCTTTCAGAGGTCATCTGTCGTTCAATATTCCCCGATCGATTGAACTCTACTCGAGGCCCAGCGAATTTGAAATGAACTTTTAATTTTTTGGGGGGTACTTCAGATGACGTCCCTAGGACAATTTCAAAATTTTCAAAAATGGCTCCCAATATATGTTCTTTAATTTTTTCTCGAATTCAGTAAAGGCCACTTACAAAAATGGCTCAAGTTCTACTTTGATTAAAACTTTTGAAATTTCAAAAATTGCAAAAGTTGGTCGAAAATGCTTATTTTGTTGGACCCTCGTCCCACGAAATTTTTGAAGACAGCTCTTTCTCTAGATTTCAAAGTTGAATGAATTCAAAGTTTATTATATTATATCATGTAGGTACTTCTGTTTAAAATTAGGAATAGTTTGATTTCATAACATGAGAATTTAACGAAAATTTCTAACAATATTATCTTAAAAACGACCCCAAATTGTTTCTTTAAAGAACAAACCCGGATACGACGATAAAATGTTCCCTAAAATTTAAGGACATATGAGTAGTTAAGTGATGACTAAGATACAAATAAGATTTTTGAAATTTTCCTAAGCCCCCTCCCCACCGCCCCCACCCCTCTGCTCCAAAGACGTGTTTTTATTTACTTTTTTCGTAGATTGAACATTAACATTTTCTCATTGAAAAAATATGGAAAAATAAGAAAATATTTTATAGTAACAAAAAATATTTTTTGATAATTTTCGGCGACAAATTCAAACGAAAATGTTTTTGAAAAAAATAATTTTTACCGAGTCTTTGGAAACGAGAACAGGAAGGAAAAAAGTCACAAAACTCTCCTAAACAGCGGCTTTTATCAAACTTTTTCCGATTACTGGGCTATAGTTTAAAAATTAATAACTTTATTTTTACTCTTTTTCGCTTTTGAAAAGCAATTACACCTTTGTGTATACTGTCAAAATGACTGTAACAATTCCGTTAATTTATTTTATTGCTTATAATTAATTTTTATTATTGTAGCACACAGCTATTTTTTTACGTCGCAATTTAGTTACTAAATTTATTTTTTAATGTTTTATAATCCTTTGTATAGTTTACAACTTCTTTTCTTTACTATGGCTTTTATCCAGCCGACAGCCACCCTTAAGTCCCAATGGGATCCGTATTCGACCACACACTAGACACCAACACACTTGCGAGCTCCTGTGATCTGGGGTAAGAAGAAAGCGAGCTCCTTCGCGATAAAACACACACACACACACACACACACACACACACACACACACACAACACACACATACATACATACATACACGAGAGGCAAGGGACAAACAACCATGCTGACCGAAGCGCTGAGTCTGTACGCGTTCTAAGCCACATCGGCCATCCAGGTCGGCTTGCTGAGGAAAAGTGACTGTTTTTCACAGTATACACCCTTTCAGCGTGCTACTGGCGGATAGGATATGACTAAAGGGGCGGATTTTAATGAAATGTCGTTTTTTTCTTTTCATTTTAGAACAAGGCTGTTTAGAAAAGAAATTAATTTTATGTTATGTTATGACAAAAGGAATTGACACACTTTTCTATGTCTTTTTTGCATTTTTCGCGCCACGTTATCAAAACCGACTTCAGTTTTTCTTTCTTGGCGCGTGGGGGGGTGTCATCAAAATGGAATATCTCACGGTATTTCGCTCCGGACTGAATCAAGCACTGCGGCGATCATGCGACTCCTAGCTCCACGATCGAGAACGACGCGAAATACGGTGAAATATTCCATTTTGATGACACACCCCCACGCGCCAAGAAAGAAAAACCGAAGTATAAAACTGAAGCTTATGTGAGTCTAGTTCTCACAGTTCTCGCATATAAGCGCTGCGATCTTTGGGTCTCATTTGGCGAGGTCGTGATTGTACATGATCCATTCGACATCTCTGTGGCCAGTTGATTTCAAATTTCAAGTCAGTGATTTGCCGTTTCTCGGTGGAGTTGCTAAAGTCTAGTGCGAACAGTTACAAAAATGGGCAGGAAATGTTTTGTTAAACTGTGTAATAGCCACAGTTTTAAAATGTCATCTTAAGATGTATATCTTACACCGTGACCCAAACCGATCGTGCGCAGGGGCAAGCGACGAACTAGCCTCAAACTGGCTTCAGAAAATTTGCCCCAAAGGCAGCTAGTTGACACACCTGTATATCAGTGGCGTAGCGTGACTCGCACGTTTGGGGATGCTCAACAATAACACACAAAATGTCACTGTCAACTACTTCATCTAACAGGCGAGCACAACACAAGGCAGATACACTGGAACTACTTCCACGATCTCGATTGCTTACGACGGTGTAGGCGCTTCCTACAAAATCCTCACAGCAGTCAGGGCTGCCGATGTCTTGAAAGCAAATTATACAGTGGCTCAGCTTTAATTCTTATACGCGAATGGCAATAAGACCATTTGTTAATTTATACATTGCAGACTTAAATAATATGTAATATATTTAAGAGATAATACAATTTCTTGGATATTAATTAAGAAATAGTAGACGGGCACTATTTCTACAGTTTGTACCCATGAATAAGTACTCCCGAGTGAGAGAGAGAGAAAGAGAGAGATAATTTACTGACTGCCTGAAGTGTGCTGCGCTCTCGTGCACAAACGAGCTTCTTTCCGCAGTAGATGCTAGCGTAAAGCAGTCGGGTTTCTCTGGACCAGGGGTTAAGAGGGGAGAGGGGAACCTCGCCATCTGCGCATGCGTCATTGCTCGTCGCAATCTCGCGGCAGATGCTAGAAGCATTTTAGCTTCCAAGCAATCACAGGCCAGCTTCAACAGCCCGCCGAATTCAATCATAGGAAATCATAGGAATTTAAAATTAATACAAAACGTGTTTCGCTCAACAGACCACTTGTAAGATTCTCAATACAGTATTTAAGGTATATATACGGGGATGCTCAGCATCTCAAGATCCCCTGACGCCACGCCACTGATATATATCTGACGCTGTGACTCGTGCTCAGGTGGGCATCAACCCGTGCGCGTCGCACGGCGACTCGTGGTTCGCGCTGCACTACGCGGCGGCGGGCGGGCACGCGCCGTGCGTGCGCGCGCTGCTGGCGGCGGGCGTCGACCCCAACGTGCGCACCAACAGCTACCCGTCCACGGCGCTCAACTACACGGCGTGGAAGGGCCACCGCGAGTGCGTCGTGGCGCTGCTGGAGGGCGGCGCGGACGTGAACGCGGCCGACTGCGCGGGCCGCACGCCGCTGCACAGCGCCGCCGCCTCGGGCCACGTCGAGTGCGTGCGCGAGCTGCTGCGCCGCGGCGCCGACCGCGCGCTGCGCACCGCCGACGGCCGCACGCCCATGGACCTCGCGCTGCACGACCACCGCGCCGACTGCGCCTCGCTGCTGCGCTCGTGGCCCGCCTAGGCCCGCCTCGGTCCGGCTCTGGTCCGCCTAGGCCCCTTCACCGAACCCGGACCTGGCGCTGCACGACCACCGGGCCGACTGCGCATCGCTGCTGCGCTCGTGGCCCGCCTCGGTACGCCTAGGCCGGCCGTCTAGGCCCCCGCCGACCCTGGACCTGACGCTACACGACCACCGGGCGAAATGCGCATCGCTGCTGCGCTCGTGGCTCGCCTCGGTCCGCCTAGGCCCCTTACCGACTCTGGACCTGGCGCTGCGCTTCCACCGCGCCGACTGCGCCTCGCTGCTGCGCTCGTGGCCCGCCTAGGCCCGCCTCGGTCGGCCTCCGCCCGCCTCGGTCCGGCTCTGGTCCGCCTAGGCCCCTTCACCGAACCTGGACCTGGCGCTGCACGACCACAGGGCGCCCTGCACCTCGTTGCTGCGCTCGTGGCCCGCCTAGGCCCATCTCGGTCCGCCTAGGCCCGCCTCGGTCCCTTCACCGAACCTGGACCTGGCGCTGCACGACCACCGGGTGGACTGCGCATCGCTGCTGCGCTCGTGGCCTGCCTAGGCCCGCCTCGGTCCGCCTAGGCCCCTCACCGACTCTGGACCTGGTGCTGCACGACCACCGCGCCGACTGCGCCTCGCTGCTGCGCTCGTGGCCCGCCTAGGTCCGCCTCGCCGACCCTGGACCTGGCGCTGTACAACCCCCAGGCGGCCTGCGCGACGATGCTGCGCGCATGGCCCGCCTAGGCCCGTTTCGGTCCGCCTAGGCTACTCGCCGACCCTGGACCTTGCGCTGAACATCGCCCACTGCGCCTCGCTTCTGCGCTCGTGGCCCTCCTAGTGCCACCTCGGCCCGCCTCATAGGCTCCTCGCCGACACTGGACCTGGCGCTGCACGACCACCGGGCGGCCTGCGCCTCGCTGCTGCGCGCAAGGCCCGCCTAGTCCGCCTCGGCCCATCTCGGGCGGCCTCGGCCCGGCTTCGGACCGCCTAGACCCCGCGCGGACCCTGGACCTGCCGTTGTACGACCTTGCGCGGAGTGCGCCTATGACCAGCCTCGGCCCGCCTAGACCCCTCGCCTAGGCCTCGCGCTGCACGACCGCCGCACTGACTGCGCTCACGGACCGCCTAGGCCCACTTCGGTTCTCCTCGGCCTTTCTAAGTTTGCCTTGGTCCGCCTCGGTCCGTATAGGCCTGCCTAATGTGCTTCCTTTTTCGACCACATTCCGCAGAGTTCTACAACTCCCTTACGGAAGTCAGTAAAATACTTTATTTTGTTATGGTTAGTAAATAGTCGCAAGTAAATCTTCGAATGAGAAGTTATATTAATTTCATTTTCATTTTTTTAACAGCACAATATACAGCATTGATATGATTAAACAACACGATAACAATTATAGTATATATACCGAGATAGAAGTTCATATTGATAAGTATTTTGTTGTTGTTTTCGTGTACTCTACTGCGTTATAAAAACATCGCAATATCCTTGGTTGTGACAGAAACAAGAGTTTTTGAACTGATAAGATTGTAATAAAGCAGTTCATCAGATCTTCCTCTGTGAGGACGAATCGCTCATCTCGCTTCGCCTAAGGACATTGAAATTTAGGAGGCCTTTTCAAGAAAGAAATAGATTCGAATTTTCATTGGCTGCAGAAACCGGCGCACGCATGGGAGTGACAGAAGGGGAAGCGACGTCATTTCTTCAGCAAATCAGATATTTCTTCTGCGAGAGTTGGCAATGGTCAACGGTGCAAAACGAATGAATCTCAACAACATACTCATGTGTACTGTGGGTCGTCTAAATCTTTACAGACATAAGCCGTTTTAGTCCGCACCTCCTTCAGTTGACTCTGCAGACCCACGATTTTCTGGCTAGGTTTTCTGACCAAAGAAGTTAAATGGGATGTCTTCCATCCGTTGTTTCGCTTTCGCGAATTTTTCCACTAACAATTTATAATATATATACATTTTTATAAATCATCGGGCAGGTACTACTCTACTGTACAGTTGACAGCACAAATGGGAACAAAATGGCGATTTTTATTGTTTGTACGGGTATTTTTAGTGGAAGATAACTATTTTGTCGTATTCCGTAGATTATGTGCACCAGGGTTTCTTTGAAGCCTATTCTCACCGCGAGTAACGCAGATCTTCCGAGCGAGCACGACTGGTGAGCTTCTTATAGTGCCTAGGGTGTGACTCCCACAATCCCCGCTAGGTGTCGGCCTCAACTAGTAATGCCTAGAGTCCCTAGGTACAGAGAGTATCGCAACCGCCGCCATTTAATATCCACTCACTCGACAACCCCGTCAGGCACCAATCAGGAGCAGAGGGAAAATTATAACATTTGGTGACATTATGAAGATTTTCAAGAATATTAATATTAGTTTGGGGTAGATACATGGTTCTCAACTTACGAAATATTACGCAGTTCCAATTTTCCGGACAACTGAGCAGAAAATGGCGGGATCGGTGGAACAATGGAATGTGCTACTCTCTGTATCTAGGGACTCTAGTAATGCCCAGTGAGCTCTAGTGTAGAGAAGATATCGCTGGTGATGCCAAGCTAAAAGCGACGTTACAACATAGTCGAGCAGTTGTCACGTGTTCGCTCACGTGATAAGAGAACAGGTGGTTGCATTGTGGAACGCACCAAAACTTTTGGAGACATGCGCATCGTTTTGGAGGCTGATGAGCCGAAACAAGGGCGCATCTAAGGGGCTTTGGCGATTCCCCCACCACAAAACGTCGATTTTTAATAATTTTATTCAATTTATTTAAAAGAGTAAACACTTATTAATCGCATTACATATTCTGAGGAAGTATTCTATTTACTCGGAGTGACCGTTATTTCAAGAAGAAATTCACATTATAAAAAGTTGCCCCCCCCCCACTTAACTAATTTCGCGGGACGCGTCATGCAGGAGAGGGTAGGTCGAGGGGCCTTGATGTGTCTATGCCAAATACAATAGACGCGACTATTGGAGATAATTGGGACGGACACAACCACCGACACGAAAAAGCTCGGGTAAATCAGTTCATTTGAAAAGGATCAAATGTCAAAAAAAAATACAGAACGCACTATAAATACATTCGCACGGAACCACTCAGCAGCACTTCCTAGCTGCTGGCAAAGCATTGGCTTATGCTCCGATTTTTAACAGTAGCACTTCAAGGTCACCACCTGCAACGAGCGTGGGGACGGGGCGATATTGTCATCCAACAGGGCGCTCCCATACCTAAAATTTATGTCGTAGCGAAGCTCCGATTGGTTGATGGTGTCCCCCTCTCCGCCTCACTAGTGACCTTGAAGTGTCACCAAGTTTAAATCGGAGTGTAAGTGAAGGTATTCACATGAGTGGCGGACTCTAACCGCCAGCAGAACACAGATTCGATTAAAACATTAAGTCCGGTGACACTTCGTCAGTTGTGACGGTGTCAACCAATCGGGAGCTTCAACGTCACTATAGTGAGGGGTTCGGAGCTTCACGGTCACCAAAGTGTCTCCGTGTACACGCGGCCTTATTTGTATACTTCTGTGTCCCAATTTGTAATGCACTTTTTTTTATCGTGACTTTCTATTTAAAGCGGAGTCTCTGGTTTACTGTAGTTAATTTAAAAACATTTTTCGCTTCTAAGATTCTACAAATATTAAAATGAATATATCTAAATAGACAAGTTAAAATTTCTTGGAAGCTTTATTCCGATATTTTTAAACAATTTTTAATTACCAAAAGAAAAATCACTTCTGCTGACATGTTTTGCAATTCTTTTAACAAAAATATAAGAAAGGGTTGAAGCCATGAAAACGAATGCAAGAGAAAGATACACAAAACGAATTTATGAACATGACAATATATGAGTACTTAATCAATTTTTTAAACGATCTAAAAGTGGGAAATGACATAAAATTACCTAAAAATACATTTCTGAAAACTGAAGGTCAAGATCAGAATATGCACAAGTTGAAACCTGACATATCATCAAAACCTTCATCCAACAAAGTTTGAAAACTAATCAAGTGCAATCCACATAAAAAAAGCAAATAAAATTATTAAATAAACCAATAATAGTATACTGTAAATATGCAATATTTAATTATTTGTTCATAGTGTGCACATTGCATTTAAAATTTTATTTATCCCTTTTAAGCCTTCCAAAGTATGAGGAGAACGGCAAGTGTTGGTTTATGAAAGTAATACAAGGGTGTAAATTGTAATGTACAAGCGTAAACACTTTGAATGAAATAAGTTTCCTGGAAGCCAAATAACTTCTTCGATTTCATTTAATAGATATTTCTCAGCTCCTATTTTTCCCCCATACAAATATAATGTGTTGAATAATATTAATTTTGAAATATATTTGATTTCTGGTTCAGATGTGATGTTTAATATTGTGTTTAAAATGTATGGCTGTGTTTTATAGATTTGATTTTCTTTCAAAATTTACAATTCTTGTATGCCCTGCTAAATAGGACAATATATTTTAATTATAATTCCTTCTTGAAGATGAAGAAAACATTTAAACAAATAATTAGTCTGTTGAATTAAAAGCAAAAGGGTTATAAAACAATTGTTACCATTTTAGAGAGTCTGTCAAGTAAGAAAACAGAATGTATTATTCCAAAATATCATACATATTCTGATATGTTTAGATAAGTGTGAAAGACATCTAAAATATTTATATTGTACCAGCATGATATAATTGAATGGGAAGAAATGCATTTAATTTTTGCCCTAAATTGCAATGTTACCTTCTCAGTTGTAGAAGAATCAATTTGTTCAAGAATTGTATTGGAAGGGCACCATTGAAGATTAGTACACTTCCCAAATATTTAATTGTTATTGGATGATGGTGTCCCCCTCTCTGTCCTCTCAATCCAATTGTTAATTATTATATTATTATAAATAAATATTTAATGATATTTGGTACAAACTATGATTCTATTAATTTTTTATATATTCAAAATCTGATCATATTAATTTGCCAACTTTGCACAAAAGATACATATTATATATAGTATTTAAAATGATAATACACACTTTTCACAACAACGAGGCTGAAATGTAGTTATCTAACTCACAAAAATAAAATTGTATATGTAATAATTCTTAAAAAGTAAATTTTGTCTTAATAATTTGTATCTTTTGAAAACATCTGCAAATTTATTGGGCCAAAATTTGAAATGTATAATATATTTGGTTAAAAGACTAGAATATGTTCTAAAAATTTAAAAATATGTACTATGGTTTTGATCCACTGAATTTTATGCATATTGAAATCAAAGCGATGAAATTATTGTTTCTATATATTTTGACTTGCAACATTTTCTGTAAGATTTCTTGAAATTGAAGTTAATTCCTTCTTATAATACCTGTTGGTTTCTTGGTGCAGTGGTAGAGCCAATGGGTGTTTTTCACAAATTCTTAATTATAGAAAATAATAATAACTTTTCATTTAAATAGAATAGTATAAAATAAGCTAACAAAATGTAACATTGCTTATTCGTGTAATCAAATAAATGGTAGGAGACAGGAAGTGCACCTTCTAAAATATTAATATTGTTGTGGAAATGTACCTTCAGAATACTCACTGTCATAATACATGCTATCTGTAACAACTTCTAGTGTAAGTTACATTGTTGAATGGTTTTTATTTTGCAGTTGGCTGAATGAGAAATTGAGGATGAAATTGACATATGAAAAGCTGTGATGATTAATGATTGAAAATATCTAAGCATTAAAAACGTTCTACAGGCTATTGTAAAATATTCAATACATTGCTAATTTAAAAAATGTCAATTAATAACTCAATTATAAGCAATTCCAACTGATTGTAGATGACTGTGCTTTGACCAAAATATCTGCACCAGTGTAGTCAATAACAATGTAGTCATATAAAGAACTTGTTCCTTATTGCATATTAGCTGCTGCCTACTTGTTATATCAGTATATTTATAGTTTATTATGAGAAAATTTGTCTGTACAAATATTATACTGAATAAAATAACATTTACAATAAATTATACACAGATGATGTTTCAGACTTTTTTAAAAATAGTTTGTACATAAAAATGAAAGCTGTTTCACAGATTTTCTAACTAACATTGTTAGGTACTGTAATAAAACTACATTGTGCTCTAAGGATATTACTAACTGTATGTTTATAGTGAGCTGCTCTTCCGTACAGCCATAGACAAATATGTGTAAGCTCTGTGAATGAAGCACGGTCACCATTGGTTTTTTGATATAACTTGATTTATTCAAAGTACGGTAAAAAACTATGTGACATATGGGAGAAGTACCACCTGCGCACGTTTTCTTGAGCTTCAGAATCTCTTCCCAACATTTTAACTTAAATAATTGAATGATAAAAAGTTTCATAAAAGAGAGGTTAGCAACATTTGAAAATTAGGCATTTTCGCTCCCCAGTTAGAAAACGTATTTGCTTCGGTAAACGAACTGCAGATTTTACTATATCTTATTTTATTTATTTTCAAACTAAATAGTAATACCCAACAATACAATTTGCGCAAATGGCAAAGAATTGGAAAGGTAAGTAAATAATGTTCTTTCGCGCCTATACGATAATTCTACTTTTTGATATCAATGTTTTAAGTTCTAGACTACATGTAACACCAAGTGCGTAATTCCAAGTTAAAAAAAAGAAAGAAAAAATGCAATGGCACTTCCATACCTGAAAGATCCCAATGAACAGCAACAGCAAATTCTTGATACACAAAGGAAATAAAACTTGTACCACAATCACACGCAAGAAAACGTCAAAACAGAGCCAACGCTGAACAAACACTATTACTCGCCGCCGATGTCTGCGTCTGCATTCGACTGAATGACAGCATTAACAAATCTGCACGGCCATGCCCCCCTCCAAGCCCCAGTTTTCGTTTACCTTCCTTTATTTGGCAAAATTGATTTAAATATTTGTTCCAATTATGTAATTAGTCAAATAATAGTGTGTAGTATCATATGTACAGTGCATAAATAATATACAATGTGATAAATATGTTTCATATTTAAGAAACATTTACAATGCGCTAATGATCGGCTGGATCCGCCCCTGATGTACGGAATCCCATATTGTCATTTTCAAAGTGACATTCAACTTAATGGGAGTGGAGCGCACCACGTTTTATCGATATTTGTGATTGCGATTGTTGGGTCACAGAAACTCTCTGATGCGGACGCACACGTATTTAAAATAGCGCAATACTCCCATTTGTATAAATGTTGAAATAACGCGAGTTTCGATATAAAATAGATTATCTGAGGACTCCAAAAATTGGTAAGATTTTCGTAAAGGATTTTTGAATAGATGGTTGTAAACAGTCGAATGTTGACAATTTTATAAAAAACAAAACAAGAATGAGAACTTCTGTAAAACGGAGAATGCAACGGGATAAGCAAAGGATTGTTTCATTGGGAGTACAATGATTGGAAATTTAGTTAGAAAATAATTTAGTTTATCCCAAGAAGCAATTGAAATTAAATAGGAGTATGTTAACATTTTTATCAGAATTTGTAATAGAAGATTTATAATCGTTTAGTAAAACATTCTACAAATAGTAATAACATTCACACATTTTAATTTTCTAAACATTGTTACAAATTTTAAATAGATTTCATAGTAAATATTAGTTTTTGAGAATTTACGATTGAAAAACCACAATTTGTAATTGGTAGATTTTTTGTTATTATTGGTCCATCAATTTAGAACCAACAAACTCGAATACACATCTTCGACCAACAATCTTAGCCCATGAATCTTGGACAACCACTCCTAGACAATCTCGGACCACGAATCTTGGGCCGTGAATTTCGGACCATGAATCTCCGTTCATGAACCTCGGACCATGAACATCGAACCATGAATCTCAAACCACGAACATGGATCTTAGACCACGAGCATGAATCTTAGACCACTAACATGAATCTCGGACCACGAACATCGGGCTTTGAAAGTCGGATCATGAACCTACGACAGTGGAACTCGGACCGTGAAACTCGGACCGTGAAACTCGGACCGTGAAACTCGGACCGTGAACCTCGGACCGTGAACCTAGGACCGTGAAACTCGGACCGTGAAACTCGGACCGTGAACCTCGGACCGTGAAACTCGGACCGTGAAACTCGGACCGTGAAACTCGGACCGTGAAACTCGGACCGTGAAACTCGGACCGTGAAACTCGGACCGTGAAACTCGGACCGTGAACCTCGGACCGTGAACCTAGGACCGTGAAACTCGGACCGTGAAACTCGGACCGTGAACCTCGGACCGTGAAACTCGGACCGTGAAACTCGGACCGCGAAACTCGGACCGTGAAACTCGGACCGTGAAACTCGGACCGTGAAACTCGGACCCTGAAACTCGGACCGTGAACCTCGGACCGTGAACCTCGGACCGTGAACCTCGGATCGTGAACCACGGACCGTGAACCTAGGACCGTGAAACTCGGACCGTGAAACTCGGACCGTGAACCTAGGACCGTGAACCTAGGACCGTGAACCTAGGACCGTGAAACTCGGACCGTGAAACTCGGACCGTGAAACTCGGACCGTGAACCTAGGACCGTGAACCTAGGACCGTGAACCTAGGACCGTGAACCTAGGACCGTGAACCTAGGACCGTGAAACTCGGATCGTGAACCTAGGACCGTGAAACTCGGACCGTGAACCTAGGACCGTGAACCTAGGACCGTGAACCTAGGACCGTGAACCTAGGACCGAGAACCTAGGACCGTGAACCTAGGACCGTGAACCTAGAACCGAGAACCTAGGACCGTGATTCTCACACCATGAACCTTAGACCACCAATGTAGGTAGACCCCAGCACGTCCAACGCAGCTAGTCACCAGCAACGTCAACCGGTCCTAGGGCCTGGGTCCGAGGCGCGCGGGCGCGGGGGGCTGCTTGGGGCGCGGGCCCTTGCGCGTACGGTGGGCGGGCAGGCCGGCGTGCAGCGTGCGCACGTGGCGGTGGAAGCCGCTGCTCTTGCGGAAGGTGGCGGCGCAGTAGTGGCAGTGGAAGGGCCGCTCGCCCGTGTGGATGCGCCGGTGCACGCCCAGGTCGCCGCGCGTGAAGAAGGCGCGCCCGCAGTCGCCGCACGGGAAGCGACGCTCGCCGCGGTGCGCCTGCGCAAACGACACCACAAAAATTATTCCTAGGGGAAGTAAAGGCGGCCGTCCCACGTCGTAGAGTTATGGTTTTATTCACCTGGCGAGTCGTTCACGAGCTGCTGTTGTGATTCAAACAGTAAAGTTTCACTGATTCGAAAAGTGGACCCGATTTTCACTGAATTATTCCGTTCAATTCACTGATTGTCAGTGGCAGAGTTATAACTGACACCATCAGTGAATAGTCACTGTCAATCAGTAGTTTTTCACTGATTCAGGCTGAGAGAGTATACTTCGGTTTTTCTTTCTTGGCACGTGGGGGGGGTGTCATCAAAATGGAATATCTCACGGTATTTCGCGTCGTTCTCGGTTGAGCCGCTAGGAGTCGCATGATCGCCAGCACTGCTCGATACAGTTGCAATCATGAGACTTCTGGCGGCACAACCGAGAACGACGCGAAATACCGTGAGATATTCCATTTTGATGACACACCCCCACGCGCCAAGAAAGAAAAGCCGAAGTAAACGCCTGCCTGCGGAGGGGAAGTAAAGACGGCCGTCCCACGTCGTAGAGTTATGGTTTTATTCACATGGCGAAGGTCGAGCTATCAGGACTGCTCTTCCGCATAACCACTTGTCGTAAAATACACAAATGAGAATATTTATTGCACGTACAAGATCTTCAAGAAGCCTCTGTGCTAAATTCTTATCGCTTGTTTCGTCGCCTGCGTGATATCTTCTTTCTCTGCTGGATGGTGAAAGAGTAGTAGAATTTGCGTGGTCAGGCGGAAGAGCAGGCCTGATGGCCTGAGCCTCTCATCGACGCTCGCTGCGGTGCGCCTGCGCAAACGACAGCACAAATCACTCCTAAGCCTGCTTGCGGACGAAAGTAAAGACGTCCGTCCCACGTCCTAGAGTTATAGTTTTATTCACATGGCGAGGCTCGAGCCATCAGAACTACTCTTCCGTCTAATCACATGTAAAATATACAAATGAGAATATTTATTGCACGTAAAATATCTTCAAGAAGCCTCTGGGCTAAATTCTTATCGCTTGTTTCGTCGCCTGCGTGATACCTTCTTTCTCTGTTAGATGGTGAAAGGAGTAGCGGAATTTGCGTTGCAGGCCTGATGGCCTGAGCCTCGCCACAGAAAAGGCATCATTGAAACGAATTTAATGGCGTCCATATTGATCGCGACCGTATCAAGCAGTGCTTGCAATCATGCGACTTGTAGCGGCATGAAAGAGAAAGACGCGAAATGCCGTGTGATATTCCATCGTGTCCATAGGGGAGCCGAGCGTCGATATGGTGAGGCTCAGGCCATCAGGTCTACTCTTCCATCCGACCACGCAAATTCCGCTTCTCTCCTTTCACCATCTAGCAGAGAAAGAAGGTATCACGCAAGCGACGAAACAAGCGATAAGAATTTAGCCCAGAGGCTTCTCGACGATTTTGTACGTGCAATAAACATTCTCATTTGTGTACTTCACGACATGTGGTTATGCGGAAGAGCAGTCCTGATAGCTCGAGCCACGCCATGTGCATAAAACCATAACTCTACGGACACGATGGATCCTCGGCTTGAAGGGCAGAGTAAGAAAAATCGCACTATAAGTACTACACGCGCACTTTTTCTTGATACTCCACAGAGGGGCGTGCGAGGGGAGGCAGGTTCTGTTTACGTCACGGCAATGCAGTGCTGTCAACATCCACAGAAAACTCAGCGTAAAAGAGCGTCTTGGACTAGATAGCAATGAGAAACAACTCAAGGTTTTTTTTTAAATTTTGAAGAAATAATTAATAATTGTAGAAATTATTGAGTAACGAAAAGGTGCACGGTACGCAGAGGTCGTTAGAAAGAGAGAGCAAAAACTGAGAAGTCCGATTTGAAAAGGAAGAAGGTGAGCAGCACTGCAAACTGAGCCGTGACGTTCCGAGTGGGGTTCATATTTTCTGCCGAGCTGTGCTGTGCCGGGCTGAGCGCGAACTAGGGAGCTGGAGGATCAAGAAAAAGTGCGAGCATATACTGCGATTTTCGTAACAGCGTCCCTGACAGAAATCAGCTGTTCACGGTTTCATTCAATAGGGAGTTGAACGTCACCCTAGTGACGTCACTGTCGCGAAATATAAGCTGCCGATTGGATGGCAGCGAAACAGCTGATTTCTCTCAGGGACACTGTTACGAAAATCGCAGTATGGTAAGTGTGACGTACCTGGAGGCGGTGCGCGCGCAGGAGGCCGGCGGTGGGGAAGTCGAGGCCGCACTCGGCGCAGCGCTTGGCCGGCGGCGGCAGCAGGAGGTCCTGGGGCGGGGGCGGGGCGGCGTGCGCGCGCAGGTGGCGCTCCAGGGCGGGCGCCGAGTCGCACAGCGCGCCGCACAGCGGGCACTCGCACTCCGCTGACAGCGCCCCCAGCGCCAGCGCTGCAGCCGACCAACACACAACGCGCGTCAGAGCTCGGCACTGCACGGAACATCTCGCCCACGGTGTAAGATACTATACGCGCACTTTTTCTTGATACTCCACAGCGGAGGGTGCGAGGTTCCGTTTACGTCATGGCAGTGCAGTGCTGTCAATATTCATACGAAACTCAGCGTAAAAGCACGTCTTGGACTAGATAGCAATGAGAAACAATTCAAGGTTGTTTTTTTTAAATTCTGAAGAAATAATTAATAATTGTAGAAATTATTGAGTAACGAAAAGGTGCACGGTACGCAGAGGTCGTTATAAAGGGAGAGCGAAAACTGAGAAGTCCGAATTGTAAAGGAAGAAAGTGAGCAGCACTGCAAACTGAGCCGTGACGTTCCGAGTGGGGCTCATGTTTTCTGCCGAGCCGTGCTGTGCCGGGCTGAACGAGAACTAGGGAGCTGGAGGATCAAGAAAAAGTGCGAGCATAGTACATACGTGTTAGGTGTTCACTATATATATATATAATATATATATATATATATATATATATATATACATGGGTTTTGAAATGTTTTACATATTTTCAGATTCCTAACAATTATACAATTAACAATTCCATTTTGGTAATAATGGTGTAGTTAAAAATACAAATTTTCACAGTTTACTTAATTTCTTACATTTTTCTCTATTATAACTTTCATCTTCGTTTATACCTTTCTCTTGCAAAACATTTATAATTTCTTGTTTCCATGATACAGGTGGTCTTCCACGTTTCCTTTTTCCACATAGTGTGTTCACTCCCAGTCTAAAACTGAAGCTTATGTGAGGCTAGTTCTCAAAGTTCTCTCATACAAGCGCTGCGATCTTTGGGTCTCATTTGGGCAAGGTTGTGATTGGTCGCGATCCATTCGACAGCTCTGTGGCCAGCTGATTTCAAATTTCAAATCAGTGATTTGTCGTTTCGCGGTGGAATTGGTAAAGTTCATAGCGAACAGTTAGGGAAATGGGTAGGAAATATTTTGTAAAACTGTGTAATAGTCACAGTTTAAGATGTCATCTTAAGATGTATGTCTTACACCGTGACCCAAACCGATCGTGCGCACCTTACGGACAAGCGAGGAACTAGCCTCAAACCGGCTTCAAAGGCGGCTAGTTCACACACCTAAGGTCCGATTAAATTAAGGTGATTGACAGTTCTATGTGACGTCAGGACGCCTCTCCCGTTTCCATGGCAGCTGCCAACCAGAGAGACAAAACGTGACGTGTCGGGTCGCTCAGTTGCCACTGCCGAACACGGAGAACATTTCCGAACACTTCCCTGCCGCCGCGCCGCCCGCGTTTCTGCCTGCGCTGCACGCGCAATGTGTACTGTGTTGTGATGAGTTGCGTTGAGGTTAGGCTTTTGTCGTATTTTTTACACTTTTACACGTATTTTTTGAAGTGTTTGTTTTCGTGTCCCGGTAACACGTGCGCAGAGGTTTGCGACCTGGCAACGTCGCTCCCCTCCACTCACAAATGTCAATCACCTTCTTAATTTAATCGGACCTTATATATCTTACACCGTGATGCCGCCTTTGGTTGATCGAGGCCTCTGACCGGGAGACCCGACGTTGGCAGGATTTTCGACACTAGTTACTGGCAGGGCCGAATTCAGTAGCTGTCTAGGGCAGAATTCTAGCGGCCGTCTGCTCTGATCGGTGATTTTCCCAGGTTTCTCCCCTCAACACCAGGCGAATGCTGGAACAGTATCCTAACAAACCAGCCACGGACCGCGTGCGATCTTTCCTTCCTCTTCTTTGTCCTATCCTCGCCCCTTACACACACTTATACTTACATGCACTACATTACCACACATGTAGGGAGACCAGTCGGGAGCTCAGAGTTTGTCCTGACTGGGGCAGTACCCCGCTATGGGGCAGATACCTGGTTAAGAAAACCCAGCAAGTCGACGTGTCGGCGCCGAAGCTCACCATCCAGCGGGCGAAGACCACTGCCACCTCCCGCGATAAAAACATGCACTACTCTTACGAGACCATACTTGGGTTTTTATTTCTTGTCGCGTGAGGGCCTGTCTTCAAGATGGAATACCTCACGGCATTTCGCGTCTTTCTCGGTCGTGCCGGTAGGTGTCGCATGATCGTGACCGCATCGAGCAATGCTGGCGATCATGCGAGATCTAGCGGCACGACCGAGAAAGACGCGAAATGTCGTGAGATATTCCATCTTGAAGACAGGCCCTCACGCGCCAAGAAATAAAAACCCATGTATAATGATCACAGCAGTTGTGGCACCAGGAAAGTAATCAATCTTGGGAAGTAGCGGTGTTCCGCGAGAGGTCTGATCCACCGCCGACCTACACGTGGACTTGCGGGAGATCTCCCTGCAGTTCTCTCCCCCATCGGGGCACCGCCACAGCAGAGATAGGCTTTAAGCGCCCGACTGCTCTCCCTACAATAATGGCCCTTTAGCTGTAGGAAAGTAATGGGAGAGGATTGGACAAGAAAGTGGAAGGAACGATTGTGCGGTCCGTGGCCCGTTTGTGTGCTCCGGCGTTCGCCTGGCGTTGACTGGAGAAATCACGGAAATCTACCGATGAAAGCAGCCGGCTGCTAGACTTCTTCTCCAGACAGCAATCTCGACGCCTGTAGAAAAGACGTTAAGAGGTGATCGTTTATTGAAGGTTATGAGGCTACAGGAAACGTATATATCTCTTATTATGTTAATTGCTATTAAATAAAGCATTTTTCCTTAAAAGTAACTACAAAACAATTGAAACAAGGGACCAAAAATCACTTGCCCCTTTTCGCTATCGCCAAATCTCCTTTAGCTTGTCTATTGTTCTCTTACTCCAAAATTCCACCTCATTTTCACACCGAATCTAATTAGTAAGCAAACTAGATTTGAAGATGCATTTCGTATTCATACACTTACAGCAGGGCCATCACACGAGACAGTGAATGACCTTCAGACCAGTAACGCTGACGCGGGATGTTCGGCGAATAGTTCACAAATTCCAAAACAGAGGAATGAGGTTTTAGTAAAGTTTAGGAGAATGCTGTAGAATGGGCAAAGCGAACTGATTGATTTTTCTCAAAGGCTCCATTTAAAATAAGCTGTAATGTGAAACAAATCCACCTGTGAGATCAACCCTAAATGTCTCTAAATATTACCGTTTGAAGAAATCTGTCAATGCGTTGGTCCGAAGGAAGATACTGATGAATAGTAATATTTGACAATTTTCCTGTCTTATTTTATAAAGTTCAAAACTGCTAATTGCTTAATAAACAATTAATAGATATCAGTCTACAAAATGTCTTGCCGCTGGGAGCAGGGAGTCGCTTAAAATAGCGAATATTTACGTGGGTTACGGAAACATCAAAAATGTCCACGAAAAAAAATAGTCATTAATGGATGAGACAGCTTAATTGAGGTGACTAAGTATAGCTCTCTACGTATGAGCAACTGACGAGAGACCATCATAGGCTTAACAACTGTCCGTTTGGTCCTAATCAAGAGCTGAGGCACTAATTCTAATTAATAATTCCGTTCGGAATTCAGCCGTCTCGCAGTACTCCTGCTGAATACACAGCCTGACGCCCAATATTTTTGTTTTAAACTTTTATAATAAATAGTTTGGCGTCCTACGGGTCGTCAGATTAAAATAAACAGTAGAGGCAATAAAACTGGGCTCTACACGTTCATTTGTAAGTCCACTACTCGCTCACTCTCGTCGCAATCATGTCTGCATACCAGCAGTAATCGCTCAACTTTTTGTTCGGTCAGGAGAACATCTGCTTAAATACTAAGAAGGTAAAAAAATGTAAAAAGTACTTTCTCAAAAAGTGGTTTCAAATATTTTTTAATTTTCTCTCTCTCCCTTGGAGAAAGGTTCACTTAATGAATTGGCATAGGTGTCCTGGAATCTCGGTGGTCCTCTGAAAGCAAAAGTCTGGAAAGACGGTCTTCCCTCGGGTCCCTAAGCCCTTTTTAGTTTGGCCCTAAAACCACTCCCCGAAGAAGGTGCTGGATCGCTTTCTATAACTTTGTTTCTATTTTTCGATACTTCGTTCTCGCCCATCGGAGATGTCTTTGGCAGTTTTAATGTTATTTTCTAGTTTTAACTTCGTAGCATTGTTTCGGATCTTCCTACCTCCAGATTCTCTGCGTTTGTATATTGCCTCTATATTTCCGTTGCCGCTTTCAGGAACAAGCCAGTTTTCAAATTGGATTAAATTACTGCTTCTGAAGCAAACAATAAAACTAATTTTAAACCTACCCCCAAAATTGACTGTAAAATATGCGTGGAATTGAAACTTTTTGATTTTTTTTTAAATTAAAGAAATTATTCAGTGCGTAACCCCCCCCCCCCCGGGTGCATACCACGGTGTAAGATATATAGGTGTGTCAACTAGCCGCCTTTTGGACAACATTTTTGAAGCCAGTTTGAGGCTAGTTCCTCGCTTATCCGCACTATCGAGTTGGGCATTCATGATGGCGTCTCGCGATTTAGTGGCTTCCACCAGAGGTTACAAAGCTATTATCACCATCTTGTCCCCAAAATGCCCAAGTCGTTCGCAGCGCTTACATAGCGAGAACTGTGAGAACTAGCCTCACATTAGCTTCAGTTTTAGACCGGGAGTGAACCCACCTATATCTCTTACACCGTGGTGCATACGATGGACAGCGCGCTAGCTTTCTGTGAGGCGGTCCCGGGTTCGATTCCCGGCCAGGGCAAAAATGAAGCCATAGTTTTCTAATATAAAGTCTCAGTTTCTACAGCTGTGCGACGAAAGAAAAGGTTCAATCAGACCAAGTAAGCTAGGTACGATGATGGAAATTCGTCATGCTCGCTACATGACTCCCTTGTCCCCAGACCTAGGAACATCCCTAGTTGGCGACAGTCGAATTAAAATGCCAAATACATACATACCATAATGCGATTTTTCTAACTCTGCCCCTCAAGCCTCTATGGCCTCGATGGAATATCACACGACATTTCGCTTCTTTCTCCGTCGTACCGCTAGAGGTCGCATGATCGCAAGCTCTGCTTGTTACGGTCGCAATCATGCGATATCTGGCGACACGACTGAGAACGTCGCGAAATACCGTGACATATTCCATCGTGAAGACGGGCCTTAAGGGGCAAATTTAGAAAAATCGCAGTATACATTATGTACCTCAAAATAAAGGGGAAAAGTGTTTATGAAATCATGTTCTAAAATGTACCTTTTAGTGTGTGTACGTCTGCATCGCTTTTATAATACGTAGTAGTTTATGCCATTAGTTTATAATGTTAAGCTTTATTGCATGAGTACATGTTTCGAAAACGAGCAACGTTAGGAGCGATTTTCAAATTTGTACGAATGCAATAAAACAACTTCATAAAGGAGTTGCATACGCTATTTTTTATAGCATTATACGAGAATTAAATTTATTTTGCGAAACAACTTTCTCGTGACGTCTCGGATATGTGACATCTGTGCGAGAAAACGGCTATTCCATTCACCGTTACCTCCCCATGATTCTCTCGCTGTGATTGGCTGAATGTGTGATGACGCAATCATTCGTGCCGTAAAATCTAACATGTCATCATTTGTGTCGTAAAATGGAGTTTTATGAACGATTTCTTGCAACACAAAAGGTCGTTTATAACGCTTATACAAAAATATATTTTTAAATATATTTTTAACTACTGGTGTTACAACAGAACGTCCGTTCCGGAATTACGGTTATTGAATATTGTAATATTATATTTGAACCAGCACAAGAGTTTCCAACTGATATTTTTGCCAACGCTGGGATTCAAACTCGCATACTCAGGTTTACGAAGATACGGGAATATTCACTGTACCAAATTGCTGAGGCCGCATTACAAATTTCCCGACACTTTAAAAGGGAAATTGAAGTGCAACTTACATTATTTACATTTTTTTTAAAGATCAGATCACCTTTTCAAGATTTACCGAAGAAAGCTCTACCTTTGATGTAGTTTGAGGCAGAGGTTGAACAAATCGTAAAATTCTGCAATTTTCGAAAATTCTTTGAGTTCCACGAAAATGGACCTGCTGATTGTTATAAGCAAACTTCGCTCTGTACGAGAAGGGGATGGAAACTAGTGATGCTACAACGGCACATATTTTCCCGTATTATTTCCAACTGCTCTGCGACGTTCTACTACTATAATGTAGTATAATACAGCAACCTGCTAAAGTGTTTTCAAGAGGCAAATATTTTTTTCTGCACCCTTACTCAAACTCAGGCCCTCCAAGTTGACTCACCATAAGTATTACCTTTGCGCCAAGAAAACATTAGACTTTCAAACTGGGGTCGACGCTTACAAATCTGACGCTTAAAAAATACATTGACAAACAAAAGTTAATAAGAAAACTTGTGACTTTTGTATCTACTAATGGAAACACGCTATTAATAGGAACATTATTCCCTTCCCTTCATCCTTCCATTGTCGAAAACAGTTATTTAGTGGCAAAACTAGTTATTCATAAAATTACAATTTTTTAATTTCAACGAGTCAGATTGTCACCAGTGTTCAGAAGTTCTCATTATTTTATTGCACTTTTCTCAAAATTTTAATTCAATAAAAATATGTTTAATACAATATTACGTCTCATTGAGAAGAGTCAACTTTTACATTTCACATTTATGTGTGTTTACATGTATTTACAAATTGTACATGTGTTGACAGAAAGTCAAAGTCCCTTTCATTCATATTGGAAGAGAATATTAGCGCACACGCTCTGCCAGGGTCAACACCTCTTTTTGAAAAAATAGTAGATTTAAATATTTTTTTCTAGTAAATTCAGAAATTCATAATCACCTCAATGTGTTTCACTGTGTTATGCCTGGTAGGACCTGATATAATGCATTCCATTCTGCCTGCCCCTCCCCCCTGAGCAGCCCAACTAACTGTTGAGATCAACAGTACAGGGAAGGCAAGTGTGGATTGCCCGAGTCGCCCGAATAATGAAAATATGTCCCACAAGCATAGTAAAGGTGTTAGTTGTGGTCCTTGAGGCCTCGTAAATTGGACACCCCTGCAATAGAGTGACAAAATAGCCCCTGACTGCCATGTATTCCCCATGGACAAGAAGGTTACATTTTACATTACATTACTCCTGTGAAGCCACACAGGAAAGTTATAGGTCATAGTTTATCACTGACAAAATTAGCAACTCGTGGCTTCATGAAGAGGTGCTAAAATATGCACCAGCAAAAATTTCATCAGTGGCAAATTTATGCAATGTAGTGAGACCAGGAACTTTGGCTTTCTTTGAAGTTCCTTCACATCTTTTTAAGTTTGACTGAGGGCAAGTTTACTTTACTCTGATTTCTGATCTGCAATAAATTACATTCATAAAAAATACAAACTTATTAATTACTATGTTTAATCACACAATTTTTAATTTTTTTCAAATTAAAATGAAATGGCATTTTAAATTAATTGCACAATAATTTAATTCAAAATGTGTACTTAGATTGAAACGGTTGAGTTCATAAGGATGTGCTTACTTCTGATAATCATGTAGTTTCCAAAAGCATATGGAAAGCAATTTGTTTTACCCATATAAACTCTGGCAACACTTACATAATTGATGGCAAAACAAAATAACCCTTGACTCTTTTTCCAGCAGATGCATGGGCATTTCTAAATTTTATTTCCTGAACGTTCAAAAAGAGAAACGTGATGCTTTATAAACAACAGAACAGACTTCCCATGGAGCACTGCTACGATTTATGTTTCTAAAGGGGGCTGAACCACCAGACAAGGGCTACTATGGTCACAAACTGTACATATACAAACTTATTTTTCAGGTCCCAATTAACAGAATTTAAAACTTGATGTTTTTGTCATGTAGAACTTCTCAACCTTTTTGAAAGTGGCACACCTTATGTAACATACTTGCCTAAAATGGCATAAATAGATAATTTTTGTACACTGCAAGTTCATATTCATAATACACGTGATATATACCATGAATCAGTTGAACTGATAAATTTGAAAGCTTTTGCTTGTTCCAGAGTAAAGATGTTCAATTTTTAAGAAAATGAATTCAATAACAGAATAAAGTTAACTTGCATGCTTCGAATTTCTATAACAGATAAATTAAAATTATAACATTCCTTGAAATTTGAGGTCCCCATTAACACAGTGACTGCCAAAGCAAACAGATTATTTTGTTCCTATGTCTCTTCTTTTTTCCAACTTAAGAGCAGCTCCACGTATTTTTAAACCAAACCACGCAAATGTCTCCATAACATATTTCTACATACCTACTTTTTGCAATGACTTGACAAAAGGGTAAGGCTTAGTAAAAATATTTTGTGGCAACCTCGCTTAGAAGATTTGTTTCATCTACTCAGAAACATTAAAGGAATGTTACCTCCAATTTCTTTTTTATACATCCCACAAATAGCTTATATTGCACATTACAAGGTGGTTGTACTTTTGCCATATGTCACATTCTGCCTTCTTACAATGAAAGCTTTAGGGGCTGTGAAAGTTACATAATACATACAACATATACTTATTAGCAACTGTTGCACAAAAACTCACCAATAGGTCCAGCTCCCCTTGCAATGCCCAACTGGGCAGAATGATATTATTTAATCCAGTCAATATTCACAGGAGTGAATTTACTTACATATCTGCCACTTGCTTGAGTAGTCACTAGCCCCTAAAACTGAATCTATATTAAAGCTGCAAATGCTGCTGGCATTAAAAAGGATAGCATTTGAGGAGGCTAAGCCTTCATCTTAACACATTCAGGTCACTGCCCGTAGGGAACTACAGGTGCCGAAGGTCACCTTAAATTACAATGCCCGAAGAATGTACAGGTGCACGATTCATACTT
Source organism: Acheta domesticus (assembly GCA_031308135.1). Classification (NCBI taxonomy): domain Eukaryota; kingdom Metazoa; phylum Arthropoda; class Insecta; order Orthoptera; family Gryllidae; genus Acheta; species Acheta domesticus. Next base: position 46,760,478 of record JAHLJT010002630.1, read on the forward strand.
TGTATCATGCCATATTCCATTTGCTGACTATTCATAGAAGTTTCTACATCAATAAAGTACCTAAAAACACAAACTTTGTTTGCTGCCAGTTAAGTGGTATTAAATAGCTTTGAATTGAATTGATGCCTTGTTTTACGTGGCGAGACTCAGGCCATGAGGCCTGCTCTTCCGTCTGACCACGCAAATTTCGCTACGCTCCTTTCACCAACTAGCAGGCGATTTGAATTTAGCTCAGAGGCGTCATTTAGGCTTGAGGATCTTTTACATGCAAGTAAATCTACTAACATGGGACAGCCGGCTTTACTTCCCCTCCGAAGGAAGACGTACGAAGGATTTTTTCGCCCCTAAAAATCCACGGCTTCGGTCGGGTTTGAACCCGCGAACTAGGGCATAGCAGTCCGTTACGCTAACCGCTAAACCATCGCCGCCGCATTGAAATACATGGATGTGCATGCCTTCTGCAGTGACACCTTAACGAGCGCTCTTCAAAATTACCACACCAAGGCCAATATTGGGAATAAAAAATAATGTTTTCTTCATTACTGCAATAGACACTAATGTAGTTAAGTATAATGTTCAAATATTAACAGAATTTGTAAGAATTAAACTAAAATGAACATATTAAAGTTGTTTTTTTAAACTCAATTTCTTGTGTTATTAATATTAAAAAATATTTTAAACTATTTGTGTACACATAAAAGTTGGAATTTCATATAGAAGGGCAAGATTGTTTCTTTAAATTGAAAAAAGAATCTTGCTTCTAGGTTTATTTGTTTAGAAGATATGACCCTTCAAATCTACCCCAAAACCTTAAGAACCATGGTGGAGAAAGCTGGGCTGAAGCTATGACCTGAATGTATTAAGGCAGTGATGGATTAAGAAATTTTGTCACAATATTTCCACTTGTTTGCCTTTTCTCAAATTTAGATGGCTACCAAAAACTAGGGGGCTCAGATATGAAAGTCCCATGGGAAATTCAACATTGGCATCATGAATTCATGCCAAAGCATTCTACAAAATTCACAAAAGAAATGTTTCATTGTGTGAACTGACTAAAAGTACTATTTGAGTTGAATACTGAATTATAACTAATTCCTTTCAGATCTCATTTGAAATCATACTTCCTAAGAAGAAACAAGTTAATTAATTCATTTAGTTAAAAAAAGAATGAAAGCAATACACCATCTTTATCTATGAATAATAATTTTAAGGTAAAAATCAATAAAAGATAAAAAGGCTTTCTTTCAATACAATATTTTTATTTAAAAGAAGAAAAATACATATTTAAAATGTTCTTGAAAAGAACCCAAGAAGAATACACTTCATCAGTGCAGAGCTCATCATTTAAATACACAATCTTAGTTTAAGGTGTATTTTTGCACCATTCTTACCAGAATACACTGCTCCTAGTATAATGACACTGTAAATCAACTTTTTTAAAGTGATTACACCATCCACTCCTTGAAATAAGTCTCTTTGGAAGTACACCCCCTCTCCAATCATTCAGTGCTTCAAAAAATATAATCTCTCACACAATTGCACAAAATCACGAACTGGAATATGGAACTACAAATTGATTATTTTTCCAGAACACTTAAAAATTTTTCCATTTTCTCCGATGTAAAGAAAAAATGTCAAATTCTCTGCTTAGGATCCTTGTGGACTGCATGCATTTGCCATTCTTTATTTCATTTAAATACTTTTCTTTCTTTTTCAATATGGTACAGACTGTTGATGAACTTAGTGAATATTTGGCACAAATATCTTTAACAGTACATCCTCTTTCATGACTGCTGATGACTTCATATTTTTTTTCCAATGTAATTGGATTTCTTTTTCTCAGTCTAATAGTGTCTGAATTTTCAAAACTGCTTCTTTGTGGCTCGTTGAATGAAGAACAACCTCCTGGCAACAATGACAATTCATTCATAAAAAATTTCCAGGAAGAAGTACACTAGTGGTGCACTCTCAATGACAACATAGAGCAAGAAAATGTGTTCTTAGTTTAGAAATGAGAATTAAATACTTTTCATTATTTCTCCCAAAAGTCAATATAGCTCTTTCTGCTCCACTGCAGGAAGTCTCCTAACTTCACACCATCACCTTGAACACCTCCTCAAATCTATTGTTATGGTGTTTGGGTGATCACACTTTTGTAACAAGATGTGGAAGAAAAAATCATGATGATTAATTTCTTTGCCAGTATTTGTCTGAGATCAGAAAAGTCTTGTTAATCCCATCATTCGGTTGAATTTTTACATCACTGAATTCACTAATGGAATAGTTATAAAACATCTCCAACCTCCAAAACACAGCTGTTTGCAGTTACAGTCCAATAAATAAACAAGGTTTTAAAAAATGCAACTCTATAAACTACAGCAAGAAACTTGTGAAGAGCTTTTATTACTAAACTACTGTCTACAAAAACAACTTTAAGAGATGCTTAAGATGATGCAGAAATTCTTTTATATAAATATCACTCAATATCAAAACTTGGAATGGTATGTTATGATTTCCCACAACCGAAAGAAAGAAAGGAAGAAGGCAGGACATCTGTCAATATACCAGTGGATATTTTTGAAGATGATTCTGCACTGATTTACAAAGAATTTATTATTAGGAGCACCAATGATGTGGATAATATCAACTAAGGAATAATCTGACATTTTAAGGCCAGGTAAAGATATGACTGTCAAAATTTGATTCATGCTACAAGACAATTCAGCTGAACATTGAGATTTGTCTGTGAAACAGTTTTACACCTTGATGTCACTTGTACAAGCTCAAACATCTACCTTTTTAACCAGATTAGATTCCTTCAGATATATTTATTTCCCTCAAAGCAAAGTCTACCTCAAAAGGTTAAAGTGTATATGGGCCAATCTTTGAGCAGAGTAGGTACTGGGACTGAAGGACTCGCAGCAAGCAATACATTAACAATAGGCAATTATAAACTCTGAATATAAACTATGTACATGTTTTGAGTAAAATACTTTACTGTACAAATTAAAACTTTTGAATATCTATCACATCCGAGTCTGGCACAAGTTACTAGCCTATCACTAGAACATGCCATGAATAAAACAATAATAAAATGATAGCAAATTCTTATTTAGATAAGAATAAACTTCTGAGTAGGCATAGGATCTGTCTCAATTTTTAGTAAAACCTGATTGGAATAGAACAGAAATTATTTTTCTGACAAAGACCTCTGTATCATTACAAAATACAGACATTTGGAAAGCCAAAAGGAACAAGATATCAAAATGATGACACATTCCAGCAAGAACCTTCAAATTTTTTTAAACAAAGAAAATCCATTGTGATTTAGCTGCATTAAGAAAGAATTTTACACAAGAGAAAAATATAGTTAATGGAGAGACTAAGAAATGAAATGAACCAAACAATTGTCTGTGATAATTGTTTTCATTATGGAGTATAAAGATCTAACTGATCAACAGATGACAATGTTGAAGACAGATTTGGATGTTTTCTCATGTTATCTCTCCATTTTACCAAACCTTCAAACTGAGTTTCTAGAGAAAGAACTGTTATGGAAATTCAAATTCCCCAAATGCTTTTTAATGTTATAAAATCGGCACCAGCATCTGCCTGGAAACTAGCTGACGAGCGCCGGAAGCAATGTCCGGTATACATATTCTCGTTTGGCAGTTTTAAAAATTTTGCTATCATCATAGGCATCTTTCCAAAAGAATTTTTCCCTACCGGTTGAACAGAACATTTTTGGTTACGGTAACTAACAAAAAAATGTCTATGAGTTGTAACATGTGGGCGTAATGCCATGTATTTTCTCACTATCTGCAGCAATTCAACTCCATTTTCTTTCTCAACAATAGTGAACAATCGATCCTTATTTGTTCTTGAATCAGGAACTTTAACTACAAAAACAGAATCTCTGTCTTGCACGTGATCAATGCTCATGTTGTACAATTCGTCCAATCGGCACCCTCCAGCAACTCCCATTATCATTACAACCTGCAGAAGAAAGCCAATTTGAAGATACATCCAAGAGAATACAAATACAAAGGAACAGAATCATTAACAAAAACCTCACCTTCAATAACAAAAATTCTTCATCACTTGCTTCCTTTAAAAATTTGTAGAATTCAAACTTTGAAAATGTTTTAGATTTTTTTGGCTTGTGGCCTTCTCCCTGTCGCTTCAAAAATGTGAGCAATTTATAGTATCTGTAAATATCAATATTAATTCATTCATCCATCACGTATGGTCAACTATGTCCCCCAGATAAATTCGAACATACTTACTTGGAGATATCAACATTTTCTTTAACTCTTAAAGTTGCCCTCAACATTGAATAATAACTCCAAAGTGACTTGTGAGATTGTGATTTACTATTAAAGTAAGAAAGTACAATCTCCTCTGAAGCACCACTCACTTCCCTATCATTCCTCCATTTGCAGAAATTTCCATATTCCCTCTCGTACACATGTTTTGATTTCTCAGGCAACAACTTTGTTTCTGCATATTCTGCTTCTTTCAAAATATCTGAAGAACAGATATATCTTCATCAGAATCTACGCAGAACATTGCAAATGCCAAATTTGAAATCTCTTCCACTTTTCTAGCAGTCAATCAAGCACCCTCTCACTCTCTTAAGCCACAATTCACTGATAGCAACTACCAACAGTGATGGTCATAAGCTAGAGAATCATTTCGCACATTGATGTGCATGCATTTTTAGAAAGAAAAAAAAATTAGTTCTGATAGGACTTGGATATAACAGATCGTTTTTCACTATAATGTCCCTCTTGCTGTTGCGCTAGGACTTTTAACTTTTTCCCTTACAATTAAAGTAATTGATTTTTCCCTAGAATTTAAATCAGTTTTTAATATAAAAAAAATTAGTACTGTTAAGAACTTCACATTGTTTAATTTCTGCTTTATCACAATTTCCACTATCATTTTTAACTCGTCAGAAATAAGTAACACTGAAATTTAATCACTAAACATTACAATGTGAATAAAAGAAAGGTTATTCAATTCACTAAACAAAACTTTTCAATTCAATTCCATTTATATTCATATTTTCTTTACAGCCACCTTCTCAACCTACATTTTTAACACAGTTTAGCAATAATCTATCCTACACAAATTCATATCACTCATTCCAAGCAGAGTTTATTTTAACCCTAGAGTGCATACATGGGTGCTTGAACACCCAGGCACTTTTATTTTCAGAGAATAAATATAGAGTAATTGGTAGTTATGACGAGTTGCAATGCTAAATTTGTAAACAAATGTTGACTGTTATCAAGTAATATAAACTGGGGAGCCACAACTCAGTTTCCTTCTTCTTTTTTTTTTTTTCCAGCTAAGTGAACTGCATCTCTTCCCATCCCATCAAGCAGGTGGCCACACCTTTGACCTGCACGTATGCTCTGGGCCCGGGCATGCCAAGTGGGTCGCTCACTTGAGCAGGTCTGCCTTAGGGCATTGGTGTCTTAGCTCCCACGTGTGCAGTTTTGACTGCGATTTTTTTCTTTCCTTCTCGGTATTCCATTCAAACATTTCCTTGTATATTCATACCATTGTTGCAAAAACTATTACTGTAATAGATGTTACTTCAGTCAAGTATACTCCTACCCAACTCATTTCGGCAAAATCGCAAAAAAAGACTTTCTTTCATCGCAATCAGGGTTTGTTGAAATATTACTTTGTTCAATGTTAAAAAATTCATACTGAACCTATCAGCTATGCTCTCAGGAAATTGCATACCTGTATTAAGTGGCAAGCTTCAAGTTGCACATTTTTATAATAAAATCAAACAGGTGTACACATTTGATCCGACAGCTCATTCTTCAATAACTACTTGACACTTGTCGATTAGCTTTTTCCTAAGATTGCAGACCAAGATGAGGTAATTTTTTTAAAAATTCAAAATTGTGCATCTGTACAAATCTTGTATATCAGCTGGTAAGTCACATCAACACATCAGATCAGGCTTGCTAAATATGCTAGATTTAGGGCATTCTGACACAAAACATGTCCAGGGCATCACCAGGTAGTCCAATCCCTCCCACTAGGAACCTGGTCTCCCCTGAACTGAGTTTGAAGCGTTTCACAAGATGCTAGGCAGACCACACAACTTCACAAAACAGGAGTGAAACCCTCCAACTTTACAAGAGAATTTCAAGAAACAAGAGCAGAAGCTGTTGATGTAGAAATATCCAAAAGAAATTCCACAAATAACCTTCAGAAAACAATATCATTTGTCCACATTCAAATGACAAGAAATTCAAATATATGAAATTATCTTATATGGAAGTTGAAATGTTTGTCAATTCTGCTTGTAAATACAAAAATTTATTTTTTCAAAACCAGAATTATTGCCCAAATGAAAATGGGTCTCTTCAAAACTATTACATATGCTTTTTAATACATGTACATAAACAAAATGAATGTGGGTGCTCGAACAGCCAGATATGGATTTGTAGAAGTATTTTTCAAGTATGCGCTCTAGGGTTAATTGCAATAATGGGCAGTATTGCAAAAGCAATCTGCTTTCCATCAATTTGTGCACACAAAGCCAAGTTTTGAAATTTATATTTTATGTATTAATTTACATATTTACTACTGTAACTGCATATCAGATCCAATTTATTTTAAGTAATAATATGCATATATAAAGGAAATGTATTATTTTCAGAAATAATAACTGAGCGTTACGTAATGACATTTTCTTAAAATCATCATTTGAAATGGATCCCAGACCAACACTGACACACTCAAACATAAAACAGTTGCCTTAAAAAAAAAAAAAAAAAAAAGAGAGTCTACCACCAGATCTTTTCTTCCTTGTATGCCCCAAAATAGTTCTAAAAAATGTTCTAGATGTTGATATATCATTCTCTCTATCGGAGCTAAGTAAGTATCTTTAACAGTACAATAATTCCACATGCAGAAATAGTATACCAATTACAAACTTTACATATTTGACTACTACATCAATTACAAATAAGTAGAATACATGAAAACAGAAAACAGATAAAGGTTTTACTACAAAAAACAAATTCTTACCTGCATTACTCTGCTCAGCCATTAATGTTCCAGAGAATGTATTATCCGACACTTCTTTCATACTTCCATGGGGAGAGGAATAGACTAGAAACGAAAAACATTAATTTACACCTGCAAAATGCAAGCTGTAAAACTCAAGCTCAAATTCTATTATAAAAATGAAATTAGTAAAATGTATTTTCATTTTGAAATTAATTGAAGGATATTATATAATAACAGATGAGCTGGCATACTTTAACTTGTGGTTTTACATTATTTGTAGTCAGTAAACAAAAACAGCAGAAAGAAAATTTTGGAATTATTTTTCTTATTGACATTTTTTTGCTTAAAAATGTAATAAACATTTCACCACTGACGATGTAAAATTTTTGCACAAAAATATTTTTCTATCGAATTCTATTTCATATAATAAACAACGCATCAATTTTATTAGGAAACATAATAATTGTAAATAAAAAACTGAGAGCTGGGGCAAAAGTCATGGCAACTATTTTTTTCTGTGAGAGTCTAATAGATCAGAGACCAATGTGAAATCAGTTGTCAGGCTAGTGCCATGCGCGATGGATGTAACACAAACAGCATTCCTACATCAAAATAGTCATTCTCTGTGGAAGAGACGTGCAAATATGTCACGGGGAATCAGTGGAGCCCATGAGGTGAACATGAGAGTTTCAGTGAGGACATGTAGCAATCAGTGATCACAAGCAGATTAATGCGGCAACAGCAGCGCTGGGGGTGGGAAGAATTGAAGCACTCACCATACTCTCCCGACTTTTCTCCAAGAGACTTTGACCAAAGATAAAGGAACCATTAGATGATAGACAGTTTGCAATATGACAGGGCATTACAAACACTGACAACAGATGACCAGATACACATAAGGAAAATGGTGAAGCAGACAGCTTCCCATATCATTGGAAGTGTGTTGTTAGCATATCAGAAGACTATTTTAAGGGCCTTTAGAGTAGGTATGTAAAGCTTCTGGAATATAGTGAACTCATACGTGCTGTAATATTTCTGGAACATGAAACCAGTATTACCATTTCAAATACCTTAATAAATATCATAGAAACAGAGTATTGGTAAATGGCCAAAACTTAGTTCATTCCTTGTCCTTTCATTTGTGTACTTCACAATTTCTACCTTGCTGGTTTTCTCACAACAACACAAGAAGGAAAGAAAGAAAATGGTTGCCATTCTGAAAGAATAGATGCCCCAAGCTTTGCATAACAATTAAAAATAAAACAAGGTGCATCACCACAAGTATTAATCAACTTCTTCTAGTTTTGTGCTCACAACTTCGGAACACTTTAATCACAACTCAGAACTCTAAGAATTTTGTTAATTTTCAAAAATATCTCTCACTAGTTTCATGTAACTTAAGTAAAATTTACTGCAATCTGATTTGTTCAGATCTATGTCAGGAGATGATTAATACCATATTTGATATTGCAAGAAAATTTTCAAAACAAATAATTCTGTCCTCAAAATTAAATAGAATAACATATATATGATTGCCAAATAATATTAAATTAATTTTCAAATGCAAAGTGTTGCAATTTTTCCACTACTGAACCCAAAATTCCCAGACTTTTCCAGATTTATAAATTCCCTGAATTTTTCAAGCACGTTGACATCCTAAATACAATTCCTCTGTACAAGTAATTTCCTATGTACGAGGGACATTCAGAAAGTAAGAATACAAGGGCTGTGTAGGACACCGAATTTTTTTTTTTCTTCAAAATTGGCACCCTCTATTGTAGAGACTGTTTCTTAACTGTCATAATAAGAAATCAAGCACCACAGTTCATTAAAAAATGTCGTTGCAGCAGCTTATTACATCATCCACTTCGTCGCTCGTTTGCTCCACAATCTGCTGATGTGACATTTGTTGTCATTTGTTTCCTCACGTTGCACATCGAATTTGCTGCTAGTACCCATCGCCAGCTTGTAGAAACCTACGGATTCAAGGTAACAAATTGTCAGAATGTTACCAATGGGTGACATTGGTGCAGTGGTACCATACCCATTTGCCAACACAAAACAAAATCATGGCATACAACTTTTGGGACCGGAACAATATCTTGTTGGTCAATTCCATACCCAATGAAACCACCATTAATGCTGCTGTGTATTGTGAGACCCGACAGAAATTGAAACAAAAAAATCAAAGACAAAAGAAGAGGTATCCTGACTCGTGGTGTGTCACTCCTTCATGATGCCAGACCCCATACACTGCCCAGCTTATTCAGGACCTACTAGTGTTGATTGGATAGGGCATTGTGATTCAACCACTCTACTCCCTGGACTTGGCACCCTCGGATTACCATCTTTTCACTAAACTGAAGGAGTTCTAGGGTTGACAGTGATTTTCTAATGTTAAGGAGGTCATGAAGACTGTGAAAAAGTGATTCAAAGAGGTGGAGCGATAGGTATACCATGAGGGTTTACAAAAGCTGGTGCCCAGGCTTCACAAGTGCATTGACCTCAATGGCGATTATGTGGGGAAATGATAATATATTTTGGCACTTATCCTCTAAATTTTATTAAAATGTATTCATTTTTCAATTTGTAACAAGCGTTGTATTCTTACTTTCTGGACGTCCTTTATATTTATGGAGTGCACTCTCCCACTTTTTTCCTACTAGGGTCAACTTTTTGTCACTCCACTTACCAGAATTGTTACTTTCCTCATTGTTCCAGCTTTGTAATGCATCATCCACCTCATCATCACTACCCAAAATTGATATTTCTTCACAAACTTCAGTTTTTGGCTCAACTAAACACTCACTCTCAGGTAACATAACTTCAGAAATAGGCTCCAATTTAGTTTCACCAACACAATCCATTTGTTCTTCGGTAAAAGAAGCAATTTTTTCATTAGATTCCTCATGAGTTCTAACAGAGTGACTAGGAGCACTGTATGTTTTTTCAAAAGACGAAGAACTGGCGGATGTGGAACACGATGGAAGATCGGGAACTCTTTCACAGCTTTGGCTGATTGGTTGCACACTGGTAAACGATTCACCTACATTTTTAACATCTGAAAAGCTATGCCTCATTCGTTTCAGAGATGGAGATAAATCACTGTCATCCTTTCTACTTTGGCTGGCAGATGCTCGATCAATTCCTTCTGAAATCTATAACATTGGAATAGTAGAAGTCCTAGACTGTAATAATTTAATAATTAAAACGTAAAATTTAGGTACTGCACTCCTTACATTTCTTTTGTGGCCACCTCCTAAACCTTTAATTTGCAAGCACTCAGCGGCAGATGTGAAATCACCCAGTCGCTCTCCAGGTATCTGCACTTTTCCTCGATATATGAAGTCAATTAAGGCTTTAAGATCTTGGAATTTTACATCTTTTAGAACAACAATAGGGTTTTTCTCGTTTTCCTGAGTAAACAGCATCTAGAAAAATATTTTAAAGAATTAATAACATACAAAACAAAACAAAAAACTTTCTGCAAAGTTTTTCAAATAGTACATGGTAGTGATTGGATTTATTACATTAAAAAATTTAACGAAATTCAGTAAATGAATTGATCATATGAATTTCATGTTTATCATGCAGGATCTTTAAACAAATAAAATGTCACACCTCAAAATATGGGCTACAGGCTGACAACACAACTTTGTGGGCTTTCAAATACCGTCCCTCAGCAGCAATGGTACAATCAACTAGTGTGCCATTTTCTAATAGCTTCTCAAAAACTCCTATCAGAGTTTTATGATGTTCATCCCAACTCAAGCATAATTCTTCTGCACTCATCTTGAAACCACCTGAAACATGAAATTGTGAAATGAGGTGGTAATTTTAATTTCATATTCAACAGATATAATTGCAATTCAGATGATCAAAGAACACTTCTGCATATTCAAAGTTGTTGTTTTACAGATTTAAAAATTAATAAATAAATCTTGAATATTGAGAAAGTTCACAATTATTACAAAACTAATAGTTCCCAGAATGCAATTTCTGTGAGAAGATAGTATGTGACTGTTGTTGAATAGACTAGAAATTTGTATTACAGAACAAACATTAATGAACATACAACCTCTCAAAATGTGTCATGACATCTCTGGAGAAAATGTTAGATTACTTATTTAAAGTCATCAAGGAGAAAAATTGTTGATAATATAAACACTATAAACAAAAGTTAGTAAAAATAACATCTCTAACACACTACATCTACCTGCACAGCCACCCTAATCACGGGAGCCCGAGGCACAAGCCTCATCATTCTGTGCCCAAAGACAGCCCTGTCTTGGATATACCAAAATCATTTATTTATTGCACTTTAAATCAAGAATTAAACATTCTATGGCCAATAAGTTATTAAACATTGCTCTTTATTGCTTACACATGATAATTATTTTTTAACTTGTCTTGTGGATGCTCTGGCAATGGTGCACAAAAAAATTAAGCAACAAGTAATGAGGAAATATTTTCTCTTTTGATCCTTCATCGCTGGTGAACTGGTAATACCTCCCTCTCAGAGATAAAGTACCTATTTAACATCTTTTATAATAAAATTATCATTATCTGTGATTAAAAACAATGGTTTTTAAAAGAGAGATGGAATGTTTCAATTTAAAAGAAAAGTTCTATTAATTATTTCTCATAAATAAATTCTTAAATGTATCAGCTTTGAGCCCACATATTTGGAAATTTTTAATGTAGATTATTAAAATTATTATTGGCATAATTTTGATTATGTTAGCAAATTGTGTGAAACCTAGACATTCAAACTCAATGATAAATACACTGTATTGCATACGTGGTAGGATTTTGATTTAATCCATGAACATTGGGGAATCCAGAAATTATTGTCTCATAACATGTGAAATAGAAAATCGCATATCCTACATTTATAAAAAAGGTAACAAGCCATCTTCATATTCAGAAAAGCTTTGAGAAAAATATTTACATAATAATAATAATAATAATAATAATAATAATAATAATAATAATAATAATAATAATAATAATGATAATGATAACAATAATAACAATGATAATAACAATAATAATTTATAACATTTAAAGCATTTAAGTACTGTATGTTACATGTATGCTTTCTTCCGAAACAATGTCAAAAAAACCCGTTTTATTCAGATACATTGTGGAAAACCCTAATTAATATGTTTTCACGTCATTGTTGAAGGCCTATTTTCTCCCAAAAGTGAATTTGATACATCAATATGACATCATTGGAAAAATAAGTTTGCTTTCGAAATGTAATATGTAATATAAAACTAAGGCATATATGTTGGTATGATTTAATTTTGTTCAATTTTTTAAACAGCTTTTATAAACCAATTTTAAAACTTTTACAGCTTTTATAAACCAATTTAATATTTAATTAGTAAAATATCTTAATAATTATAAATATTTAATTTTGAATGTTAAATTTTAATTAGATGTAGAGTTTCATTTAAAATAAATTGTTTCACAATTTTTTTTATATTCATAACAATATTACTATTTACAGTGTAAATCTTTTATATCTTGTTTTGTTTGGATACAAGTTTAAAGAGCTACTTTGTTTTTCAAACAATCATAAACATAACATAAATAATCATAAACAGCATTTTAATAAAAAATTGTAAATGGTATAAAAATATGATGTGGTTTCAACAAACTTGGACAACAGAGTTTTGAAAAAGACCCCATACAGGGTCAAAACATCAAAAACAGAAATAAATTGTAAAAAAAATACTCCTGAGACTGTTTTATTATTAAAAAAACCATGCAATTAAATTGTATCTTATTTCTAACATTTGTTAATAAGGTGTCAAAATCTAAATCACCAATATATTTTAATTATGTTGTTTAGCAACAATATCTACTGTAAAACACAAATTGTAACACTTAATAAAAAATAATTTATAAGAGTATCATTCACGTTGTTAAAACCTCTACGAAACTATTCTTTACTTGACTTTTAAAAAAAGTCTCCAAAACATGAATGGTATTGTGAAAAATGACATTCAATCCCAGAATAAAAAACAATCATTTTTACCGTACAATATTGCTTTGTACGGTATGCAAAGCAATATGTGGATTCAGTACGCTCAAGATGTTGAGCATTCTGAATTCACATATTCTGTTCTAATTTCAGAATCACCAGAGGAAATAGTTCAGAATTGAAAATAATTCATTAGAATTTCTGTTACAATGCTCAAATTCTTATGATTTTGGCAATAGTTTTACAAACTACAAAATACTTGAATCATGTTTAATATATAATGCATGTCAAGAAACATTGTTGACATTAATTAGCAGCTAAGTAACATTTTATTCACTCTTTTGCCTGAAAGTTTTGACCTACTTACCTCTCAGAAACAGATGATTTTCGGCACTAACCAAACTTTTTGACTTGTCAATAATAGGGCACAAATGTATGTTAATTCGAAAATCAAGAATCCTAATATTCAATTATTATGATACTCGAATATTGAAATTATATGTCCGTCGAAGAAGTTATGAACATGTAAATAAAAGCACACTATCTCCAAAACATTTAAACATCCAACACCATCAGTCGAAAAGCAGTTTCCGGTTTTTATGACCCCAATATTTCAATAGCATGTCAATTGCTAGAACGTGAAACAACCAACTCTGCTGCCGCAAGAACACCATGAAAATCACATTTAATACCTAAAATACGCGCCTGTCAGATCGAAGAACAAGTATTAAATAATTCACGATGTTGCGTTGTCTTACAACTTTTTTGTTGGTAACCCTTATAATATGACCAACATTTGAAGCCTTCGCTCTTGTACAAAAAAATATTTATCAACTCAAGTTATTCGAAATTCGCTTCCTTTTCTTTACTTTCTCATACCTCCACACGTTTAATGTTACTTGACGCTTACCCCGTAATCCATAAAGAAACAATAACAGCTTTTGAGAGTCGGAGAAGAAAGTTTTTCGTTTTCAACAGTTGTTCGATTATCAATTCAAATACTGGATATTATTTCCTTCCGCGCTTATTGGACAAAACATCATTAAATCCTACATAAACAATACTTGTGTGAGTGAATTGTTTCCATAAAACGCGAATTGATTTCGTTTACTACCATGGTTACGAGCTACAGAGACCACATTGACTGTAGAGTATACACAAATTGCAGTGAATTGCGACCCTGTTTTAAGTTGTTTAAGGCATATTTTGCCATCATCATTACGGTCGTGAAATTAAAAACAAAATCAATAGCCAATGTTTTCCGTCTTTTTTTCTTTACAAGAAAAAAGTTCAAATGACCCTACCGGTTATGGAAAAAAAGTGGGGAGTTGCATCACGAACGTAATTCGTAACAGCTAATTTCGCATTTTTCTGGGAAAATTATTTTCCACGACCAAGAGAAAGGTTCACAACACACTGCACCGAGAAATGTTCGATTGTTTGATTGATTAGTGTTTCCAGGTGCGGCAACTTTTCTGGTCGTTAGTTTCGTACGTGATGATAGTATATCCCGAGAGATGGTGGTGTTCCGTTCTCACTGGAACGAGAGATCTGGCACCGACCTATAAGGAAGCTTGCAAGGCGTGTCCACTAGCGGGGCACTGCCCCAGCAACTCTTAACACGCAACACTCACTGTGCTGGATACTCGGATTAACATGCAATTTTACCAGCTTGTTTAGTACCTTTCAAAACCCTACAAACAAATTTTTACGTGCTACGAAGTATTGCAAGTAGTGTTTTTTCGTCAATTAGTATTGAGACCTTTCGTGACCTCACCGCCTGTGGAAGAGAGGAAATCGCTGATCGCCGCTGGATCTGCAACCGTTATACTCACACGCCGGCCGCCGCTATCGCCGCTATCTGTCCGCAGGGTCTCAGCTGCCTCGGAGGGCAGGAGGGGTGACAAAAACGAGCTGAAAACGAGTGTTTACATTGCAGGTTCAGAAGGACGAAAATGAAAAACGTTATGTGGTCATAGAACTAGAACACATACAGGGGTAATTCGAGTGCAATATTGAATGCATACAAACATTATTTATACATATGTGTGATAGGATTTAAGGATTACAATGTTGTTTAATTAATTAGATAAGGCTTGTTAAATAATAAATATATAAATAAATATACAACAAATCAGTAAATAAATAAAAATAAATAATAAAAGATACAATAAGAGAAAATAATAATTATAAAAAAATTATAAATTTCACTAATGGGTTACGCACAAAATTTTCACAATATTGGTATTTAACAAAAAATGTTTGTGCGCTTACTAACACTCCACAGAACGTGTGTCATCAAACTAACAAGTCACCAGCGAAGACCTTTGCCATCGTTCTTGAAAGAACGCGCTTGGAAATCTAACACCAGTTGATAGACGCCGCGTAACGTTCCAGGCGCTGCCGAAGCAACGGTTGCCCCGCTGCGGGAAGCGCGGAGGTCACGAAAGATCATGGTACAAAACGCCTATAAAATATTATTTCTAATATTCCACAGCACAGCAAAATTTGTATGTAGGGATTTTGAAACGTGCTGAACAAGCTGGTAAAATTTCATGACAATCGGAGTATCCAGCACGGTGAATGTTGCGTGTAAGCACCCGACTGGTCTCTCGACATACCTGATAGAGTAGTGCGTGTCTGTAAGGGGAAAGGTGAGGACAAGCATAAGGAAGGCGTCCACTCGAGGCACCGCGATTTTGAAAAACTTTTTTCACAATTTGGGGATACTTTACATCAGGGGCGGGATTTCGGATCTTTTATTGGGGGGGCAAATTTGAGCGCTATTATAAATATCAAAATATTCGTTTACATGCTTCAAGTTAATTAATTGTGCTGCAATTATACACATTGCTTTCAATTTTGTTAATTATTATTGAATGTTATTAATTATATTAGTTGCACACAGCGGTGAGATTCCGCATTGTTACTTGAACGGTCCGTACTGTTAATTCAACGATACATTTTTACTTACCCGTATACGTACGTATACACGTGATGTACGTAGTATAAGGAAAGTTATGTAATGCTGCGCGAAAAAATGGCCAATTTTCGGCGGAAAAAAATTAATTGCCGGGCCGTGAAAAGGAACTAGTGGTGCTACAGAATGGCACAGACTTTCCCGTATTAGTTTTCTATTTCCTTGGGTCGTCGCTAGTTATTCGGATTTGCCACATACTCTTTCTTGCCAGCTACCATCTATCACCGCCAAAAGTACATTTTTTGGGGGATTTTCTTAATTTTTAATATAATGAATTTGCGTTTGCATTATATACATTTTTAAAAAAATATTTAATATGCCTGTAACAAGTAATGTACTTCAGCTTCCGGGTCAATGACCCCCATCTCGATCAGGTTTTTGTCCAGTTTCCCTGATCCATTGAGCAAATGCTGAGATGGCCCCTTGTTTGCTTCTGGACGTAAATGTAGCTTCACTGTGCGCACGTTTTGTTGTGTGCGTCGTTTTTTTTTTTTTTTTTTTTTTTTTTTTTAATTCTGGCCCTCAAGAAAATGTGCGCAGAAAAATTTCTTTCCCCACACGTCATATACATTTTTTACTGTTTTTGTCCAATAAATAAATAAATAGACAGACGGACGGAGTACAAAATTATTTATTGTACAAAATTAGTAGACAAATAGAAGATAATAATTGGCTAGTTGGATTTGAATTTGTGACTAGTGTGGGTGGCTTGGCAGGCACTTTTGTTTCATGCCACACGCAATTTTTTCTGTTTTTCGATTGCATTATCTTCGTTGGGGGACCAGATAAATTTTTGAAACAAATTATCCTGAAAGGTCACTATAGTAGCAAACCGCTGTATACATTTCAACTTCGAAGTGTGACTCCAAGGGGATTTAAAAAATTCGTCAATATGTGCAAAAATGTATCTTTTGCAACCGTTTTTTAATTGTTTATAGGTGAGTACAAAATTTTTAATTGTGGTACAAAATTAGTACATAATTAGTAGACAACAATGGGTTAGGTGATTTTGAATTTCTGAAAAGTGGGGGTTGTAGGTTGACGTCAAACTAGCACCCCCACTTTTGAATGTAGTTTTTTATTGGTTTATAGTTGAGTAGAACATTTTTTATTTTGGTACAAAATTAGTACATAATTAGTTCAAAATTATAGGCTAGTTAATTTTGAATTTCTGACAAGTGGGGGTTGCAGCTTGACGGAGGTCCGGCTGTTGCCGAGTCGGCAATGCCGACGGCCCTTTGCTCTCGACTCGTCTTTTTAATGAACCCTGATTTACACTGTAGTACAAAAGGCTGAGTTTAATAAAAGTAAATATATTCCATTTTGATAAATGAAAATATATTAAGCGAGAGAACAAATGACCATCTTACAAGACGCCGTTCATTCCGACGCATTCATTAAGTTCATGTGCACGAATAAAATTACAGGAAGTAAATCGATTCAAGCGAAAACAATGTTATCAGAATATTATCGGAAATATTATGTTGGTATTGTCTTGGCCCAATTCACGTTTCTCTCGAAAGAGAAATACACAAAAATAACTGACTTCGACCCACTTCTAGGCAAAAACCTGTAATATATGCCGGTAGTTCTTAGCGATCTCGCACCGAAGGATCGCGGGTTCGACTCCCGCCTTGGGCATGGTTGCATTTATATTCGTCCTTTCACCCCCTATCATCACCATATCATTTCATCTTCACAGTTACCATAACGTCACAGTTAACAAATAACAAAAAACATATGCAATTCCATGAAATCCCGCGGTCTAGTTATTAGAATCGATTAAAGATGCATAATTATTAATGTCAAATTTTGTGTGACGGTACACTTAAACTTTACACATTAATATATTTTTTGACCAAACATATGTAAAAATTTTGCTTTCACTATTTTGTTCTTGTTTCTGAATAAAATAATTAAATGAATGTAGCAATTTTTCACATGTTAAGTATAAAATTGAATATTGAAATTAAATTATTTGAGGAAAGTGACGATAAAATAATTTTCTTTACAAATAATGATCAGTGTTAAGTATTAGGATTAAATGATTGAAGTATTTGAATTGTAATTAAAATTTACAGTTTTAATGACATTGTTGGCACATACATTTCATATTTGGCGCCGTGGCGGGAGATTGGTTTTTAATAACCATCTTTGGCCCTTTATTGCTAGCTCAGAATTTGCATTTTGAACGTACCGCGTCGGACTTCCCTCCAAAAATTCCCTCCAAAACAGCGCGCTAGGCACTAAAAGAGCGGGTATATAAAATTCCTTTGTTTTCTGTCGAAATTGCATTCGTCCTAGAGTCTCGTAATAGTTTCATCTGTCTTCGACAGGGGGCAGCATTTGCTGGGGTTCCGTCCCAGGCAGTCTGGGGCAGAGGAAATTATTAAAGACACACTCGAGCTCCGTTTTAACCAATGACAGCATTCATTTCACACAAATTCAAACAGCGAAACAGGTGTTTCAAAGTAGTCGCTCCGCCCAGTGAACGAGCTTCAGTGCGCTCGCATTAACGTTCCATGAGAACAGTTTAACTTAGCAAGGTTGGCATACCTGTCGCCTTTTAGAAAACCTTTCAAAGAGAAATCATCTTTTCGCGAAAAACGGTGCATATGCATGAGCAAATTTGTGTAATACAGATTAAAAGAAGTCATTGCTTTTCGTGTGACTCAGAGATCGAACAAGTATTTCGTCTCGCCGTAACCAACCAAAACTTATGACCGCTCTCCCAAAAAATTGAACAATAACCCAAATCTGAAAAAGGAGCTATATCGCCGCCTTAACAGACATACTTAATACAAATTGCGTGCATTGAAGTACATAAATATTAGCTACTCAATGTTGAATCGACGAGATAAAAACATTCGACATTCCGGAAAGTGGACAAAACTGTCAGTTTGCCGAACTTTACCATGCACGAACTTTAACGATTCATAGCTATAACAAACCTTTTTTTAAATTATCGTAGTAAAAGTTGCTCTGTTGTCCAAAAAAGAACCAAAAACATTTTTGTTATAAAAACCTTTTTGTTATAATAATACAACCGACATTAGATTAAAACAACAGATTCCCATTTATAATAACAGAGAAGGGAAGTTATTATCAGTGGCCTAGCGTGATCATTTTTCCTGGGTAGGCTGCAAAGCAGATTAACGTATTATTTGACACTCCTCTGTCGTCATTAACGAAGAGATGTTATTCTCTCGATTACCCAGGGGATACTAGAATAACGTGAGTCAATGGCCACCGAAGTTTGCTATTTTGCTATAACTTCTAGGAGAACAAATTATCTATGAGATTGTCGTCTGGTAAAGTCACATTTCCTTCAGTAAACAATAACACTTGTATTATTCATCAGCAATTGATAAAATTCTAATTTGAACTAAACGCGATGAACTAACATTAATTTCTCACCTCTCAGATACAAGAGCTGAAATCTTACTTTCTTGATCTGGCTCGTTTCACTAGAATAAAAGCTCGTGCGTTCGCCAGTACTGCAAGAACTCAACTGAACTCATATTCTTATGACGTCGCAGAGATGTCATCGTCACCTATACCGAAAGCCCTCTGACTGAAGACTAGGACAGTGGTCCGCATTCATGTTGGACAAACATTTATTTCACAGCCCGCAAAAACAATTTAAAAATGAGAGAACCAAATGGGTGGACAACATCGTGAAGACATTTTTAATTTTTTTTATTAATAATAGAGTATTTATTTTGGTCTATAAGAAAAATACTAAGAATCAACTTTCCACGCCATTTACAAGACATTTCTCTTCACAAGTGTGAATTAAACGAATTACGTGTGAATAGTACCGATTATAATGAATCGTACCGCAAGCCGCCCACTGTTTCCTGACACCTCTTTCAGCGCCTGTGAGGTTGGTTATTCCGATAAGCTGGGCTGATTTATGTGGTGTGTGTGAGTGAGTGTCGTGGCGTGAGAAAGCCCGCCACTGACCCCACTGATCTACAGTGCCGAAAGGACACGTACTGTGGATGCGTTGAGGGCTCCGAAAGAACAGAGACTTCGTTGTCTCTTTCGCGTAAGTTCGAAACTGAGTTCACAGTAACGCTGAACATTATCCCGCGCGTTTTATAATATTGAACTAAAGTTTGCCAATTTATTTAAGCAGTATGGTATTATCTTAGCTTAATAAAATTATTATTCCCTCAATTATTATTAAAATTCTTCTGAAATTACAGAAAAAAGTAAATCTTTTTTTACATAAACTATGTCCCAACATTGGGGGGGCAGTTGCCCCCCTTGCCCCCCCCCCCGAATCCCGCCTCTGCTTTACATGAAACCTCTCGGACATTTGCAACATTTTCTCAAAAATCGGCTGCAAATTATTTTGTTTAAATTTCTTGTAAGGATGATACACTTCCATCCAATTCTCCTTTCCGTCCTTCAGAGCTGGGATAACTATGGTTTCTCGCCATAGAGCAGGGATGGTGTGCTCTTCCCAGATGCGATTATAAAGGCGGAGGAGAAATTGCATCGCCACATCAGGAAGATGTTGTAGCATAAGGTATATGTAGCATATTTCATCAGGACCTGGAGCAGTTCTTTTTGCCAATGCGAGAGTAGAGCGCAATCCCCATATAGAGAAAGGGCTGTTGTAATCCACAGACGCTCTGCAAGAAAAATCCAACGGACGGCTCTCCATCCTTTCTTTGAACAAAAGAAAGTCAGGAGCGTAGTTCGCTGAACTTGACATGTCTTCATAGTGCTTGGCGAGTTCCTCTACAATCATATCTGGAGATGGAGATATCTTTTTCAAGAGACCTGGCACCGTATTTGGTGAAGAGTGTCCCTTTATCTGACGAATTCTTCTCCATACCAGGCGTGGTGGCGTGTGGCAATTGAGAGACGAAACGCACGCTCTCCACGATGCATTTTTGCTCTCTAAAATAGTTCTCCTAGCCTTCGCCCTGCATCTTTTATACTCAATTAGGTTATCCACAGTTGGATAATGTCTGAGACGTGCCAGTGCCTTTTTTCGAGCACTGACCACTCTAGAGCAGTTCATATTCCATCACGGGACGAAAGGGTGTCGCGGTTTACCACTTGACTTCGGAATATCGATAGACGCAGCAGCGAGTACAGCGCTATTAAAATGTTCAGTCATTTTATCCACATTTCCGAAGGGACCATCTGACAGGTTAACATTATTTTGGAATGTCGACCAGTCAGCCCGTCACACGATCCATTGAGGGGACCGTGCAAAACTACGGCGAAGATGATCAATATGGACAATAGTGGGGTAATGGTCGCTTCCATAAAGATCTAATATGGTCCACCGTATAGCAGTAGCAAGTGAAGAGCTACAAAGGGCTACATCAATAGCCGTGCTCGAATTCGTAGCTACGGCAAAATGCGTTGGTTCCCCAGTGTTGAGAATCACCAAATTCATGGTGTCGATGACAGATTCCAAAACAGCACCCCTTTGACAAGTACGAGGAGAACCCCAAGAGGGCTGTGGCCGTTTACATCACCCACAACCAAGAAAGGTGTGGGCAATTGGTTTATTAGACTTAGGAGGTCATCAACCGACACCGTTTGTCTTGGGAGAATATAGATGTTACATACAGTGAGTGAGAGGGATGGGAGATACACTTGCACACAGACTGTTTGAAGGTCGGTTTGAACGGGGATTTCTGCAGAATGCAGCGAATCCTGGACCAAAGAAGTAACTCTTCGGTCCAACTTGACGTCGTCGACATCAGCCCTATAAGGAGTGAAACCGCGAAAGTGTATGGGCCGTGGTGGAGAAAGATGCGTTTCCTGTAAACAAAAAATTGAGGGTGTATAACGGGACAAAAATTGAGGGTGTATAACGGGACAACAAGAGTTTTAATTCGTCCCGTCCGAGAGAAAATCCATTCAGATTCCAGGATAGGAGAGCCGTTGTTTAAGAAGGTAAGAGGATTTCTTTTCTTTTTTCCGCCTCTGCCGCCCGAAGGGCCGAGTTTCCACCTCGGCTGAAGTTTCCTCCGAGGCAGGCTCATCCTGACCACTGCTCGACAGGCTGAGAGATTGCTCAGCGTGAGTCTCAGGATTCGGGGTAGGTGGTCGGAGTTTGGAGGATCTATCAATATTTTTCTTGTCTAGGCAAGAAGGCCGTGTGACATCAGCCTTCTTGCGCGGCTGAGAAGTGGATTCTTGGTCTGTCTTCGTCTGTGTTACTTTCTTGGGTGGTGTTTTGTATTTTGAAGGAATTATTATTTTCCCACCTTGCAGAGGTGATGTCTCCGCAGGGAAGTCCACTGGGGATATCTGGCAACAGGAGTGAGCTACTGGGGGAATAACAGGTGAAGACTGAATACTCGTTGCTTTCACCGTGTTCGCCAGTGCTAGAGAAAGAACGCCTGAGTTCTACAGGGTTCTTCACCAGGTATCGGCGTTTCGCTTCCGGAAAAGATACTTTCTCTGTCACTCTAATCTTTTGGATCTCCCTCTCTCTCAGATAAGTGGGGCACTTGTTTGAGTTGGCCGCATGGTCTCCTTCACAGTTTACACAGCGGAGTCGTGATGCACAAGGGTTTGGATCAAGCGCGGAATTACCGCACTTCGCGTAAACAGGGCTTACGGCCATGCATCTTTGTTGGGTATGGCCGAACCTCTGACACTTGAAGCAGCGCAGGGGGTTCGGCTCATACTGCCGCACGTGAAGGTTATAATACCCACAGTTAATTTTCTCTGGGAGAGAAGGGAGATAAGACGTCACGATCAAGGTGGGAGTGGGGACCTCTTTCCCATTCGCCTTCCTCCTGATCCTATACACCGTAGCTCTTAAAAAGGAAAGAAATTCATCCTCGTTTTCAGACGCAAAGTCTTCATGGTTGACAACTCCCTTACATAGGTTAAGGGTAGGGTGAGTGGTCACTTCCACTTGGAGGCCGGCAATCTGCTTAGTTTTTAGAACCTTGTCTATCTGCTCGTCGGTGCGCGCTTCAAAGAGAATGGTACAATTTCTCTGTCGCACGACCGCTTGCAGCTTTCCAAAACTCTCCTCAATTGCTCGCGCAAGGCGGACCGCACAAACACATTTAAAAGTTTTCTCAGTTTCGGTGCAAGACATCAAGAGAAATCGAGGCTTTTGGTCTATCTTCTTCCCGGAGGAAGAAGCTATTTAGATCAACTGTTCTGTCACATCGCCTCTTCCTTGCGGAGGAGGGCAAGGGTTTGTTTTGTGCTCCATTGAATAGAAGCGAATTCGTCTCTGTGCTCCCCACCCACCATGGAGTCCAACAAGGGGACACCCCACTGGGGTGCCAGGAAGTGGCGGTGAGTTAAATTTAAGGGTGTTGCATACGCAATGGTCATGAGGTGGGTCTTTCCAATATTTCCCGATTAATGGGCACAATTATTGATTAACAGACACAATTACCATTTAAATCGTTTAAAAACATTTCACCTTAAATTTCAAATATATTTTAAAATATTTGTATTTTTGACGAATAACTGTAAATTAATGTAAAAACTAAAAACTACTATAAAGAAGGAATGACATGAAAAATTATCGTTTCCATTCCAAGAAACTGATTATAAACTTTCCTCGGACGCGCCCCCCCCCCCACGTGTGACAGCGCCGTGAGAGCGAGGTCGCGCAGCCGCTCCGAAATCAAGCTGTCAGCGCAACATCCGTTGCCGGTGACAGGTCGGCTCACGCAGCACGTCTGCGTATCGCATTCCTTTCAATATACACAACTACTGATATGTGGACGTTGGTCATCTGCTTTTCTGCGATCAAGGAGCAGGCTGTCTATTATGTTATAGCAGTGACCTGACCAGCTAGTGAAAAAAAATCAATACTATTTATAACATTAATAATTAATCTTCAAATAAAGCTTAATTTCTCGCTTATTACTATATATTAATTTTGACCCTTACGCTTCTATACGTAGCCTCAATATTACAAGTTTCATTAAGCAACAATCAGAACGAAACATTTATCATTAATTTGATCAATCTACCTAGAAATGTGGAAATTATAAACTGACCTTGTTTACTTGAATTGAAAATCCAATTGCCGATGCACAAATTTCTCTATCACTAATTCACTGAAGTTACTGGTTTCACGGATAAGTTGCTTCTCTATTGACAGCGTTGTTAATTTTCAGAACAGGCTGATCCGAACCAAGTGATCATTTCATTCGTGATTTCAAGACTATCATCGTAGCTAAACTTTTTTTCCAATAAGATTAACAACTTTGTTCATTTTAGAGAAATAATTGAATACCAGGATGCACAGACAGCATAACTTGCATACTATTGGAACCCGAGATGTAAAACTCATTTTACACTGATTTTAAGACGGCCTTCACCATCAACATCAGAAGCAAAACTTGCGTTTCGGAGTAACGTATCGAGGACACTGTTTTACTGACAGCGCGCCGAAGACTCGTCTCGAGTTGGATGGCGTGATGCCCGACTGCTGCGCCAAGCGGAGTTCACGGCGTAAGTGTGAACGTGATACGATGAAAGCACCCTATGATAACACAGAAGCGAAGTCACGTGGTACCCAATGGTCCTTATGAAACGAAGTCTGAGCAAGGTGTTGTTTCGAGAACGTGAACAGCCATGTAGACACATCGGTTCGTCAATGTAATACTGGTATGAAAATTATACAAAGAAGCAGAAAAAAGTCATACTATTAATGATATTGTAATAACGAAGTGTATATTCTATTTTCTCTCAATTTTTTGGGTGTTGCGTGAACCTTATGAAGAACCGCCCCTGGTGCCAGGACTGGCACAGAGATATAGTAGGGGAATGACACAGCGCTGCCCCGCCGTGGATCCCCCCGCTCACCCTGGAGTTCAGTGCAAGACCTAGTCCGAGCCGATTGATCGGGAGTGGGTTAGCTTCCGACTGCCCGTCTAGAAGAGTCCGAAGCCAAACCGAGTGTATTGAAACCTACAAGGAATGTTCCCCAAAATACGTAAACGTACCCCTTAGTGCAAGCCAAAAAAAGTAGCACCAGGACTAGTTGGGAAACAAACAGGTCCCTCAACTGCCAGGACACACATTCCCTCCGACACGGGTCGCCATGCACGGCAAACACATGGGTGGGCGTTCAGCATACAGAGAAGGCCAGTGAGGAAGAAAAAGGAGTGAAAAGAATATACGTGACATGAAATGAGAAGCAAGAGGATGAAAAAATGTAGAAAGGAACACTTGAGAGCCTTCTCTGCATCCCCCCGTCTGGACCCACCTCGACGGGGGAAAGTAAAAATGGGATGGTATTAACCAAATCCTACTACGTGACGATCTACGTCTAAAGGGGTACGATATGGTCGTAATTGCCGCGTATGCGCCCACGGGCAGTGCAACTAATACCGAAAAAAATTAATTTTCTATCAACTTGACGAACCTTCTGGGCCAAATTGGAAACAGGATGGAAATATATTTAATGGGCGACTTCAATGGAAAAGTAGAAAGACAATATGGAAGAAATGCGGAAGGGAAATTTGGAAAAGTTGCAAAGAACGGGAATGTGGAAAGGCTGATAGATATGTGCGAGCAATGTGAATTGAAGATATGAAATGATTTTTTTCAGCACAAAATTATTCATAAATACAGTTGGTCCCAGCTATCAAGGAAATTATACTCTAAAATTGACTATATCGTCGGTAAACAGTAATAAGACCAGAGTGGAAGCAAGTAGGGTATACTCAGGTGCAAAGTGCGGATCTGACCATTTCCTTCTGCAAGCCAAGTCTTTTCCCCTTCCAAAATGGAAAAGTAAAGGATCGAAAAAGAGAGGGATACTCTAGAAGAAAAGATACAGATATTAAGTACAAAGTTAATATCCATCAGTTAAGACCCACCAGATTTCTGAGTGGGAAGTTGCAAAATGTGAATGAGTCCTCTCCGGAAGCAATGCTCAGAGATATAAAAAAATATGTACATGAAGCAGCATATGAAAGTTTGGGTGTAATTGAAAGGAAGCAGCTGGGACGTATTGGTGGAGTGATAAAATTGTTGAAAGGGTACGGGAGAAGAGAAATGCCTTTCAAAAGTGGCTGACGACCCGTGATCTAGAAGTCAGAAAAACTTATACACGAATAAGTAGAGAAGTCAAAAAGGAGATTATAAAAACTAAAAATGATCTGTGGGATGTAAAGTGTCACGAAATTAGTAACACCATTGGAAGCTCAAGATCACAGGAGGTGCAGAAAGTTTTCAAACAGTTGAGAACAAAAGAAATGAGATATGGGCATTTGCATTTTATAAGCCTAGACAGATGGGTAAAGTATGATGAAGAACTTCTGCAGGAACACCGTGTAGAGATTATATCAGCTGAAGGATACATCTGACAATCATGTAGAAGATACAACACCAGTAGAAGTTGAGAAAGCGGTGAAAAGTTTCAAAAGTGGTAAAGCTCCCAGACCTGGTGGGATAAATATAGAACTAATAAAATTGGCTATAAAAAACTTCAGTTATTTGCATAACAATATTCCAAACCTTATTGACAATAAACATGGAGTAATTCTCCTAGAACTTAAGACAGTCATACATCAAGTCATAGCCTTTTATCCCTATTAGCGAGAAGTCAGCACCATTAGCATCCAGGGTTTCCAGATCATCACCATCCACGAATCCATGGTGTCTTGGGCTGCTTAACTTCCATGACTTCACGGAGCGTGATTAAGAAGTCTTTGGTTACCGGCACATGCAAAATTCATCATTTCCATGTCCAACTAAGATTAACAATAATTTCTTATAAGTTAAGACAGTAAAATAATTCAGGAAAATGAATGGAAAAGATTAGAATCATAGCTCAAATTAACTTTGAATTCACTATAATTTTCACTTTTTAAGTGTGGGTATCTTCTGAATTTTCTGTAGGGGAAGAAATAGAATGAATTCACAAAACTTAAGTTTATTTCCACATTCTTTCTTTTGATACATTTCTTGAAAAAATACATTCAAACTTACAGCTTTGACTGACAGCACTTCACTTTTCACAAGTAAGAAACACAGAATAATAATTTCATATGACTATTTATTAACAGTTCTATTATCATTATCCTTGAAATTAGGGTTCTAATCAGGATCTTTGGAGTTTTTGAGTAGGTTATCAAAAGGATTCAAGGCATATAAATAGACAGTGATACAAAAGAATCAAATGTTTTATATTAGAAAAATGGAAGAGATACAATACAAATTATTTATTATGACTAATTGAAACAATTATTGGTTTTTTAAATTGAATGGTAGTTACTGAATTCAATAAATGTCCAAAGTCTGTATATCATTTCCTTGAAATTAAATAGTATTTCATCCCACTGCTTATTCTGAATGTTTCTATTTAAACTTCAGAATTTTTATTGGTTAAAATCAATGATATTAATTACATATAATTTGAAAATCAAGAATTTCAATTGTGAACAAACTTGCCTTTCTACATTTTAGGTAACAAGGGGATATGAATCCTAATGAAAAGAATGAAGACACCTGTTTTGGTATCATCTTTAATATGATCCAGTAAAATATAAACAAGACATGAATGATTAAATGCAAAAATATATGAGTACTGAATTTAACATTGAACTCCCAATTCTATTGCACAATACCAATTGCATTATTAGGAGTAATTTCAAGAACAGACTCACCATTCACAAAATATCATCACTTGGGTTCACTCCCATCTGTCTCTGGCATTGTTCTATAAAGAAGAACTTCTCTTAATGTTACTCATACCCATTATAACACAATTAAAATTATTTGCATGACACAAAAAAATCAAGTAGCCAATAAATTTAATTAAAACAGCTAACATTAAAACAACAGTCACAAATATACAAGCACAGTTATGAAATATATTAAAATAAGATGAACATTTAAATAGAATATTAAGGAGAACATCCAGTTCTATCAATGATTCCCCGAATCTATGGAGGAACTCTGAGAACAGTTAAAAATACAACTTAGAATATATTCAGATCTTTCTAGATAATATCACAAGTACAATATAATTCTTGCTTCAACAATAAAAAGGTTTCATGTTCAATTTAATGTCATTAATTCACCTTTGATCAACTTTTCCTATTAATTGGAATACGGAGTGTAATATATTTTTCTTATCTTAGCCATAAAGTGCATGTGTGCATTTGCATATATGCAAAAGTATACATGATGTGAAATAAACAAAAAAATTAAGTATATACATTAAGAATATTACTTTATTGTCTTATTTGAGGGGTTTTTGGCAAGTTAAAGCAAAATCAGAAGTATTTATTTGTATGTACACTCATGATTATATCTGTTTTGGTTTTTCTATGCAGTACAATCCAACCTAGTACTCTGCCATCAAAACCCAGTCCATGGACTAAAAGGCTGCACAGTTACATTGGTATTCGGAGTATGTTAGAACAGATTCATGTCATTATTGTGGATTCATAGAAGGTGTACAACAGTGTACCATTCATAAAATTATAGGAAGTTTTTAAAGATTTCAAAATTTATAAATTGTTAATGTTGGCAGTAAGAAATACATAGTTATCACTCTTACGATGAAAATAGGAAGAGGATGTTCCGAAAATATTTTGATTACAAAAGATTGTGACAAGGTTTGTCATCAAACATCATCAACATGTATTTACAAAAATCTTCGGAGGGAAAAAACATTATGGGACCCCTTTCTGTAATGAAAGGGTTGTGATGTTACCTCCCCCCCAAAAAAACACGATAAATAGGTGCAATAAAATGTTGTAGCAGTTTTGAATATTTGGGGGACTTCATAGAAAAAGGCATAGACTAAACCGGGAAGATTGTTTATATTGATGAGATCATTGATTAAATCATATACAGTAAAACATGTCAAAGCCAAAATCGTTTCTGTTCTTGAAATGTTCATTCAGGAACTGCTCTTGGCTTGAGTACATAGTGCGAGTAGGCTGGAGGTGCCAATTTTTAAAAAATTAAAATTGAAATATTTAAAATAATAATAATAATATAATAATAAAGAGGCATTATTCTATTTACAAATACAAAGTTGGCAAAGTGCCCTTTCTATATATGTACAAATAAGTTGTAAAATGATTCAAGAATAGTCTAGTCAACTGGAGCTCAAAAGGCTGCGATCCAGGAAAAAATTTCCGAATTTTTTTTCTCAATGGTTCTCTATGTTTCTTGAGATGCTGGATTTGAATTTTGTTTGCTCTTCGGAGCTGCAAAAATACTAAAACTTCGCTCTTTTTCAATTTTTCACTAGTATCTCAAACACTATTTTATCAAAGCAGCCAGATAAGCTCCCGATTTGCCCAGGGGGCCAAAATAATCACAGTTTTTCAGCGCATTCTAGTGCCTAAACAGTTTTCCACAAAATTAAAGTTATATATATATTTTGTACGAAAGGTGGTAAACTTTAATTTTATAGTTGTAGGCAGTTTCGATAAAGCGCACACTTTTGGAGGTATAAGCGGGAAAATGAAAAAAGTGCGAAATTTTAAACGGTTTTTTGATATTTTCTCTGTGAAGCCGACATCTTTCGAGTTGACAAATATATAATTCGAATTCAGCAACGCAAGAAACATACAGAACCGTTGAGAAAAAAATAGGGTGAGCCCTCTATAATTGCATTTAAACATAACTTCGTCTGACACGTCATCAGCTTCTACGTTGTCTTCCAATCGGAAAGTTGAACGTCGCCCGTGACCCACGAACGTCGTCATAGTGACGTCACTGTAGTGACGTTATTGCCTGAATAAGGTTTTTGTCTACTTGACAGCTAGTGGCTGACTGAGGAGAGGGAGGTTTCGTTATCCAATCAGAGGCCTCAAATTCTGCTGACGTCATTGCAGATTTGCCGATCTTATTAAAAAAAATTTACAGCGCAGAACAACTACAAAATGAAGAGCGCCATTACTTCTTTGGTTTTGCAATTTGTGTGCGGTTGGGCCCTCTTCTGTTGTGAGCTTATTCTGCGAATTGTTTCTTGCTACTGTTGTGATCTGATGCAAGAACGACCACGTGTCTGCCGCCCGAGTAAGTGGCAACATCGCTCTACCACCCCACTCCAGCTGTCAAGTAGACAGAAATATTATTGAGACTATAAGCACCCGATTGGATGAATATGCAACAGCTTATGACCTGTCAAATGAAATTCTAAATATACTTCGGTTTTTATAAAGTGGCGCGTCACGGCCCGTCTTCACGACGGTATATGTCAAGACATTTTGAGCTGTTTTTCCGTCATGCCGCTAGATGTCGCATGATCACGACCTATCAAGCAATGCTATGCCGCAATCATGCGACATCTAGCAGCCCGACCGAGAAAGCCGCGAAATGGCGTGACACATTCCATCGTGAAGATGGGCCATCATATTCCATCGTGAAGTCGGGCCATCACATTCCATCGTGAAGACGGGCCATCACATTCCATCGTGAAGACGGGCCATCATATTCCATCGTGAAGTCGGGCCATCACATTCCATCGTGAAGACGGGCCATCACATTCCATCGTGAAGACGAGCCATCACATTCCATCGAGAAGACGGGCCATCATATTCCATCGTGAAGTCGGGACATCACATTCCATCGTGAAGACGGACCATCACATTCCATCGTGAAGACGGGCCATCATATTCCATCGTGAAGTCGGGCCATCACATTCCATCGTGAAGACGGGCCATCACATGCCATCGTGAAGACGGGCCATCATATTCCATCGTGAAGTCGGGCCATCACATTCCATCGTGAAGACGGGCCATCACATGCCATCGTGAAGACGGGCCTTGCCCGCCACGTTATAAAAATTGAAGTACAGCGAGTGGCCTAGGCAGAGTGGTTGGGCGCGGGCGCGGGCGTGGGTGTGGGTGTGGGTGTGTGCGCGGAGGCCTCGTGGCGGGCGAGGGTGGAGGCGAGCGCGAAGTGCCTGGGGCAGCGCTCGCACTGGTGGCGCTGGTGCAGGCGCATGTGCGCGCGCAGGCGCTTGGCGCCGGTGAAGGCCTTGGTGCACACGGGGCAGCGCAGCACCGCGCCGCGCGCCCCCCACAGGGCGTGCGCGCGCCGCCGGGGGCCCCGCTTGGCCGGCGGGGGCCGGGCCGCCGCCGCCGACACCGACGCCTCTGGCGGTGGAGGGAGCGGAGGCGTGGTCGAGGCAGAGGCGGGGGCGGGGATGTGGTGGGAGCGGGCCGGGGGGCGTGGCCGCTTGGCGGGCGGGGGCGTGGGCGAGGCGGGGACGGGTGGCGGCAGCGGGGAGGCCGACGCGTCGGGCGTGGAGGGGGCGGGGCTGCGGGTCGGGAGGCGTGTCCGTTTGCCGGGCGGAGGCCTGGCCGAACCGTCGGTCGTCGGTGTGGCGAGGGGGGAGGGCGGAAGCGGGGGCCCCGACGCGTCGGGCGTGGAGGGGGCGAGGCTGCGGGTTGGGGGGCGTGTCCGTTTGCCGGGAGGAGGCCTAGGCGGAGGTCTGGCCGATGCGTCCGACGGGGGCAAGGGTGCAGGCCCGGACGTGGGCGTGGCGGAGGGAGGGGTGGAGGGGGAGGCGGAAGCAGAGGCGGGGGCGGGGGCGGGGCTGTGGCACGAGCGGTGCGGCGGGCGTATTCGATTGCTGGGCGGTGGCCTGGACGATGCGTCCGACGGATCCAAGGGTGCAGCAGGCTCGGATGTGGGCGTGGCGGAGGGAGGGGCGGAGGGGGAAAGGGAAGGGGAGGCGGAAGCACAGGCGGGGGCGGGGCTGTGGCATGAGCGCGGCGGGGGGCGTGGCCGCTTGTCGGGCGACGCGTCGGACGGGGTCGCAGGTGCGGGCGCGGGCGTGTCGGGGGCGAATGTGGGCGTGTCGGGGGCGGAGGTGGGCATGTCGGGGTTGGAGGCGGGCGTGTCCGGCTCGGGGGCCGGCGCGCGCGCGGCGCGGCGCGCGTGGGCGTGCGCGAGCGTGTGCCTGCGCAGCGCGCGCCGCCGGCGGAAGACGCGGCCGCAGTGCGCGCAGCGGAAGGGTCGGTCGCCGGCGTGCGCCGCCACGTGCCTGCCCGCCAGCCACTGCGTGCGGAACGAGTCGCCGCAGATGACGCACATGAAGCCGGCCGCCGCCTCCTCCTCCTCCGGCGGGGCGGGCGGCGACGAGGGCGGCGACGGGCTGCGGGGCTCGTCGAAGCGACGCAGCCGCACGATGGGGTAGCGGATGCGCGCTGTCACGCGCCCCGACGCTCCCGCCCCTGCAACCGCAAGCGCTGCTCACACGCTGCACTCGCACCCCGTCACAGGCCCTCCTTTCCTCATTCGCTCTTTCATGGGCAGCTGATAAAGAGAGATTCATGTAAGAACAAGCAATTTTGACAGCTAGTGCTGGCAACATAACCGAAGGATCTGTGGTCGTTGTGTCCTTGATCTCATTGAACTCTCCTTCCTCGATTCGTTCGTTTGCAGTTGGGTAACTTGTAAATGGTTTCGACGCTTCCTTTTGTGATGTCCTCGTCCGACGAAAATATAGTGCGCCACGAGAAATAATTGAAATTAGGAAGTGCAGTGCTATGTGCTCTTCTGTAAAAATTTATTTCTTTCATACACATTATATGGAATTTACTTTTTGCGTGATAAGTATTATGTTTATTTTCAAACCCAGTCTTGAATGTAAGGTGAGTATTGGTGCACGTGTTTCTGAACAGCTGCCGCGGCGGAGGGATATTTCTCTGAATTACATGTGATGTTCACTTGTTTAGCGAACTGCCACTTTTGCTTGTTCTTACGTGAATTCTTCTATACCCACCGGCTGACATGGCTCAGGACATCAATTGATGTCACTGCACCTCCTACGACCGGGAGGACCGAGGGTTCCACTCTAGACGGCGGCAAGATTTTTGACGTAGCTATACTTCGGTTTTTCTTTTTTGGCGCGTGGGGGTGTGTCTTCAGGATGGAATATCTCACGGTATTTCGCGTCGTTCTCCGTTGTGCCGCTAGGTGTCGCATGATCGCGACTTATCGAGCAGTGCTGGCGATCATGCGACTCCTAGCGGCACAACCGAGAACGACGCGAACTATCGCGAGATATTCCATTTTGATGACACACCCCCAAGCGCCAAGAAAGAAAAACCGAAGTATATGTCGAAGAAAGCCGCTGGCGGCAGGCGAATTCTAGCAACCGGCTGCTCTCATCCGGAGTTTTCCGGGGTTTCTCCGATCGACACCAGGCGAATGCCGGAGAAATACTCAAACGGGTTATGGAACCCGCGCGATCTTTCCTTCCTCTTCCTTGTCCTTGTCTACGCTTTACGCTTACATGCACTACACTACCACACATGTCGGGAGCTTAGACCTTGTCTCCGAGTTGGGGCAAGCACCAAGAAAGCCCCGCTGGTGGGAGATACCTGGTTGGTGAAGCCAGCCGACGTGCAGGTCAGTGCCGGATCTCGTCATCCAGCGGGGGAAGATCACCGTCGCCTCCTGCCATAAAATCATGCACTACACTTCCGGGACTAATGACCTCCACAGTGAACGCGCCCGGAATCACTAATCAACAACTGCTACCGCTACTTCGGTACCTCATTCCTCGTCATCCCTCCTGTAGTAAATGTTTTATGGCAGGGTGATCCTCCCTCGCTGGACGGTGAGATCCGGTGCCTACCTACACATCGGCTTGAGGGGAATTTCCCCTCCAAAAATCTCTCCCAGCGGGGCGCCACCTCAGCTGGGACAAGCTCTGATCTCCCAATTGGTCTTCCTACATATGTGTTAGACTAGTACA
This sequence comes from Acheta domesticus, assembly GCA_031308135.1. Classification (NCBI taxonomy): domain Eukaryota; kingdom Metazoa; phylum Arthropoda; class Insecta; order Orthoptera; family Gryllidae; genus Acheta; species Acheta domesticus. The sequence goes on from JAHLJT010002630.1 coordinate 46,794,192, forward strand.
GGTAAGTGTATGTGTGCAAGTATGAGGATAATAGAAGGAAGAGGAAGGAAAAATCGCGCGCGGACCGTGGCCCGTTTGTTAGGAATTGCTCTGACATTCGCCTGGTGTTGCTCGGAGAAAGCACGGAAAAGTACTGATCAGAGCAGCCGGCCGCTAAAATTCTCCTCCAGACAGCGACGGAAATCGACCAAGCTATGTAGCTAGTGTGGAAAATCCTGACACTTTAAACCTAGGACCTTCCCTAATTCCACTGCAGTGACATCAGGTGATGACCTGAGTCACCTCAGTCCGTCTCACCACTCGACATGAGGGGCGTAACTGGAGAGGCGACAGTGTATTAAAGCAAAACACAAGGAAAATATTAATAGCATTTAGCAGGTATATTTCTACGTAACATACTTATTCAATTGCGAGACTTTGTGTAAAGTGGAAGGCAGGGACACGAGACGTGGTCTAGAACCCTCCATACAGCTCAATTCGACCTCGCTGTATTCCGATTTAAACGAAGTGGCTCTTCATGGTGACGAGCTGAAGGGAGAGGGAGACACGGCCATCCAATCGGTAGCTTCGTTACGACGTAAATGTTTTGTTCTTTTGTTTTGGAGCTCCCGATTGGATGATAATGCCTGCCTCTCTTTCAGTTCACCACCTACAAGTGCTCCAGTAGCTCGTACTCCCTCTCCCGTTCTTTCACACAAAATGACGCGAAAAGTGCTCAAATTTTCGAAAAATAGTACATAACCTTATTTCAAAATCTATCTTTAAGGAACAGATTTCATGGAGGGAAAAATCTTTATCTTCATAATTGTAGTTGTAGGAAGACGCCGAAAAAAGTTTGAATTTTTTCAATTTTCGAATAACCAGTTTTCAACGAAAATGAGACCTGCAGCAGTCTCTTGAATGTCCTTCACAGTATCCAACCACAAAATTTAATGAAAAACGTTGGAGCCATTTTTTTGAAAATGTTTCTGGAGCTTCTTGTAAAGAACTCCCTAAAATTAAAATATCGGTAACAAATTCACGGGGACGCGACGTCAGCCAGAGCGTTTGGGGAACATGCATTTTGGAGAAAATCGGTCGAACGGTTGTGCCGCTAGCGTTGTTCACAGACGGACAGACGTTTTGCCGTCAATCGATTTTTCGGTATCAAGGTCCCACAAAACTTGGATTCTGGCTACATCCGTGATGGAGGATTTTTTCTAAATTTAGCAACTGGATTTATCCACTTTTTCGTTACTAGGACTCAGTAATAAGAATTTTTCCGCCGAAACTTCGCCGTTCTTTCGCGCAGCGTTACCAAACTTTCTCTCTATTGCGTAAGCGGTAGCGAGAAAGTACAATGAAGAAATGTGACAAAGTGGGAAGTGTAAATGAGTGTGAGAAGCGCGACCCACTTGCGGCGGTGAGGGCGTCGGCTGCGGAGGAGCTCACGGCGGCGGAGGCGGCGTCGGGCCTCTCGACGATGGCCACGTCCTCCTCCTCCTCCTCATCGTCGTCGTCGTCTTCATCGTCATCGTCTTCTTCTTCAGCGATGGCCAGCAAATCCAGTTCCTCCTCCTCCTCGCGGACGTGGGCTTCCGGGGCAGGGGGCAGGACAACCATCGGGGCTGGTGTCGGGGTCGTGGTTGGGGTCCGGGTCTGGGGCGGAGGCGGGCGCGTGGTCGGGGTGAATGTGAGTACCGGGGTCGGGGCTTGCTGGCGCTTGGCCGCCGAAGAGGACGAAGTCGAGGACGAGCGCGGGCGAGGGCGGGGGCGCCGAGGCACCGTCAGCACCGCCCCTGCCGCCATCTGCGACACCGACTCCACCGCCACGATCACCGGCTCTGGAGCTGTAACACACCTTCTTATAGTGCGATTTTTCTAACTCTGACCCTCAAGCCCCTATGGCCACGATGGAATATCACACGCATTTCGCGGCTTTCTCCCTCGTGCCGCTAGAAGTCGCATTATCGCAAGCACTGTTTGACACGGTCGCGATTATGCGATATCTGGCGGCACGACTGACGTCGCGAAGTACCGTGACACATTCCATCGTGAAGACTGGCCTTGAGGGGAAAAGTTAGAAAAATCGCAGTATAAATCAAATGGTAAAACATGCTACGCTAAAACATGCACATCAGCCAGCCAGTGCAAGCACGTTTTTTTCTCAGAGGGGGGGGGGCAGAGGAGTATTGTCTACTTGGCGTGAAGTTTTCTTATTAAAAAAATCATTTGTGCAGAATTTAAAGTTTAGTATACTTGTGTATTTGTAGTTATTTATAACGTACTACTAGATCCGGCAATATTTTGCTTTGCTGTGTATTACACACCACACTCTGCTGGTCACTGACTTAATCACGTTTTACGCTGCGCTGTGGAAAAATTCGAGATGAAATACTTTCTCGCAAGTATGGGTACGTTGTCCTGCAAGTATGGGTATGTCCTGGTATGGTATGACATGTGACATCCTATTGTTAAAACGTTCTCCGTCAACTTTCGGCAGGCCTGCGCAATGACACTATCTTGGAGAAATTTGATTTACTTTCCCGAGATTTAAGTAATAATTGCGGCCGATATTTCGCAATCAAAGGGGCAGAATACTTGTCTGCAGTGAAGACACGCTTAATCCTTGACTGTGCGGCGGGTTGCATGGAGTTAAGGGGCTCTTGAGTCGTCATAAGCAAATAAATCATCAACAACGCCCACGTCCGATTTAATTGAAATCACTCTTTAAACACTATTAATCATAAGAACAAAGTGAGAAAATTTCTGCGAAATTTTTCGAGTATTTTTTCGTCAATGTACAACACACACATATGCACATTCCCTTTTACTTATTTATAGATAATTTGATTAAAATATTGAATTGCATTCATTACTATAAAATTAGTAAAAGCTATAATAAATATACTATAACTAATATATGTGTACTTATAAATATGTATCACAGGCTTCTGAGTGTTGTGAAACCCCTTCAGCCCTCCTATACGGCACAATGTCAAAAATGTTTTATCTACATGATGGAAACGTTTACAACACAATATTTAACTAGCGGTGCTACAGAATGGCACAGACTTTCGCGTATTTGTTTTCTATTTTCTTTGGTCTCGGCTAGCCATTCGGACTTCCCATATACTCTTGCCAAACTATCGCCGACCAAATTAGTTTTTTAATATTTTCTTAATTTTTTGGTTTCTTAGTAGAGTTCGCGGAAATATTATTTTAAGGATATTAAAGAACAGTGAAATCTCCTCCTAAATGGCAATTTTCTTTCAAAAATTTGAAGCTGTTTTTAAGAAAATGGCGTTTAAGCGCTACTGTAAATGCGAAATTTGAAGTTCTTTTCCACAGTAAACATTTGTGTTTTCGAAAACCTTTATTTGAAGTCATTTAAAGCACTTTGACTCAGAAATCCAATAGTGTTTACAATTTGTGGTAAACGTGCATATTAACGGTGTGAGAGATTTTTCAAAAAATTACATTTGTGTACGAAACGAAACGAAAAAATACCCCAAAATGAACTTTTCGTCATATTAATGAGAGCAATTAGCACTATCAGTTCGAAAAGTTTGAAGATAAAAACAGGAGCCATTTATGAGAAAATGACGTTTGAGCGTTTCTGAAAATACGGAATTTTGAGCTAGTTTTCACAGAAAACGATTGAGTTTTCGAGAAACTTGACATTATTTAGAGCACATGCATTCATTATTATATTAATTGAACAAATCACAGCTAATGTAAATATTAACAATGTGAGAGACAAGTCAAAAAAGTTACATTTTTGTAATTTTGAAAAAACAAGAGAATAGAGAAAAATGACGTTTATGTTATCTCATTGATTTGGGAAATAACTAACTTCTAAACATTACAGATATTTAATACAATAGATTCCCCATCATTCTCCTTGCACAAACAGCTTCAGATATGAATTAAAGCAACCCATTTTAAACCACACAATAATATAGTGATGAAGCGTTGGTTTTTGAAAGAGTAGCATATGAGTCTAAAAATGTTTTCCATATAGCAGCAATTCTGGGATACATGCAAATACAGTGTAAGTCGACGACAACATATTGTTTTCTAGGCCATCAAGCACAAGAATTTTTTCCGCAACAAATATTTTACTCACAACATGTTGTTTTGAATCCAATCACTTGAACATCATCTTCTGTTTTAGGCTGGTGCCGAATCTCATGATTTTCAGTAACAGATTGAGCCGTATTATCATCATTAGTCAATTCCACAACCTAAAAATAAGATTTTGAATTACATTTTAAGAAGATGCCAACACATGTACAACAATTATTTCCACAACAGCCTTTAATCAAAGTACAATAACAATCACTTACACTTCTGCCTCCTCCAAGTCCCAAAATCTGCAGCATTTCCGCACATTTTAACACATCTGCAAGATCTTTTCGAGGAATGCTAACTTTTCCACTATAAATAAATTGAATTATAGCTTTCAGGATATTGTAAGAAATTTCAGGCAGAATGACAGTTGGGTACTGCTCCCCCACTTGACAAAACAATGACTAAAAATAAAAAAATAAAAAATTTAGACCTCTTTGATTATAATGAAAGAAAAATAAAATTAATAAAAACATGTATAATTTGTAAGTACTTGAAAAAAATTGTTTATTTATCTCCAATTTTAAACCAATATTCTAGTGTGAGACAAACAAAATTTGTCACTCTAATTTTGTATTTCACTTGAACATTTAATTGAAGTTAGTTCTTAAATTACAGCATTATGAAAAATTAAAGATTAATCTAGAAAGTATTCTTTTGTCTACATAAATTATTTTGAACTTCTCATTACATGGAACTCCTTTCTTATTTCACAACACGAGTAAAGTTTGAAATAAAAATATTACAGTGAAACCCTATTTTACGCTACTCTAGGGACTGGTCAAAAAAAGTGTAAAATCGAGGATTTTTTGTTGTTGATTTTGTTTCAAAACATAGTAATTCTAAAAATAATAAATAATACATTAAAACTTCAATTGAAACGAAACGATTAGAAACTAGTGGTGCTACAATAGCACATACTTTCTCGCCCGTACTTTCACGCTAAATTACGCAAAAATACTTAAATTTTCGAAAAAATGTGCATAATATTTCAAAATACATCTTCATTAAGAGGAAAATTCCCACTCTTCATAATTGTAGTAGTAGGCAGACGCCGGAAAAAGTTTGAACTTTGGCAATTTTCGAAAATTCAGTTTTCAACGAGCATGAGATCTACAACATTCCATTAAATGTCCTTCACACTATCCAACAACAAAATTTAATTAAAAATTTAATTTAATAAAAAATGATGGAGCCGGTTTTTTGAAAATTTTGAAACCGTCCTAGGAGCTTTATGTAAAGTACCCCCAAAAAGTGCAATTTCGGTTTTAAATTCGAGGGGCTGCAACATCAGCGAGATCGATACGGGAATATCTATTTTGGAGAAAATCGGCTGAACGGTTCTCGGCTGATCGGGTGAGTCGCTAGCATTGCTCACAGACGGACGGACAGAATGACGGAGAGCTCGGCCGTCTCTAGTACGGTCTCACGGCCTCTCTGTCTAGAGATGGTCGTGCGGAGAGACGTTTGGCGTCAATACAATTTTCGGTAACAAGGACCCTCAGAACATGGATTCTGGATACACCACGTGTTAGAGATTTTTTTTCTAAATTTAGCTACTGGATTTATACACTTTTTCGTTACCAACAATAAGAGTTTTTCTGCCGGAAAATCACCGCATTTTCCCGTGGCATCACATAACTTTCTCTCTACTGCGCAAGCGGTAACGAGAAAGTAAAAACCAGCAACTGAGTTATCACTGGCGACAAACTAACCCAACAAACGCATTCGAAACGAAACATGAAGGCTTAGTCCAGGAAAATTACTCAACTAACCAATTCAGAACATTCACCAAGATAAACTCTGATTTGTAAATAGCAAAACACACAACATTTTTATGTACCCACACTGTACCGATGTACTGTACCACACTGTTCCCGATACTGTCACCATCACCACCTTTTCTTTCAGAATGCCCGTCTAAAGTAAGAGTCCTGCCGTGCAAAAATCTTAATATCGGGATTTGCATTCAAAGTTGGACTTCACAAGGCCCTTGTGATTTACCTCATTGGTCAGCGTGCTCGATTTCTGTGACGCGACCTCGGATTGGGTTCCTGGTCGGGCAAGATTATCTCTCTCAGTCTCAATCAGTGAAAAACTACTGATTGACAGTGACTACTCACTGATGGTGTCAGTTATAACCCTGCCACTGACAATCAGTGATCTGAACTGAACAAATCAGTGAAAATAGGATCTTATTTTTTTGAATCAGTGAAACTTTATTGTTTGAATCAGTGCAATCTGTGAAAACAGCAGCACGTGAACCACTGAACGATCAGTCAGTGATGGTGGCGCGGCACTTTTACCACTGACGACCAGTGAAACGCTGGCGGTCATTCTGAAAAGGTTCGCATATTCGCTGATTGTCAGCGAAACTACACATTTCGACTGAAGATATCAGTGACTTCGGCTCTCACTGATTGAATCAGCGACAATTTCACTGATTCAGATTCAGAGAGATAGTGTGCGTTTTCCTTGCAATGTTCCAAGTATATGTTGCTGTGTGACGATGAGAAAACTCGCTTCTCAGGTTGAGAAGACCAGATTACGGCATAGCGATCGCCTTAACCACACGCACCCCTTAACCCAGAGGTGCACAAGCGCCCCATTTGGGCCCCTTCTTGGGGCACCTGGAGGCCCGCGCCCCAAGAGAACCAGGAAAGTTGGCATAATCCCCGACGGCCGAGCTGTCCCTTCACTTTACTGATCAGAATCGTCGGTTCAAGGCTAAGTGCGAGCACGAATTTTTATTCACGGAGAGAAATGGAGCAACAACGTGTCTCGTATGTCAGAAGATGGTGTCGGAGAAAAAGTAACAGCAAAAAGTAAAATAAACATTTAAAAAAGTATGGTCAAGTGTTTTACAATCATATATTTCTGAACTAAATTTATGAACTGTATATTATTATTACAACGAGAAATCGTTAAATTTTCTGTTCTGGTAATTTATTTTACAAATATTTTCAAAATCAGTTGCAACAGTAAAGATTGACCGTGAAATGTGTGGAAGTTGTTGAGCAATTTATTCTGAAATAATAATACACAAAACCTCCCCTCTGCAGAAACTACAGTCGTTATTTCAAGTTTTAGTTCAAAATAATTCAACGCATTAAGAGCCGCAGGGCTTTCCTCCCACCGAGGGCTCGGGCAGCGGTCACTTGCCCCCAAAGTGAAAATCTTTGGTGGGTCGCGGAAGGGCTGCCATGGCGGTCGTGGGGCGCGTTGCTGGGGCCCTTGTGCAAGCCTGGCGTAGCGGTTGTTTTCCCCAACAAGCAGGGCACCTCCCTGGGACAAAACTCCCGACAAGTCTCCCAGCATGTGTGTGTAAGGCAGTGTTGTCAAGGTCGATGCCACGAGCGGGAGTCCGTGGCACGAGTGCCACGAAGAAATCGCCCCTCCACACAGTCCATCACTCCGCCACCAGAGACAACGTTGTCCCTATTGTAAAACGGCGAGGTTACTACTACTCGTAGTAGCTCCCTTTCCCGACAGTAGTTGCCCCAAAAGCGAAAGTATCTCACCAGAAGCCTGTGGGGTGCGGAAGGGCTGCCATGGCTGTCGTGGGGCGCGTTGCTGGGGCCCTTGTGCAAGCGTGTTTTAACCCATAGCCGCAAGGCCGGGACGCTGCTGCTTGTAAGCCCTGGCCTGTAACGGGCTATCACGCCAAGTACAGACCGGACGTTACAAGTCAGACGCAAAATCGCGAAAACGTAAATTCGAGGAAAATTATGCATTACTTATATGGATATGGATGTTTTGCCGAGACTACTCATTTATGAGGTAAATTCCGGGATAAAAGTAAAATTGGAGATCGTAAAATAGAAGTTTCATTGTAGAATGAATGTCTGGTATCTTGAGCATGCTTGCTGTGCTTATTGTGTAACTTATAGAAATGACACAAAAAAAGGTTGAAGGCATTTCCAATTAATTTTTCCTGAAAATAGCTAAAGCAATGCTGATTTATAGCTGAAAATGAGAACACTGAACCATCAATCAATTTTAATTATTTATTCCACCAATAAAAACATTAATATTGTTTACTAATAAATTAATAGTACATTATTTAACTACGAAAACACAATTGCTCTTAAGTATGAATACATTTAAGTTAAACTATTTTTTTATCTTGAATTTTACTTCTTTCAACTTTAGAACATATTTTATAACATTCCAAGTTTTTTGCACCAAATACTGTATTTTTTAGTGATCAAAATTAAAGGAATGTTTTTCTTAGGAATGTTATTGAAGGATTTTGCAGAGGGCAACCTCTACAATTTCGTTTCTGTACCCAAGTACTCGCTGAGAATATTTGTATGTCGGGCAAGGAAAATTACATACCTCAAAATAAGGACTGCAAGCTGACAAAACTATTTTGTGAGCTTTAAGAAACTGCCCTTCAACAGATATTGTACAATCAAGCAACACATTGTTATCTAATAGCTTCTTGAAATTTTCAACAACTCCTCCCAGATACTCATCGTAAGTGAGGGAGATGATTTCACACATCTTGGATCTGTAAAAAATTAGCATAATTAGAAAAACACTGACATTTTCATAAAGTCCAAAAACGAAGAAAAATACTTGACAGAAATATTGTATGGGAATCTCCCGTTGTATTTTACCGAAAACTGACGGAGAGGTTCGACTGTAGGTCGATTGTAAGGTCAGGTAAATGAGCGACTCACACTTGTAGATGCTCATTATCTGATCCGAAAAAAACAATGGCGTAACTAGCCCTTGCGGGACCCCGGTCCAAAACTAAATTGGGGCCCCCTCAAAAAATTTCGTCAACTAAAAAAAGCGGTGCTGAAAACTAACTGAAAGAAACTTTATTTCGGTAATCATAATCAATCACAAAATTCAGAATCGAGCTCTGCGGGCTTTCGCTTTGTTTCAAATCACGTACAATAAAACCAAACGAGGGTCCCTCAAATCTTTAGATGAAGCAATAAATAATTGGGGCCCCTGGTATTAAATTATAAATTTGGAAAACATCTTCGCATCCCCATAATACAATATGTAATTTAAATTTTACATTAGTCGATTTATGATTTATGGTAAAACAAATCGCTTTCAGAAGGGGCCCTTAAAGTGTATTCAGTGAGAGTAAAAAAAATTGCTTTTGGAGACCCCAGGTAATTGGACCTGCCGGGCCGCCGGTAGTGACGCCACTGCGAATAACCGAACAACTACGTACTCAACAGCCTGCACGATTCTCGATTTTTCTGCCCTTTGGAATTATTTAAAGCTTATTTGCGTGTAGATGAGCAATAAAGTGAAATCATGGTGGAAAATGTCCCACCACGAGTGAAACACAAAACGATATCGACTCACCGAGGAAAATATCGAATGAATCGACGTCTTTCAGCATCAAAACAGTTGCTGCTGAGTTCCAACAGAATGACAATGCAGCAACAATGCTGCACATCCTGCTGAGTTCAACAGAATGATGGATCAAATTCTGCATGGGCCAAAGTCAGAGAAGTATTCTGATGACTTCGGAGTACACGGAGAGACGAAAGAAGAGGGCAAAGCGAATCTAGTTGTATATTTAAATCTACTTCAGGAGTACGATTTACATCTCAGTCGTGTGCATTTTTCAAAGAACGATCGAATTTCTACGACATATTTTCATAACAAAGTTTCAAAATCACCTCAGACGACTAGAGCTGTCATTGATATGAGAATACCGAAGACTGGTGGAGAAGTGAAGACATTTTTAGGACCAGTCTCTTATTACGTTCGGACCATTCCAAATGAATCATGAATCACAGCGCCACTACGTCGTTTCCTCAAAGAGAACGATTCTTTTAAATCAGGGGTGTCCAACTTGAATGACTTCAAGGGCCACAACTAAACCTTTAATATGGCTACGGGCCATATTTTCATTACTCGGGCGATCCACATCTTACTTCTCTGTATTGTTGAGCTCAACACTTTGCCCGGCTGCTATAAAACGGGGATAATGGAACAATGCGTAATATCATGCATAATGCAGTGAGACATATTGGGATGATTTTCAATTTCTGAATTTACTCGAATAAATATTCCTTAAATCTACACTTCGCCTATTTTTACATTAAAAGAGGTGTTGACCCCGGCAGGGCGCGTGCGCTGGGGGCACAGTATTCTCTCCTGGCATAGACTTCACTTTTGACTAATAACCTTTCGCGGGCCACAATAAATGACATCACGGGCCGCATGTGGCCCGCGATGTCATTTATTGTGGCCGTGTTGCCGCATGTGGCCCGCGATGTCGTTTATTGTGGCCGTGTTGCCGCATGTGGCCCGCGATGTCGTTTATTGTGGCCGTGTTGCCGCATGTGGCCCGCGATGTCGTTTATTGTGGCCGTGTTGCCGCATGTGGCCCGCGATGTCATTTATTGTGGCCGTGTTGCCGCATGTGGCCCGCGATGTCATTTATTGTGGCCGTGTTGCCGCATGTGGCCCGCGATGTCATTTATTGTGGCATTGTTGCCGCATGTGGCCCGCGATGTCATTTATTGTGGCCGTGTTGCCGCATGTGGCCCGCGATGTCATTTATTGTGGCCGTGTTGCCGCATGTGGCCCGCGATGTCATTTATTGTGGCCGTGTTGCCGCATGCGGCCCGCGATGTCGTTTATTGTGGCCGTGTTGCCGCATGCGGCCCGCGATGTCGTTTATTGTGGCCGTGTTGCCGCATGCGGCCCGCGATGTCGTTTATTGTGGCCGTGTTGCCGCATGTGGCCCGCGATGTCGTTTATTGTGGCCGTGTTGCCGCATGTGGCCCGCGATGTCGTTTATTGTGGCCGTGTTGCCGCATGTGGCCCGCGATGTCGTTTATTGTGGCAGTGTTGCCGCATGTGGCCCGCGATGTCGTTTATTGTGGCCGTGTTGCCGCATGTGGCCCGCGATGTCGTTTATTGTGGCCGTGTTGCCGCATGTGGCCCGCGATGTCGTTTATTGTGGCCGTGTTGCCGCATGTGGCCCGCGATGTCGTTTATTGTGGCCGTGTTGCCGCATGTGGCCCGCGATGTCGTTTATTGTGGCCGTGTTGCCGCATGTGGCCCGCGATGTCATTTATTGTGGCCGTGTTGCCGCATGTGGCCCGCGATGTCATTTATTGTGGCCGTGTTGCCGCATGTGGCCCGCGATGTCATTTATTGTGGCCGTGTTGCCGCATGTGGCCCGCGATGTCATTTATTGTGGCCGTGTTGCCGCATGTGGCCCGCGATGTCATTTATTGTGGCATTGTTGCCGCATGTGGCCCGCGATGTCATTTATTGTGGCATTGTTGCCGCATGTGGCCCGCGATGTCATTTATTGTGGCCGTGTTGCCGCATGTGGCCCGCGATGTCATTTATTGTGGCCGTGTTGCCGCATGTGGCCCGCGATGTCGTTTATTGTGGCCGTGTTGCCGCATGTGGCCCGCGATGTCGTTTATTGTGGCAGTGTTGCCGCATGTGGCCCGCGATGTCGTTTATTGTGGCCGTGTTGCCGCATGTGGCCCGCGATGTCGTTTATTGTGGCAGTGTTGCCGCATGTGGCCCGCGATGTCGTTTATTGTGGCAGTGTTGCCGCATGTGGCCCGCGATGTCGTTTATTGTGGCCGTGTTGCCGCATGTGGCCCGCGATGTCGTTTATTGTGGCCGTGTTGCCGCATGTGGCCCGCGATGTCGTTTATTGTGGCCGTGTTGCCGCATGTGGCCCGCGATGTCGTTTATTGTGGCCGTGTTGCCGCATGTGGCCCGCGATGTCATTTATTGTGGCCGTGTTGCCGCATGTGGCCCGCGATGTCATTTATTGTGGCCGTGTTGCCGCATGTGGCCCGCGATGTCATTTATTGTGGCATTGTTGCCGCATGTGGCCCGCGATGTCATTTATTGTGGCCGTGTTGCCGCATGTGGCCCGCGATGTCATTTATTGTGGCCGTGTTGCCGCATGCGGCCCGCGATGTCGTTTATTGTGGCCGTGTTGCCGCATGTGGCCCGCGATGTCGTTTATTGTGGCCGTGTTGCCGCATGTGGCCCGCGATGTCGTTTATTGTGGCCGTGTTGCCGCATGTGGCCCGCGATGTCGTTTATTGTGGCCGTGTTGCCGCATGTGGCCCGCGATGTCGTTTATTGTGGCCGTGTTGCCGCATGTGGCCCGCGATGTCGTTTATTGTGGCCGTGTTGCCGCATGTGGCCCGCGATGTCATTTATTGTGGCCGTGTTGCCGCATGTGGCCCGCGATGTCATTTATTGTGGCCGTGTTGCCGCATGTGGCCCGCGATGTCATTTATTGTGGCATTGTTGCCGCATGTGGCCCGCGATGTCATTTATTGTGGCCGTGTTGCCGCATGTGGCCCGCGATGTCATTTATTGTGGCCGTGTTGCCGCATGTGGCCCGCGATGTCATTTATTGTGGCCGTGTTGCCGCATGTGGCCCGCGATGTCATTTATTGTGGCCGTGTTGCCGCATGCGGCCCGCGATGTCATTTATTGTGGCCGTGTTGCCGCATGTGGCCCGCGATGTCGTTTATTGTGGCCGTGTTGCCGCATGTGGCCCGCGATGTCGTTTATTGTGGCCGTGTTGCCGCATGTGGCCCGCGATGTCGTTTATTGTGGCCGTGTTGCCGCATGTGGCCCGCGATGTCGTTTATTGTGGCAGTGTTGCCGCATGTGGCCCGCGATGTCGTTTATTGTGGCCGTGTTGCCGCATGTGGCCCGCGATGTCGTTTATTGTGGCAGTGTTGCCGCATGTGGCCCGCGATGTCGTTTATTGTGGCCGTGTTGCCGCATGTGGCCCGCGATGTCGTTTATTGTGGCCGTGTTGCCGCATGTGGCCCGCGATGTCGTTTATTGTGGCCGTGTTGCCGCATGTGGCCCGCGATGTCGTTTATTGTGGCCGTGTTGCCGCATGTGGCCCGCGATGTCATTTATTGTGGCCGTGTTGCCGCATGTGGCCCGCGATGTCATTTATTGTGGCCGTGTTGCCGCATGTGGCCCGCGATGTCATTTATTGTGGCCGTGTTGCCGCATGTGGCCCGCGATGTCATTTATTGTGGCCGTGTTGCCGCATGTGGCCCGCGATGTCATTTATTGTGGCCGTGTTGCCGCATGTGGCCCGCGATGTCATTTATTGTGGCCGTGTTGCCGCATGTGGCCCGCGATGTCATTTATTGTGGCCGTGTTGCCGCATGCGGCCCGCGATGTCCTTTATTGTGGCCGTGTTGCCGCATGTGGCCCGCGATGTCGTTTATTGTGGCCGTGTTGCCGCATGTGGCCCGCGATGTCGTTTATTGTGGCCGTGTTGCCGCATGTGGCCCGCGATGTCGTTTATTGTGGCCGTGTTGCCGCATGTGGCCCGCGATGTCGTTTATTGTGGCAGTGTTGCCGCATGTGGCCCGCGATGTCGTTTATTGTGGCCGTGTTGCCGCATGTGGCCCGCGATGTCGTTTATTGTGGCCGTGTTGCCGCATGTGGCCCGCGATGTCATTTATTGTGGCCGTGTTGCCGCATGTGGCCCGCGATGTCATTTATTGTGGCCGTGTTGCCGCATGTGGCCCGCGATGTCATTTATTGTGGCCGTGTTGCCGCATGTGGCCCGCGGACGTCCTGTTGGACGACCCAGTTTTAAATGGAAGACTGACTGCGAGACGGATTTTCTTCAAATGAAAGAGGAAATTGTGACAGTGCAGCAATGTCATTTAATACAAAATTACAGGTTCAACTTGCATGTGATGCGAGTCCCTTGGCAATAGTGCTATTTCATATTTAATTTTAATTAGCATATAAATGAATCAGCATTGTTGAGACGTCTGTGATATTTGAATATTACAATATTCTATTCTTTTACATGTGCCACAATGTACCTCATGGAGGGGCACATTGTGACGAAGTGCACTACTACATAAAACTGTTTACATATCATTAAGTATTTTAAATGCAAATTATATGGAAATTTATACAGAGCCATTCTATTGGTTCATTTAAATTATGGTCCATACACCTTCAAAAATCAAATAAATGAAAACTGTCGAAATAACCCCGGTCTTCCCTACTAGACAAACTTCACATACGGCGGAATATCGAAAATGAAACAACTCGTTCCCCGATGTGTCTACAGGAAAAACATCGATGAGGACATCAAAACCTTGGTTCGCTGTAGTCCGACAAAAGCTAAAATGAGGAATATAGTCCTCCAAAAGCTCCGTTACATCCGTGGGAAGAACCAGAGGACAATTGGCAGCGGATTCACATAGATTACGCAGGACCGATTCAGGGTTATTAGTAACTATCTCGACATCATAGATGAAAAATCAAAGAGGTCAGAGATAGAATTTAGCAAATTAACATCCACTTCGACACTAATTGATCAGTACGACAAAACATTTTCGCTCGACAAGGATTTCTTGAAGTGACAATTTCTGACAATGCTTCGATTTTCATCAGCGAAGAATTTCGACAGTTTTGTAGCATCCGGCAATTTAAAAATAAAAAAAATTCGCACCCGGATACCCAGCAATGAACGGCTTAGACCTACGTAATGGGCAGACAAGAGACCAACAGCAACTATGCCGGTGCAGACGAAAGTTCGATTAATTATCTTTAGATATCGAGCGACGCCATTAAAAGTGGCAAATCTCCAGTACTAAAAAAACTGCATGCCTGCATGGGGAAAATTCGAATGAAGCTAAATGCCATGAAGCCTACAACATTCAAACCAACACCTGTTTCGGACTCTGTACGACAATTAAGAGAGGAATGTGGTATTTTTTAAATAACAAGTACAGTGAAAGCACGGAAGGTTGGGGAAAAAAAAAGAAAAAAAAATCGTTATGCTTGACGTTGGTTAAGTATTCAAACATCACATTGACCAACTCACTTCTACGATCATTCCTCCAACGAAATCGGTCTCAATTGCTCCGGAAATTGAGAACTCTATGGATAAACAACTACCCGATGTGGTAGAATTGGGAGACTGGTTGATTTTCTCGCGAGGAGATCTCACCCTACAATTGAAAATCCTGTCAACACCCCTACTGCGATTTTAATAACTTTGCCCCATCAAGGCCCGTCTTTACGATGTCACGGTATTTCGCGACGTTGTCAGTCGTGCCGCCAAGTATCGCATGATATAGCGACCGTATCAAGCAGTGCTTGCGATCATGCGATTTCTAGCGGTACAACGGAGAAATGCCGTGTGATATTCCATGATATGCCGTGTGATGGCCATAAGGGCAAAGTTAGAAAAATCGAACTATACGAACCAGCTGCAGCAGAAGAAGATGAAGTTCTCGAGTCACCAAGGATGCTTCTACGTCAATCTAGGAATTTGGAAAACGTTTCTCACACTTCCTGGATTCCCAGATACATTAACATAAATTTGCTCTAACTGTACTCAAATTAATTCAAAACAATCTCAAACACATCTGACTAGAGTTGTGATGATTCAAATCAAGTGATTTTTTTCTCAAGAATCGCTATTTGAAATAAACTAAACGTTTTTCTTACTTGTCATAGAAAGTTAGCATACTTTGCATTTTGAATAAAGGTAGAAAGGGACCTTTTAATTTGATAAATAGCTAGCAGCTACACACTCCAGCTTATTGATATCAACTCCACCATTGAACTGAAAGAAATTAACATTCAAGATGTGAGTGATATTGTAGAGGTACAATCTGATGAAAATGATTGTATTTCTCAAGTCCAACCTAAATCTTAGATCTCCATAGGAAATCATTTAATTCATCAAAACAAATTCAATGATTTGGTGAGAAATAAAATAAACTGGATGCTTGGAAATGGTTTGTAAAAGTGAACAAATTATTTTCAGACCACAAACTATAATAAGTATAAATAAATATTTTTATAGAAAATTAAACAAATAGAAAGAAAGTATACAAAAAGCAGTTCTGGGAAGTTTTTTAAAACTGCCGCAAGAATAAAGCATGTAACAGTACTTAGAAGTAAGGAAATTGTGAGAAGTCATAATTGTCAGCTGTAAAGATTATTAATGAACTGAACACTGAAATAAAAAAAACCTGCACATAAGAAAATGGATTATAAATATTACAAATAACACTGTAAAAACTTTCTTTAAATCAGTTCAATAGTTATAATTATATGAATTTTTCTTTTACTTTTGTGTGTATGGGTCATTCCATATTAAATCAACACAGTCTTTTACCTCACCATTTTAGATTCAGATGAAATTTGACACATAGGTAGCATGACTAAAGAATAAGAAAACTACAAATTTTGAGTAAAAGATCTCTACCCATTTGTGAAATACAGCCATGTAAAATTTTACAAAATTGGGTTCCCGAAAATCTTTAAATTGATGTAGAACTTCTCCAAATTAAGATAGAGAGCTGAAACAGGTGTCATTTTACAGCTTTCTTTATGGCCTTTTATGGTTCATCAACTGAAAGGTGACCTTGATTTGTTTTATTTTTGGTGATAGGTAAAGTTATATACATTTCCTTTTGATATGCATAGTCAGTAAAAATATGCATGAAGTTCCGCGATCTAATAATAATAATAATAATAACAATAAGACACAACACACTCACTAACAAAAATACTAAATTAATAATTTGTATAAATTAGGTCCTATAACGTGAAATAAAATGCATTTTAAATCAGTAAAATCTAGAGTAAGTAAATATTGTGGATTTTAAGTAAAGATTACCATATGAACCCATTGCAGTCCCATTTTTAAACTTGCACCATCTATTTGGAAACATATAAGGATTATTTTAAAATTTTTTCAATTTTTTTGAAGATGAGCATTTTGAAAAAACTCAAAATCAATATTGTAAATTCAAATTTGAAAAACGTTTTGAACGCAACCCCCGTTGAGTTGTATATCATATAAAAGGCCACAAAGAAAGCTGTAAAATGACACCTGTTCCAGCTCTCTATTTTAATTTGGAGAGGTTCTACATGAATTTAAAAATTTTCGGGAACCTAATTTTGTAAAATTTTACACGGCTATATTTCACAAACGGGTGGAAATATCTTACTCAAAATTTGTGGTTTTCTTGTTCTTCATTCATACTATCTATGTGACAAATTTCATCTGAATCTAAAAGGTGAGGTAAAAAACTGTGTTGATTTAATATGGAATGACCCAAATGTGTTTTTTTTATATGATTATTCTTTCCTTTTTATAAAAAAAAGAATACTTTTCTCTTTTTGAACCCATTTACTTGTGATAATGTAGGTTTATACCCAGGCTTCAAGCCTCTGCGGAATAATGTATTCATTAATTGCATTTATTATTCCAGCTTGTAAATAAATTTGAATTAAAAAGATGAAAACTACAAAATATAAGAGAAGAGCTTCTTTAATCTTACCACCCCATGGGGTGATGCATGTCGCTAAAAATTCATTTCTTGCATTCCCATTGGACATATTACTCAGAAATCTTGGCAAAGTTAGTAACGAACAAGGGGAGAGATTCCATGAGGGCATTAGGACTTTGGAAACCCTACATGAAAGACATTGGGATCCTGCAATGATAGCAACTACAGCTGGTTTTTAAAGAAAGAATGTAACAACTCACAGAAGTGACAACATTGTTTTGCTTTCAGGGTAAGTTAATATTTTTAACATTTTACCTAGTCTGAAATATTTGTATTGTACATCAATTATAACTCTCTTCCATGATAAACAGAATAGATAAAAAAAAAAGTGGTATTCTGAATAATTTGATCATTACTTCCAAAATCGATAGAAAGGTTATAAAAAAAAAGTATGTGCTATGTATAGTTGTTTTGTGTAATTTTATAACTCTTTCAATGAGGAAAATTTCTGCATGCAAGCCTGCCTATCCAGATGTCTGTTCAATATATTTAAGTTGGATAGTTCTGAGCACTAGTAATCAGAGCCCAAATTAACTGTTAATTTAATAGAAATTGTTATACAGAGTGAGTCAGGTAACTTTAGCACCTCCTGTAACTTTTGAACGGTTGAAGATATTGCAATGCAGTTTTCACGGAAGTGAATGAGGGAATGGGGCTAATTGATGTGTATTGATTTCTTCTATCTATCACTTGTATGTTACGAGATATTTGAAGTAACTTTTTTTTTTTTTTAAATGGGACTATACATATTTTTTCAGTCTATCATGACAAGCGTAAAAAGACGAATCCAAAGATATAAATATGGTCATATGTTAGATAAGCATTTTTTTGAGTAATTGTGATTTTTTTACGACTAGTGTTTAACGGATATTTTCATTGTAACTGTCAGCCTCACAAGGTCGCGCAGCGCTCCCCCAGCAAACACGGGGTCGGGGAAGGGAAGGAATTTTAGTACTTGAGGATACAAAATATATTCACAAAATTGTTGCTTTTTTTCCCTGAACTCTCCTTTCCATCCTGATCCATTTTCAGATATTTTGTGTTTCTTATGGATTGAAAATACGGATTTGTCTTAAGTAGTATTTATTGAAATAAGAGTATTTCTATCCCTAAGTTATTATTATATTCTTATTAACATTGAAATTGTTTGCTCAAAATATGCAATATTTTTTGTACAGTTTTAATTATTTATTCTTATTGTGCTTTGTTTCAAGATCCCATCAAGATCCAATTAATATTTACCTTACGAAACCCCATTAAATGGAGTTGAAGTTATAAACAATTTTATTACAATACAAACTTATGACAAATCCTTATTTTCCATCCTTTAATTCCTTCAATCAAAGAAAGACGAAAATCTGAAAATGCGGAAGAATGGAAAGCACAGTTCAGGAAAAAACTGCAGTGGTTTTGTGAATATTTGGAATACTATGTTTCTTATTTTCAAATAAGATCCCTTTCCTTCCCTTCCTTTCCCCGGGCGCACGTGTGCTGGTGGAGCACTGCGTGACCTTGTGTGGTGGACTATTCAAAATGTCCGTTCAGTCGCAAAAATCAAAATTAATCAAAAAAATGCTTATCTAACATATGACAATATGTACATCATTGGATTTGTCTTTTTATGCTCGTCATGGTACACTGAAAAAATATGTATAGTTCCGTTTGAAAAAACAAAGTTACCTAAAAAATCTTCTAAAATACAAGTGATAAAATAGAAATTAATGCACGTATCAATTAGCCCCTTTCCCTCAAGCACTTCTGTGAAAACTGCATTGCAATAACGTCAACCGTTCAAAAGTTACAGGAGGTGCTAAAGTTACGTGACTCACCCCGTATATTTATAATATAATTATAAATCATACTTAATTACAATCAGTGACAATGGCTCAATGTGAATGTAATGATAATACGGTAATAGGAAATACAAAAATTGGGTTTATAATAATGGTTTATCATTTTTTACTAATAATTTTATTACATTCATAGAAATAAACAGTTAAATGAAAAATTATTTAATTTTGAGTTTTCAAAAATGGATCAGATTAAAAATCGAAGTAGCCAAAGGTTTATCTTCTGCTTTTTGTTTGTTTGTTGTTTTTTTCCTATATTTTTCCTGAGGTATTGGAATGCTGTTCTGACATATTCTGCCAAAATAAAGCTCTCCTAGTAATACCCACTAATAACTTTAAATTTTCAATCAGAGCTGTTGTAGCTTCTTTTTTCTTCAAAGAAAGCAACATCCTCGGTAAAATAGGGTGAAAGGATGTCCACATTTAATGATTTGTCTGTCGTGTGGTATTTTTTATAGATGTTGGAAGAGATGATTTTTAAAGCTTTGTTAATAAAACATAACAAAAGGTTCACTTTCTTTGATATTATTCTAATAGGATTAGTCCATTTGAAATCTGATTTAATTTTAATGCTTAAGTCAGATTGCAGATTAGTTGTCAGTATTATTTTCCCATGCAAGGTGTGGTTTTTGTTCTGATTGTTTTGTATTTTTATTTGGAAATTTGAGTATATTAATGGTAGCACCTAATCATTGGTGCATTATTTGTCTAAACCAATTTGCAGATCATCTTGTAACGGGATGTCATGGATGTCATTGGAAAGCAGGCGTTGTGGTTATCCACTAAGTTGCATAGGTTGGTTACATATTGTATAAAGAGAAGTAGTTTTTATTCTCATACAGAACTTCTCTTTCAGAAGAACTATTTGCTCCAACTCTTATCTTGAATGTTCCATTGCTCAAAAAAACTCTATCCACTTTCATACCTTACCTCTTACACCTAGTACACCCCTCTTACACCATTTGTTAAACAGTCTGTGATGTACCACTATCGGCTCTCTTTAAGTCCAAGTATGTTTCATTTTTCCCATGTTATGTCTTTGCCAAATTACCAAGCAAGGAAATTGAAGTTTGTTGATTTACCTGAAACAAATTCATGCTCATTATGCAGGAGTATCCCTGGTGAGACCTAGGTATTCTTGATTAAACTGCTATGATCTCCATACATTTGCCAACATTGGAAGTTAACAATGACAAGTTCAATGGTTGCATTCTGTCACCCTCTTGGGATTACTGTTGCTTCAAACCATTCTGGAGAAAGAATTTGTTTATCAAACAAGTCTCCTTAGTTTAGTTAGGAGGAGGTCAACATAATACTACATTTTCCTAGCAGGTAAGGATGTAACACGTTGGATCCTATAGATGAGTTTGCCTTTTGAGCACTGATATGATGCTTGACAATCACAGTTCTTACATTCTATTCACTGGTGTTCACTCTAGGGTGTGACATCCGGTAGTGACTCTACAGGTTCAAGAATTGCTGCTAGCGTTGTGTACAAATTTCAAGAATTAG
The DNA here is from genome assembly GCA_031308135.1 of Acheta domesticus. NCBI lineage: Eukaryota > Metazoa > Arthropoda > Insecta > Orthoptera > Gryllidae > Acheta > Acheta domesticus. Next base: position 46,814,998 of record JAHLJT010002630.1, read on the forward strand.
GTGGAGTCTTTACATATGGTAACATCCATTGTTATAATATTTTTTAGCAGAGATTATCTCGTCAATGTACTGAGGTCCGTTTATTTAAAAAAGAGCTAGGGATTTTCTCACAAGAGTTTCTTCATGGATTTTGACAAGCAATTAGTGAATTTTACTTAAGTTTCTTGAATTGATTTTTGAGGAGCAGACTTTTTGTCCTAATGTCTTTCATCTATAACAGCCCTGGCTGACCTCTGATAAGGTCCCCTGAATGATATTATAAATAGTAAATAATTTCTTATTGTATGTACACAAAAAAGTTAAATAAATGAAAATTTACACATCTGTTAACAAAAGCCTGTAGAACTTATATCACATCTGAGAAATATTCTAACTTAAGATATTTTGCACAATGAATTGTAAGTGCTTTTGGATCTACATATGTTAGTGAAATATTTTTCTTGAAAATGAAATTTACAAAGAATTTATAACCATTTAGAAAACCAGGTAAGATGTGCTAAGCCAAACAAATAAAATTTTAAAAATTTCACTGAAAGGAAGGAGAAACAAGTATCTCCTGTATTATGAAAATACATTAAATGATATCATTAAATATCTATTATACTTATCTTTTTATTGATGATTCTGCTTGCTATTTTCTTTCTGTATCCATTAATTAATAATTCACTACAATTTTAATGTCATATTTATCAGCATTCATTTAAATTCCACAATTCCATGCAGCATAATCTTTTTAAATCTATACTTCTTTATCTATACATTCAACAACCCTTTTTTTCCCCCCTTCTTCCTCCTACCCAATACTGTGAGATCTCAGCACACACATTCTATAATACAAATCCCTCTTTCATTGAAATGTCAATAATTTTTCTATATATTTAACAACCCTTCCTTTCTTTCATCCTCTTGGTTACACATTTTACATGACACTGTTACATTTCAGCTCATTTTCTACAACACAAATCCCTCTTTAATATACAATGTCAATTTTCTTAGTTTTTCAGGGTATCTTTTACTTCTTGAAGACTTCCATCCTTTTGTATGTTGTCTTATAACCATAATAACATTTTAATTAAGAACATAATATTATAACATAAAGAATAAACATACAATTACATATTGAGAATTTAAAATCACACATTATAGTTAAGTGCTTTCTCATTACATTGTTGTTTAAGTCTTTTGTCATTATATCTGCTTCTGGGTTTTTCTTATTTCTTGTATTCCAATATATTTTCATTTTCTTTTTCTTTTCTAACATAGTAAACATTTTGTTTTTGGGCTTACCTCTGATACTTTCATATTTTTATACTAATAAAATTCAGTTTTACTATCCATTTTAATTATAACAGGTATCATAATCAACTGATCCTGTTCCAGTTCTAGTAATCGGATTACCAAACTGCATTAACATGTTGAATTGCATAATGTAACTAATTCAGATTCTATTGTTAATAATGTAACTAACTTTTGCTACTTACTTTTTGTGATATTAAATTAATACCCATTTTAATTGTGTGACCTACAAAGGATTTACGATCTTCAGTAATGCACCAACTTGTATCAGAATTTACATCCAGTTTTCCCATGTTATTTTCTTTATGAAATGAATATTTGTCCATTCCTTTCAAGACTCTAAACACTCTTCTTAAAAGATTCATATGAATTTCCCTTGGATCTCCAGCATATTGAGAAAATTGAAGGGGTCAGTGGAACATAGTGCTAAGTCTTGTCCGCCAGAGGAAAAACAAAATTTTAATAAACTGAAACATATTTTAGTTTTAACATATACTTCTGGATGCTTTCTATGTACATACTGTAGTTCTATGAGCATGTTTGTCCAGCATTTCAATCGTAATGTTTGTTTTCAGGAGACATTTTAAGATCTTTGATTCAGATTTATTAAATGTGGCTTTGCACTATCTTTCCGCAACCCTTTCTTATTGTAAATGTACAATCGGGTTCTAGTTACTGTAACTAAGTAACCTACACACAAAGTATTTCCATAAGTTTTAATTTGTGCACTCTGCAGGCATCAATACATATACTCTTAAAGCTTTGAAATTTTTATTAAATTTTTCCTTAAATACACAAGGATCCAATTTTGTTCTCTCCAAACTTGTTTTCTTTAAAATACTAAAAATGTATTGTACCAACATTATCCCACACCCAAAGTCCTTACATATTTTACATACTTTAAATATTTTGCCTCTTCTACGTACTCCTTCTGATATTTCATGTAAACTTCTCTATTTATATTTCCTTGTAAATGGGCTGTCTATACATCCACAATGTTACTCTGTAGTTTCTAATACTTGCTATTGACAGTAACAATTTAAATGATTCTGATTTCATCAAAGGACTATAACATTTTTCATAATTGTTTTCCATTTTCAATTTCAATCTGTCTGCTTCTAACCTGACTTCACATATTTTTCTTCCTTCAACTTCCTTTACACTCAATATCCATTTTCCTTTAATGATATCCCCCAAGTTTGGTTTATACACAATTTCTCACGCTTTATAATTCTTTATAGAGAGTAGTTCTTCATTAATTGTTTCAACTCATTCTTCATCTTTGAGTACATTTAATTCTTTAAAAGTTCTTGGAATAATTTCATGAGTAGAATCTGCTTGGTATCTCTCAGGTAGTTTTCTTTTAGACGTTTTTAAAATGATCGAATTAGATTCATTTTGATTTAATGTTATGTAGTGTTTAACTATCTTGATGGTTGATAATGAATTCTTCTGAACTTTCAGTGTTTACATCTTCATTAATTATGTCAATTTCTGATCATCGTTGTTTTTCAATTCAGATGTTTCATCATTATTTCTTGAGAATTAATATTTACGTAATATTCATATTTACGTAACTTGTTGATTTCTTGAAATTTGTCAGTTAAATCATTACAGTATTTATTTCTTTTTTCAACAAATACTGTATCACTACTATCAATAAACTTGTTTTCTTCAATATCACAGAATTCTATATGCTTTATTTCTTCAGAAACCAACAAAATTATCTTGCTTACCTCTCTTCATATTTGTGGTTTTTAATGCTCATATTTCTGAAGAATATTTTATTTTGCCATTATTTTACATTTATCACCCCTAATCAAAATTTCATTTGATGCTTTTGTACCTGTTTTTCCACCGGAGATTTATTTTTTATTTTGTTGTAGGTCAAATTAAGTAAGTATGATCTGCTGTTGAGACTGCTTCTGCCTGAAATTCTTTTGGAAGGTTGAATGTTAATACCACATGCCATGGTTATTAGTAGACATTGGGTGTTTAAGAAAATGCCTATTTTACTCTAATGAACATATATAAAGGCCATTAATGCACAAGAATTATGGAAAATGAAACATTCTAACAAATTTGTAATTTGCTTTCTTTTTTGTCTTTTATTATGTAAATGCCTTTTTAGACACACTTTTCTTTTTAAATGCTTTTTTCTTAAAATTTATTTACATTTCTTTCACAAATACATGCTTAAATCATTTTGTTCTACAAATCACAATAGTTGTAGTCTGGTAATGAAGCCTAATTTTCTATGAAAGTGCAGTAAAATATATTAGTGCTTTTTTCCTTCAATTTTAAGTTTTTATTGCCTTTTTCAGTACCTATTTAAAAAAATAGTAGTGCTTTTTTGGGTGCCTAAAACGATTTTTTTGTGCCTTAACACCAGATGTCTAGTTATTAGCATCCGATTAGGTCATTCCACAATTCCATTGCCTTGCAAGAGTAGTAGTTGAGAATTCTTGTTTTATACCTTTATTTTTAGTCATGCACAAGTCTTGTACTTGTAAATTCAGTGTTATTGTCTGACCTTAAATATTTGACTTTTCCTCCGATTTTGTTCTTTCCTCTCTCTACCAACTCTTCTATTTTTTAAGAACTTCAGAATTTTCTTTAATAAATTCAGTGAAATAACTCATATTGAATTCACCTGTGACTAAAATATACAGCAGAACCTCTATTTAATGTCACCTCAGGAGAGCCTAAAATTTTTAGGTTAAATGGGGGTTTGGAATAATCTTTGAAGAAATAAGTTAAAATTAACCAGGAATTATCCATTTTATTTTACAAAATGCTTGATTATTATCATACATAATTAATTCACAACATTATTATTCAAATACAATAACAAGCATCTCTTACGTACATAGAAACAAATTATACAGATGTTATTAACAAGTTATTTCAAATATCAATATACTTGTATTATTTTCTGAAGAAATCCAGAAGAGCTGTCGGCTTTTTGGGTCAGTAGTGGTTCAAAAAGTCTCTCTCTATATTATTCACTCTGTCCAATACAGCTTTATTTGCTTCAGTCTGGAAGTATTTCCTTACAACTTCCAGGCTTGCCACAACTTTACTGAAAGTTGCTTTTCCATCATCTTCATCATAATAATCATGATTATCCTCCTCCTCTTCTTCCACTTTGTTGGAACAAAACATTTATGTTGAGCATTCCAGCAGTGGCAACATTGTCATCTATGCTAGCATACTCATGAAAATTGATCAAAAAATGAGAGCACAATTGCCTCCTTCCTTTCATCAATGTGTTCTTCAATGTACCCTTCAGGAATGTTATGCTGTATAAAACCTGCCTTATACACACCTTGAAATAGTTTCCACAGAAACAGAGTTCCATGCTGCAGGTAAAATGTGCATAAATTATAAAATGCTAATTTTTTTTATTTTCCCCATGATTTATAAGGCTACAGCTTTTTATTTAATTTTAAAACTGTGGATTATTCCCAGATCCACGGGTTGGACCTTGCTGATGCAGTTACTAGTCGGAAAGAAATGAATTTTCATATTTCTCAAAAACAGCTGCTGCAAAGGATGTGCTGGACCAGTGCCTCAAGAAATTTCATGAAAAGCTCTGCCATCTTCCATCTACTTGTTGCTATAACACTTGCGAAGTAGAATAACAGCCCTTATAAACACTCTTGGTTTAGCAGATTTTCCAATAACAAATGGCTGGAGTTTATCACTACCAACTGCATTAGAACAGAGTAAATCAGGAAGTCAATCTTTACTCTGCTTACTACCTTGACATGTTTTACCTTCAATCCTTATGATCTTCAATGGCATTAAATGGTGAGAAGAGACTGCTTTCATCTACCTTACATCATATCAAAGCCATTCAACAGACGGGAGAGTTTTGTCTTTCCAGTGATTAACATTTCGTCGTTCCCTATTCCACTCTCCCCTAAACATACCGCCATGCTATTTCTTGAATCTGTTTAGCTATCCATTGGACGTCTTGAAATCACTGATCCCCAGCCTTAATGCGATGTGTACTTTTGTCCAGAGAAGATAATGTCTCATTGAAGCACAAATATCAAGCTATATTCTTTCCAATTTTCTTGTTGTTTTTTGATAAACTTAACTATATAGTGTTCCAGTTAGTTTTCTTTGTATGCATGGATCACACATTTTTTCTGTTGCTTTACTATAGTCCCATCCACAAACTGTACTCTCATTTTCCAAAAATAAAAATGAATTACACATCCTAATTGTTTATGTCAGATTTCTTTAGTTTGAACTTGAGTTTGTTGAATATCTGATCAGCTCATCATAAATGTAGTTTTGTCTCTTTTGTACAATAATAATAAACACATTATTTCTGAATCTCCCAAGCATGAAGAGAGCATTTGTATCTTTGCCATAAACTCTAGCGTCATTTTTATTTCATATTATTTTCTTGCAGTGTTTCACCAAATTTGATTTGGTATGAGATTATGTTACTTCTGGAACTAGTAAAAGTATTTTTAGATGTTATGTTGTTCCAAACTTTTAACTTGATTAAGAACATGAACTACACCTCTCAAAGTAAGCTGTATATTTCTATCTTTTTCTGTCGTGGATTTATCAACTACTACTGTTTGACTTGATATTCAATTACTTCTGAATTAACACTGGCAATGAGTAGTTTGATGTCTTGAAGCGTACGACATGAACAAGCTGAGAATAGTATCTAATCAACATTAGTAACTGATAGCTTATTTTCATTGAAAAAATTTGCACATTTATTTATTATAATTGTTATTGTATTTTTTGTCTTTTACAAACCAACCATGCAGCAAAAGTAACATTTCTTTATTTTTATTTCTTTAAATTTGACAGCAAGATAGTAATTATTTTGTACATCAATATCTTGTTGATTTTCAAAGTTAATTAATATTTCTCACAAAGTTCTGTAAGATACACTGGCAATTTCTTTATTGCTGCCATTTCTTTGCTATTTTCTCGGGTTAGTCTTCCTATTATGTGCCTAATGACTTCATTCTCTTCTATTATAATTTCCAGTTCTTTTAAATCATTTACTGATATTTGAATGTATGCCAAATAGTTCAAAACATTTGCTTGGTAACTTTTTTATTTTCGCCAATGCTATTTTAAATTGAATTTCTTTATTATTATTTATACCTTCATACCTTCTTTTTAGTAATTGCCACAATTATTTTGTTCCATCTATTCCTCTTACATTAATATATTGGATGATAAAGTAAATTTAATTCACTTTCTCATCCTTTATTTACTATATTAATTTGATTTTTAATAATGAAGTAATTCTTGCACTGCATATTGCACATTTTTTTCCTTTTAAAATTTCCATTTTTGTTACTCTTATGTTACATGTGTCCATCAACAATTTATTTAACCCATTCAAGGGCGAATTTTTAAAAAATGTTTGTGCCCTCTGGGGCCAAATTTATTCTAGCGGCTCACCACTGCACTAAATAATAATATTCCATAATAATAAATATATAAAATAATATTAATATTGGCTTACATAAATTGCTCATTTCAATTTTACAAGGTAGTACTTTCAATGTATGATTGTAATTAATTAATAAGTATGAAAAAGTTATTAAAAATGAAAAGTTAATATTTATTTTCAGTGTGATAAATTTTTACTACTTTCCCTATTAACATTTCTATCCACATCACCAATATCACCTTTTTCATTATTACATAATTCCTCATCACTGTCATTCAAAACAAGAGTCACCCAGTCAGTACAGTCTTCCAATTACACAAATATTTAAATCTGAATGGATTGCAGCAGCCATGATACAATCAGTAGCAGTCAACAATACGATCCCATGTGTTCATTCAAAGAGAACATAATATCAATGGAAAACAATCGGTATTAAGCAAGGAACTTCTACAAGCTTCAGGTCACATTAAGATATAAGACATGATAGATAAAGGTATGAAAAATAATAAATACATGACAGACTTAATAAAGACATGATAGCCTTCTATTGTGAAAACATGGAAAACAACCAAAAAAGTACAGGCAGGCATTGTCCATCTTCTGTCAGTACAACATGGAGAAGCAGAGGATGGGCAGTGCTAGTCTTGAATGGGTTAATTTGTAAGAATCAAACTTATTCTCATGCACTGCTGGCATAAATGTTATTAGAAAATACCTACTATACTTATTTTTTCATGATTCTGGTTGCTACTTTCTTTTTGTATTCATGAATAAATAATTCATTATAATTTTAACATATTTATTTACTTGTTCTCAAATTAGGTTACACAAATCACAATTAACATCAGTAGCGTAGTTTCCATTGGTGTCACCCCAGGGCAAAACTAATGGTATCACCCCCACCCACCAAATAAATTAAATATAAAAATATCTATTACTGAATAGTTTATACATTTAATTAAAATTCAAGTATACTTGCACATGACATTTATTATAATGAACTTATATCAGAATAACTGAAACAATGTTTAAAAAAATAATCTAAAACAAAGTATAACTAATTAACAGGGCTTGGATTCTGATGACCTAAATTTTTTTGAAAATGACATTTAAAAGGACTTAAAAATGAGAGGAAAATTACCCATAAAATAACCCCCCCCAAAAAGGGAGGGGAGAAACGATCTAATTTTTTTTAAATACACAAAAATGTTTATGAGTATGTTTATTTATTCAATGAAATTTACAAAGTTAAATAAAATTTATTTACATAAATTATATCTAATATAAAGTCTTTATTTTAGGAGGAAATGTAATCCTTAGCTCCAATCTTCCAAAAGTTTTCAAAGGTCAAGGATGTTATCGAAGATCTGTGCAATTCTGAGGGTTTGAAAAACAAAAGTCCACAGTAGTAGAGAATTTCATCATGAACTGATAATACAATAAAAACTGTTTCAGTATATCATTATAGATCCATGAAACATTGGCCAAAAACAAAAAATAGGAAAAGAAAACAAAATGTGAAAAAATAACAAAAATGACAAAGATCCAAAAAAGTGATATAAAAATTGAAAAATGGCAAAAAATGATCCAATAACTATTCATTGCTATCACCTACATGTCATGATAAATGTTCATTTAAAAGTTAGCTATAACTAGAAAGCACCAATGAAAAGATGACCTATCAGAATCAAGCCCTGCTAATTAACAAATACATATTTTTTTTAGATTTAAGGACAGTACACTTATCTATAATTTCTTTGCTTTGCTCTCTTGGTATATATGAATTAAATGTAAACTATTAAATTAACATGTATAATTTTTAAATAATTCATTAAAATTGTAAAATTATAACTATAAAATTTTCTAATTGGTGTCACCTGGGACGGAACCCCCCCCCCCCCAATTATGCAAATGTTTATGTAATGAAACAAAATCACTTCGTTTGGCCAGGCCTCATTTATACTATACCCAAACAAAAAACTCAACTGACAAGAATGAAAAGTCATGCCTGAAATTTAATTTAAAATCATTTTATTACAGTGATGGGAAGAAAAATTCAAGAGTTAATTATTGAAAATAAAAGAGTGGTTAAATATTATGACAAACGTAAGTAATTATCACAACTAGTAATCACAAAAGAAGCAATACAGGAATTAAAAGACTTAAAAGAAACAAAAACATGCAATATCAACTCTTAAGACTGATGTTAAGGGATAAAATAAATTAAAAAGACAACCAAAAACCAGATTCATACATCAATTTTTGAAAGCATGGTTTTACACAGGACAGAAATTTAGTATCACAAGAATACTTTGAAACAGGGTTTCGATGATTTATATCATTGATTTAAATCAAATGATTCATTCAGATTGATTTAAATCAAAAATATAATTTGTTGTAAATTTTACAAAGAATTATTAAAAATTTGAAGGTCAAAGAAAAGGAAAATATATCCAGAAAACTAAAAAGAAGGCGAGGAATAGTGGAGAAGAATATATTTTTAAAAAACCAATGTTTGTGCCAGCCAAAGTGTGAGTTGACATTAACCCTTGTAAAAGAGAACAGTGTACAGTCACATAGTTTTCAAATGATGAAAAAGATGCTGTGATTTGGGATTTCTATAAACTGAATAATTATAATACTCAAAATGCATATTTATTTGGACTAATTAAGCATTTTCCTTTAATGAGAGGGTATTCAAAGGACAAAACCAATATTGGTGAAACAAGAACAATTGTTGTAAACCCTGAAATTTTAATGAGATATTAATATTTTTCTCATTATTTGCACAAAGTTGCCTTGTGCATAAAAAAGTATTCCAGGAAGATTTTACTGATTCACGGTTTCTGAGTATTTTATGAAAATTGTAGTAAAACCCATATCTCACAACTAGGTCAATGTGGAGTAGCCTCATTGTTCTATTGAACTCTTCAATTTTTTATCTTTTTTCAAACATCTAAAAATTTTACATAATGTGAATTTTTTAAATTTAAATCTGATTTAAATAAAAAAATCTAATTTAAATTTAAAAAATTCGTAAAAAAAACGATTTTTATACACCCTGCTTTCAAAAATAAATTTTTGACTTTGAAAATGGATTACTCAAAACATTCAGCAAGAATTGTGAAAAGACAGAATCAGAAATGATACAAATCAACAAAAATAATACTGGAGAGGATATCTTAAAAAGCCAATTAATCTTGGGGCATTCTTTACAAGAACAAGTAAAAAAGTAATGGATTTTATTTTCTTTGCTTCAATTGCTAACAGTCCTTGCTGACATAACTTCAGTTTCCTGGTGTAATAAATTTACTGAAAGAAATTAGAAGAGAGATGTGAATCTTATATTTCGAGGAAAGTGATATCTATTGGCCATTATTTGCAGAAAGCAATAGCCGCATTATGAACATTATCTTCATCAAAGATAATTGTAGAAGAGGATAAAGGGTTTTAAAAACGGTTGTGTATCTCCCTATGATAACAAGCACTGGGATGGATCATCCACTTCAAAGCATAACAAGAACATTATGATGGTTTTATGAATTGTTCACAAAAAGAATTAACAATATCGTGTAGGATCTGAACTACACAGTCATGACACAACATTTGAAATATGCCTAAAAAAATAAAAATTAACAATAATAATAAATTTGCCCTTATTGGGTAACATGTCAAATGACAGGCAATCCAAAACACAAAAATGACTTATTTTTGCAAGGGGTGCCTGCATGGACCCAAAATTTTGTTGATTACAAGGTTCTGGAAGAAGTCTATGAGATGCTGCAAACAACTTCGCAAAGCTTCTTCCAGAACAGAATTAAAAATACACTGATCAAGTGCACTGAAGTTTGAGATTGTGAAGACAGGGTATATTACTTCCACCCTTGTTTGCATGGTAGAAGTCCTTTTTCAACAAAATTTCCATTCCTTTTCGGCTTACCTTCATGTATGGCACATGAGTGAAGAGACCTTACCAAAGCCGATGAAAAAATCCATCAAGAAGACAAAAGAGAGGAAGATCACATGCAACATTAAGAAAGGATATTCTGGAAGTAATGGCCTGTTTAAATTGAAAAGAGAGATTTTCAGCAGTTCATGTCATGGCATGTTAAATGCAAGTTAACTTGGACTGAAAATGACTTTGGCTGTCTAAACATTGTAAACTGACCACAATGTGTTGTAGAGCAAGTGACTAATAAATTAAAAGGAGTTGAAAACACTACGGTGAAGTAATATATTAATTTGGCAATCAATTAAACTATTCATATTTAAACAAAATAAACAATATTAGGAATAACAAGGATGACAACACATTTATACATAATATTAAATCTTTTCCACATCAGTAACACACCACACATCCACAACAGTAAAATTTATATAATAAACATAACTTTTCAATTATACTAGCTCTTTTTTCTATATTGCATGTCAAAGTTCAAATTCAAAAATCTAGATAGAAATCCTCAATACCAACACCACACCAAATTTGACCATTAGGCTGCATATCTGACTTTACAGTTGAAAAATAGAAAATTTACTAAATGTATTCAAGCTAAGTTTGTTTGTTTTTTAAACAAAAATAATACGCCTAATAATCAAAAAAATTAAATGAAGATCACTTGGACCCAATACCCTAAACAAACAACAAAACTATGGCCACTCACCTGCACGTCTACGAACAATAAACAAATTTGAAATATAACATTTCTCTTCCCGGCTGCGAGACAACAGTAACCAACATACTAATGTAATTTCTAGTTCTTACTTCTCGTTCTGTCTTACAAAATAATTAACTAAAAAATTACTTAAATGGTAAATAATTGTTTTATTATTTACATAAAAACTCATGCTTGCACAAGAAGAAATAATAAACAAGCTCACTAAAATTGCTACAAATGGCTATTTACAGATGAGAGGTTGACACCACGTCGGAAAAGACAAATGACGATCATCAACTCAAAGAGTTGCTTTCTAGCAAAGACCGGCTATTTCGAACCATGTTTTTTTTTACTTGAAACCATAGTCTTGTTCTACGTTCAAACTGTCAGAATCGACTGTGTATGTAACAGAACTGTATATTAGTGTATATAAATTCAGTATATTGTACTGAACAGTAAACTGAAGTCAGTGTTTGTTTCTGCATTTCAACATGTTAGTTTTAGTGGCAATCATGCAGCCCCTTTGTAACTCGATTTTCTAATTAAGAAATCCTTCTGCAAATTTTATCACTCAGTGATGGAGGAACTAGGAGATTAATCTCAACAATGCCTTATTTTATTTCTTTCGGTGTAACGTTAGGTAACTTTCCCCATTTCACACGAACCGGCTTTTGCGAGGGTTTTATAGTGCTTACGTGCTCATTACGATTTTTCCACATTTTTTTAAAATTTATTTTTCGTTATTTACATTTTGTTTTGCAAAACTTAAAAAAAATCATTATTGGGTAATTGTTTACCAAAACAGTATATACTACGTAATCTCTGCCAGGGCATCCTCCGATCGAGAAGTTCTGTGACCTATGTGTTCTTGCCTGACCAGCAGGGACACAACTTGGAGACGTATGCGAACTTGGCGTAGGCTTTCGTGACCGGAATCAATTGGTACATGACTGTCGGGGACAGAGAGTATATGGGGTCCGGGATGAGCCGCGCCCACGAAGTAGACTTCGTGGCCGCGCCACAGTCGGTCGAGCTGACGTTTCAGCCAAGATGATGTGGCCTTCTGAGGCTCGACCGCCTGTGACGCGGCTCTAGTACCGAAAGCGAATTTGGCACCGTATCGGATAAACTTTGCAGAAGCCCTTAAGGGAGCTCCGGAGAATAGGAAATTGCTCGTGTCTTTTCATTGCCATGTCAACCCACGGGCCGGAGGGGCCAGGGTCCAGTCTCCCCAATGTTCAAGGCCATCAGACAGTTCGTAAAATAAAATTATTTCATACTATTTTTTTCTTCTTCAAAAAATGCCATAAAAAGCGTATAAAATAGTGATGTATGATTAAACTATACGCAAAAAATTGGCATAATGGAATGATGTGTCGCACATCATTGGATAATATTTATAATAAATATGGAATGTTACTGGTTGATGCGTTTCAATTTTATATTGTGCAATTCAATAAAAATTAATCAATGTGCATTTCAATTATAAATCTGTTACTCTATTTTTGTTTGAATAATGTAAAATTGAAACACTAAGAAATACTTTCCAAATATTCTTTTAAATAAAATAAAAAAAACAACAAAAGAACAATGTGAATTGATAGGATTTTCTTTATAATTCAGCATCGAAATGAGGGAGGGGGGGATCGGTGAAAGTAAGAATAGGAGGGCCCTATATTATAACCTAGGCTTATGGGCCCCCAATGCTGTCAAAACGACCCTGCGATTTTCCGATCTGTGCTATCATTGGAGAGCCGTGTTCCTTACCGAGAACATAACTGACTTCATTACTTTCCCGTATACGTTGAGTAATATACCTACTATAGGAAAAGTTATGTAATGCTGTGGAAATCGATTTCGAGATTTCAACGGAAATATACGTTTTGGGGTCCCCTGATACTGAGAAAGTGGTTCTTTTCAAAACGTTCGTCTGTCTGTCCGTCTGTGAACACCACTAGCGCCTAAACCATGCGTAGGATTTTTTCCAAATTGAAGAAACACCTGTCAAACTGACTGGAGTCAAATCTTTGAGATTTTGAAAAAACAATCTTTAAAATTTGGGGGTACTAAAAAAAAGCTCCGCAGACATTTTCAAAATTTTCTCAAAAAACGGCTCCAAATTTTTTCTTTAAATGTCTTGTAAGAATAGAGTAAAATACACATATAAATGTTGCATAGATCCGATTTACACGTTTCAATCTAAATTTTCGAAAATTGCAAAATTCTGAATTTTTATCCATCTTCCTCTATCTACAAAATTGAAGATAGAGATTTTTCCTTCCAATGACCATTTGTTCTCCAAAATCAGTTCTTTCCTTAAGGTCTTGTACATTTTTTGAAAATTTTGGTAGTTTTCACACAATATTGCGTGCAACATGTGCAATTTAAAAAAATAACAAACAGATTTCCTCAAAAAGGCCAAAAAATTTTTCTTTAAACTGTTAGTAGGGATAGTGAAAAATGGAGTCTATGAGATGACATAAACACCATATTTGCGCTATTCTTTTGTTTTTTTCAAAAATTACAAAAATTTAATTTTTTCGATTTGTCCCTCATGTCGTTAATATTTACATTAGAGACGATTTATTAACATTATTATACTTATAAATACATATGCTTTAAATAATTTCATATAAAGATTCTCAAAATCACAACTGTTTTCTGTGAAAACTAGCTCAAAATTGCGCATTTTCAGAAATGCTCAAAACGCCATTTTCTCATAAATGGCTCCAAATTTTTTCTTTCATCTTTTCAAATGGATAGTGCTAATTGCACTCTTTAATACAAGGTAAAGCTGATTTTGGGGTATTTTTTGTTTTTTTTTCAAAAATTACACAAATGTAAGTTTTTTGAAAGATCTTTCACACTGTTAGTATGCGTATTTCCAGCAATTTTAAACACTATTGTATTTGTGAATGTAGTCAAATTTACAAGTACAATTTAAGCTTAAACAATATTTCCTTAAAAATGGCTCTAAATTTTTCAAAGAAAATTGCCATTTACGATGAAGTTTTACTGTTCTTTAACATTCTTAAAATAATATTTCCGTTCTAATAGGAAACCAAAAAGTTAAGAAAATGTCAAAAAAAATGTACTTTGGGCGGCAATAGATGGCAGCAGGCAAGAGTATGCGGCAAGTCCGAATAGCTAGCCGAGACCAAAGGAAATTGAAAACTAATTTGGGAAAGTCTGTGCCATTCTGTAGCACCAATAGTTTATATTTACTACCATTTTCTTCAGAGAGGGACACTGAAATCTTCAAGAGTCAATGAATCAAAGAATAAATTAACAAAGACAACTTGATTATGCAACACATTGCAAAGAAATCATAAGAATTCTCTCTAGTTTTGTCCAATTTCTTTGATGTTAACATGTGAAGAAATCATGAAGCACATTTGTGGATTAATTTTGTCCCTGTTGAGAAGAAATTGCTATTTTTCCTGCATGGGTCATCAAAATGTGAGAGGTGTTGATTTCAGTCATTCAGCAGCTTTGCATGTTTTTGGTATCCTGCAGGGTATCCCCTATCAATTCGTACCTTGGGGACTTCTTGGTTGCTCAGAGCCTCATGGATGCCTGGGTTTGTTGTCAGACACAACTTAACCAACGCATCATATTTTTGTGAATGATGAATTTTTGAAGTCCCCAGCCACCACTGACATAACAGAAAAATTCAGAATACCATCCAATACCTTACGAAACTGATCACATTTGGAGAAATAAAAGAAAATTATTCTAGTTAAATAATAATATTTTATGTGATAAAATGCACTTCCATGAAGGATGACATCCTGGAAGTAGGCCTACATAACTATCTTTTTCTTAAAATAAAAATATGTTTCATTTCTATTCTATTTTACACTCTATTTGAGATTTGATTATTTCTTTTTCATGTCAATAAATTGATTTTCTTCAAATAGCACAAAATGTAAAATAAAAACTGAACTAAAAATATGAATAAAAATCATACTTTTCTTAAATCATCTGTGTTTGGTTAATGAGCGAAAAATTTAAAATTATGCTAACTAAAAGTTGTCTTGGAAAATAAAAGAGAAAAATGTTCTCTTTTAGAACAATGAAAATAACTTAAAAGCATGGTTTGATGAGGTCACAAAATATTTTGAATCATTGTCAAATTGACAAAATCTTAGAAATTGCCATCGTTTTGCTTTGTAGTTATTTTCAAATAATTAATGTGTTGCATGAATAAAAGACAAACTTTTTTATTTGTTTATTTGTTGTTTCTTATAGAAATACATTCAAGGCATCATCAGTTATGAATCATGATATTGAGAATAATATTCTTCTCAAAAACTAATTAATTGAATATAAAAAAACAAAAAATGTAATTAAGAAACACAACTAAAATAATTTATAAACATGATGTAATATTGCAAGAACTTATATAACAAAATTCTTATTCCAGTTAGTGATTACCTAAATTATACTTGAATATAATGTACTAGCTATGTAAATATTGTTCTCAAGAAATCTCATTAAACATTTAGATCTGCAAATTTTAACACCATAAATTTTTAAATACCAATTAATGCCCATCATTTTTCATTATCAAAATGTGATATACTTGTTTGTACGTGAATAATGATGTGGATAGTGTGGATAATAGACTGTGATGTTAAAAAAAATGCATCTTCAATGACACATGATACAAATACCTTGACCATTCAGAATTGTTTCAGATCAATCACTACACACTTCCTTTAATGTTATCTCTGACCTAATAGTAGGCTCATGGTGCTTTGTAATGAAAGGTCTAATATTTATAGAACCCATTCTGACGCAACTCTTTTTGACAATGGGAATTCTTAAAGGGTCCTTGTAAATAAATTCAATATTAAAACATTTTATGTTACTGATAAACTGTTAATTAAATTAAACATTAAAGAACCACTTTCACAAAAGTGCCTTAGTGCAACACACAGGCAATTCTCTATTATCTGAATACTACAGAAGAAAAACAAAATATTTAAAAGCTTCTTGGCAACTTAAGTTACAATAAAGACAGATCTACCTGCATTTCATTCGTTCATAATCATTAATTATTAACTAAATGGTTGAACCTTAATGCCTCTTCTTGGCAGTAAGCTTGGAAAATTTTTATCCCACTAAACCTGAAGTTGACATGTTTGATGAATACTTCAGAATTGATTATTTCTCTACATACAATGATCAAAGAGGATAAAATTCCTTGAAGTTCCTTTACCCTAAATCCTGAGAGTACTGATATATATTCAGCTTCCTATTTTATTTCTTTTAACTTAGAAAATGGTTGCAGCTTGTATTCATGTACTTTAATAGTCTGTGCTAATACAAATGACAAAAAATAAAATTTAAAAAAACCTCAGCTCTGAAGTCTTATCAACAAATAATATTTTTAACCTTAATGCTAAGGTAGTAAGCATAATATAGATTTTTTCCCCAGAAGAGATCAAACTCTCACTAATACTTTTGTGGATTCTTCACTCTTAACTACAAAAAATCATATTCTATTGTGAAAATACTGATGCTCATGTAGATACACTTTTTTGGTGAATGCTTTTCTACAAATTGGGCATACGAATACTGGATCATGACGGTGCAAGGACACATTATTTTGCCTGTGTCTCATTGCCCACTCTTGGAACAAAAACCTATGTCTTTTGTGTTCGTTAAGGTGATATTGCAAATTTTTAATATTCATAAATGATCTTTATTTTTATGATTATTATCTTTAATGAAAAAAATTAATGCTAAGGTCGTAGGCATAATATAGATTTTCCCCCCAGAAGAGATCAAACTCTCACTAATACTTTTGTGTTTTCTTCACTTTTAACTACAAAAAATCATATTCTATCGTGAAAATACTGATGCTCACGTAAATACACTTTTTTGGTGAATGCTTTTCTACAAATTGGGCATACAAATACCGGATCATGACGGTGCAAGGACACATTATTTTGCCTGTGTCTCATAGCCCACTCTTGGAACAAAAACCTATTTCTTTTGTGTTCATTAAGGTGATATTGCAAATTTTTAATATTCGTAAATGATCTTTGACAATACCGACACATGAATGGCATGGAATTTCTGTGTTTTAATCTTCTATGTTCATCACTATGACTTTGCAACTGCCTTATGTTCTTGAATATTGCATGACAGAACTGACATAAGAAGGGCTGTCTACCTCTATGTACATATTGGTGAGATTTGTTTGCTGATCTCTTGAACGTTTCACATTCATGGATGGTAAAGTAACTCTGCTCACTCTCATGAGTGGAGCAATGGTGATTCTTGAAGTTGGATGTCGATGAGAACATTTTCTCACAAATTTCACAGAAGAGATTTGCATTTCGGTTTTTGTGTTTCTTCTCATGAACCTTCAGTTTTCCGGGTTTATGAGATGTTCTGATGCAGCCAGAGCGCCTGGAGGTAGTTTGGGTTTGACTCTGAGGCAAACAAGATGACTTTTTATTATTATCATCATTTTTATTATTATTAGCTTTCACCGAAGTAGTCAAGTCGGTGAGCTCTCTTTCTATGGGCACATCTTTTGCTTTCTGGTGTTTTCTTGTGTTTTGTTTTGATGAGTTTCCTTCCTGTGTCTGAACAGATTTGTGATGAAACTTCAGCTCAAAAGTTTCAGGTTCTGGAAGAAGAATGTAGAAGAAAAATTAGATTTAAATTCATTGAATTCAGTACTTTATACAATGAACTTCAAGGACTATACGATTAGTTTGTTATTTGAGTCGACACACACAATATTACAATGAAAATTTGTAATAGTCACCACTAGACTAGAATACTTAAAACTAGTGACAGTGGTGCTACAACAACACATATTTTCTTGTATTATTGGTCATGGTATCTAATATTATAATATTGAACCTTCTACGACATCCTAACACTTCAGCCATCTCTTAAGAAATTCAAATGACATACTCAAAAATGCACCAAAACTAGCAATATTTTGAAAAAATGTGTAATAAAATTATTCAAAGACCTAATATTAAGAAATATACAGTATTAAAACATAAATCTTTAGCTTCTCTGTTGAAGCTATAGGACACATTTGGGAAAAAAATTGAACACTTACCATGTCACTCAAAATTATGCAAAAATTACCAATATTTAAAAAAGTGGACACAATATTATATACGATTTAATATTGAGAAAATTATTGCATTAGCAATAAATTACTTTATGAGCTTACTTGTAGATGTGTGTGCAAAAGATTTTCAGCAAATTTTGCAATTTCAGAATTTACTGATCTGCACCAAATTTATTAACATGTATATTAAAACAACGGAAGAAAAGAAAGACATTTTTGGGAAAATTTTGACAATATCCCATGAGGTAAAGTAATTCCAAAAACTGAAAGTTTCAGTTCAAATTTGCAACAAAAAAAGTACTGGTTTCAGAGGAATTTTTTCCAGTACAAGTAAATCAGATGTCAAAACAACAAAACCATTCAACATTCAATTACTCTCAAATACACTTGACAAAGGAAGCACAAGACATAATTTCTGTCTGCAAATATCCCCTTCTAAAAATAACTCATCTGCATATGGACCCCCATATGTCACATATTGTAGATATTTTTGCTGTTTATCCAATGTTAGATAAAGAAAAAAAATCTGGGAAAGGTGAAAACCTGTTACCACTTTCCTTACGTATTTTTTATGGAAGGCTCTAAGATGTTTAGTGCCTTTTAAAACCTCATTCACACTAACGTCATGTGGAAACAAGAGAGAGCTGAGCAATGCTTGACCAGAACAGTGTCCTTTGTATTGAATTTTTCATCACTGAGGTGATAATGTTGTTGACCATCTGGAGAACAGTGTTATGTTCGAGTGAAAGACAATGCCTCAATTTAAAGATACATTTTTTTCAGATTACCAACATAAGAAAAATCTGGCATCACCTACCATTTTGAGAACAGTAAAAATACAAGATAAACTCTGGTGCAAATATATAATCTTTATTAGCAATTCCCACTTTCCTGCATATAAAAGACAAAAATATGTTCTCAGACATCTCTTAAGGCAGCTCCACACATTTGTTATTTGGTGAGTAGTGAGCAACCACTCGCCGAATCACAAAAAGTGTGGATGAATTGCTTGCTATTCACAGAGTGCTGCTCATTCGGTGCTCACCTAATCACCGTGTGTCGGTCTTTCGGACATATCAAAGAAGGCAAACAATTTCCAAACACATCAGCTGTTTGGAATTGGGTGAGCAGTAGCTTGCTGCTCGGCAAATGCTGAATATGTGGAGCAGCTTTTATCATAGGGTACTATTGTATTCATCACTGATGCATTAAAGTCTTTTACTTTAGTCAAAATATTCAATATACTTACCTTTTGACAAGATTGTTTCCTGAATTTTTAAATCTTTTGGTATCTTCTTTGTAATTTCAATATTATTGTCCAGCATTGTGGTCTTTTCCAATAGGCCTGAAGTTGGTGGTTGAACCATGTTCTTATTTACAGGCTTTTGGGTTTGAGAGTCATATTGGACCTCAGATTTGATTTCAGGTGTACTTATCTGACTAAATTTTACATTATTCAATTCAAACGATGTAAAAGTTGGTAAAGAATGAATTGGAATTGTAGTGTTTTGGATGTGATATGGAGAATAGTTGTCAGAATTCACACTCAGTCTACTGATGCCCACAGTTAAACTAGTTTCATCAATGTCATTCAAATCAGAATACATATTTTTCATCTGTACCATAGGTGTTATAGGATCATGGGTTGCACTGATTATATCCAATTTTGATTTTTTCAGTGTTCTTCTTAGATCCTAAAATAAAACATCCCATTGAGTAATCAGAAATATAATAGCTAAATTTCCAACAATCAATGAATGTTAGCTTATTTTTTACAACTTCAGGATACTCACATATTTTGTGTACTCATCTTCCAATCCCCTGACCTGTAAGGATTTTGCAGTATCTATGAAGTCTTTAATATGGTCTTGTGAGACTATTACTTCACCACAGTACATAAAATGCAATAATGCTTTCAGATTACATAACTTCACATCTTTGAGAACAATTACAAAATTATTCATATTATCTTGTCTAAATAATGTCTGAAAATAATAAAAATGAAGTGTGTTAGTGGAAAATGTGTTAGTGAAGTATGTTAGTGAAAAATTGAATTTCCAAATCACAATTTTGCTTTATCAAAAGACATTACATTTTCCATTGTTCTTGGGAAATGAAAACATGTAACGTCTGGTTTCTGAATTAAACAAGCATCTCTGTGATAATTATTTCATTGGTTTGCAAGAGAAACTCACTAAATGCCAAAAACATGTGGAGGTATATCAAGTCAATAATGATAGTCCTAAATAGAATTAAATTTTTTTTTAAAAATTCAGCATAACTTCCATGACAACGTAACTATTAATAAACAAACTATTCCTATTAAATTTAAGACATTCAGTTTTATGCGAAAGTGATTTATTTTGTTTTTAATTCATTATACGTTGGCAACATTTTGGCCAAGTTTTTTTTGGCCATCTTCAGACCTTTATTAGTAATATGAGTTAGAATGTACTAATTTTAAAACTAGAATAAAATATTTACAGTAATTTGAATAATGGTGCACAGACATATCTAGGTATTCAGGCCCCCATTATAAGCATATAATTTGCGCCCCTGAAAGGATACTTCAAAGTAGAATTATTGTTACTTGTTTTAGCAAGTGTACTCTAAATAGCACCCCCTTGTGGTTGGCACCCATGGCACTTACCAGGTCTTCCATACTGTAAACATGCCTCTAAATATGTGAATCTCACACTATTCAAGTTATTGTATAGAACTGAATGTCTTTAATTAAAAAAGAACTGTTTGTTTAATAATTGTTATTGAACAAATTAATTGAAGAATTATCAAAACAAAAATGTTATTTGCTTTTCTTGTCACATTTTTCAAATGTTATATTCTATCCATACACCTTACCTTACCCTTCCTACCACAGTTTTCGAAATGTCCTAAACAAATGACTAACGATGATGCTTTTGTAGTGATGCTTTCATACACTTAGTAGTTGAGAAAATATATAGTGAAACCTTTTGAAAGACAACCCTTTTTAAACAACCTCCCTCTCAATGACCGCTTTTTCATGGAATGGATACTGAAACCCTTATGTTGTACATAAATCTTACCTCTATTAATGAACTAATGCACAAATTCTTACAGTTACTAAGAACATAAACACTGACACAATAAATAATACATGCATGTGCAGAGCATTCACTAAAGTTAATATAAAATTATTTATGGACTACTTGGTGAAGGAATCATGGGACGCAGTTTATAACGCTGTTGACACAAATGAAAAATATAATTTATTTTTCTCCAAGCTTTCAATTCATTTTAATGTGTGCTTTCCTCTTAAAAAGAGAAATCATCAGACTCATTTCAAGCAAAAGTAATACTTGGATCACACAAGTAATTAGAACATCGTGTAAGAACAAACTTTCTTTACTTTATTTCTAAACATCATAACGTATCACCCGGTTTCCATGTATACTTCCGAGAATACAAAAGAATTTTAAGAAAAATAATAGTTCAGGCAAAATAATGAAAAGTAATGAAAAATAGTCAGGACATTTTGAGCGCTAGTAACAAAACTAAAGCAATGTGGGATATCGTAAAAAATACAACCACATCATCTCAATACCTTGTAGAGAATATTATTTAAAAGGATAATGAAAGAGAAATGAGTAATCCGGAAAAAGTTGCCAATCTCTTCAACAAACACTTTTCTAAAATTGCGTCTGATCTCACAAAGGGACTAAAACCACAAAATTCAACATCTTACGCTTCCCAAAAAATTTCCGGTACAATGTTTATTTCTGAAACTTCTCCCAACAAAACCCTCAGAATAGTCAGTTAACTAAAAAATAAATATTCATCTGGTTTAGATGAATTTCCGGATATTTTATTAAAAACTTGTGCACCTGCCTTTATACATCCGTTAACTCACATTTTCAATGCTTCTTTACGTACAAATTGAATTTATTATATGTTAATTATTAATAGCACCTTCAGTGTTTATGCTTCTTAGTAAACTAAATAGCATTGAGTTTATTATGTTCTCTTTATGTATAAAGTCATATTAAGTTTTAAGTATTTTTTCCAAAATTTGATATTAGAGAGATTGGTCGATAATTTGTAGTTTTATCTCTTTCACCAGGTTTGTACACTGGGATTACATGTGCTTTATTAAAATGCTCAGGGAAAATATCTGTTTCAATACTTCCATTATTTATTCAAGCCAATGATTTATTTAATGGGAGATATAGTTAATTATGTCAACTGCAATGTAATCAATACTGGCAGATGTCTTACTATTCATGTTGTTTATAATTTTTGATAACTCTTGTTCATTTTTGGGCATGATAAACATAGATTCTGGTATTGGGCAAACCAAATCCATTTCAACTTCATCAGGAGAGACATCAAATTTTTCCACTAACTTCCATGAAGAATTTGTTAAAATCATTTGTTATGTCCTTACTATTTTCCACAAAAACTTCATTTTTGTCATCGTATATTGTATTTATTTTGATCTCATCATTTTCATTTTTATCTTTATCCATTTATTGTTTATGAAGTTCCAGAGATGTTTACTGTTACATGATTTTTGTTGAAGGAGGTTTTCATAATATTTTTTCTTTGTAATCTTTATTAATATGTCTCGATATTTTCTATAGTTTTTGAACCACATTTTGATTTCATTATCTGATGGGTATTTTTTTGTTAAAATATAAAGTTTGTTTTCAATTTTACATGCTTTAATTAATCCTTCAGTGATCCACTCATTTCTTGGTTAATTTTTTGAATTACACTTCCTTTTAAATCTCACCTTGTACCAACTTCAATGTATTTTGTATCAGCACATCACCAATATTATATAACAAAGTCCAGTCCACTTTGCTTATTTCTGTTTTCAACTTTCCATTAATTAATTAATCCATTTCTGTTTCCATTAATTTTTAGAGATCCTTGTTCTTTCTCGTTATTTATAATGGGTCATCCTGCTTGTTGAATAACAAGAACAATGTTCTGCAATGATCCGTTATATCAAGGTTACAACCAAAAGGTTTAACACACATCGTCTTGTCAAAGATAAAATATTTTAATCATATTTATTAGTCTTTTTGTTTCCTTGTTCTGATCAATATAATCTCCATTTAAAATATGATATAGTACTAATATCCTATACATTCATCCTGTTCACGTGGTGCATTTAAACTGTCAACACGAACAGTTGCCCTGGGCTGCCCCACACAAAAGAAGACATGGAGCTACTTGTGGTTAGCTTGTAATTTATTAAAAGACTGCACTGTTTATCAGTTTAAAATATTTTGCCATGCTTTAATTATTTGAAGAAATATATTTAATATTAAAATATAAAGCAACATGTTTTATTGCTATATATTTTATTGTTTAACAACAATTATTATTTTTTCGTACAATTTTTAACATCTAATGTAACATTCCAACATAATAAATGTAAACAATTTTAAGTAAATGGACAATTATTACAAATGTGTCGGGGAACATACTTTTTAATTTTCAACACATGCAAATCGAACTCGGTTAATACCACTTCTTCCCATTATCTTCAATGTCAATCAGGTTGATTAATAAATAAAAAAATTAACACCAATAGAACAACACAATCAATTCACTAGTCTTAAAGACAAAGCAAATACTATTAACAAAAATTGAAAATGTAAAATATGTTCGCCAGGCCTGGCCAAACCAAATAGTTTCATGAGCAACTGTGATGACTCAATGTTACAGCAGGGTTGCACTTTAGGTAAACATAATTTTAAAATTGTAATAAAAGGACAAAATGAATACAACTTAATTGACCTTTCAATATAATTAACTTCTGAGTCTTAATTAATGAGATATTTGTTTCTCCTTTCTTTCACTTCATTTTTTCAATATCTATATTCATGTTAGATCTTGAACATTTTTGCTGGTTTTCTAAATTGTTATCAGTTAATGAAGCACATGATGAATTCTTTGTCAATTTCATCTTTGAGAAAAAGGTTTCACAAATATACTATGTAAAATCCAAAAGCACACATAGTTTCTTGTGCTTTGTTGGAATTGATGAAATGTTTCTCAGATGTTACACAATAGGAATGTTTTAATATCAATTGTAAATTTGTTCATTTTTGTTTATTTAATATTTTTGGGTACTTACAATGAAAAATAAGTGTTAATATGAGTAATATAAAATCGTCCAGCAAGACAATTTAATGTTGTGGACCACATGTGACTTGCAGGCTATGAGTTGGCCAGGCCTGATGAATCTCATCCATTGGCATTTTTTCTTTCAAATTTTGTTTTGCTCCTCACCAATTAAATAAACAGAATTATGGAATAAATTATTGTACACATACATACCTCAAAATAGTGGCTGCATGCTGCTAACAATATTTTATGAGCTTTCAAATGCTGCCCTTCAGCTGATAATGTGCAATCAGCTAAAACAGAGCTTTTCAGAAACATCTCAAATTGTTTTCTAACCATAGTATCATGGTTATTCCAAGTGAGAGACATGATTTTTGAACTCATTTCCTTATCCAAGCTATAACAAGCATGAGTGTGTAAATGAGATGATTCCAGAAACAAGGCCAAATTTTTCCTTCTATTTTTAGATAAGTGTTTTGGTAATAACAAGTGGTTGTGAGATGAATGTTATTTCACAGATCAACACTTAACAGATCACAATAATGGTAATATTTTGATTGAATTGTAATTTACTGTGAAAAAATATGTTCATGCTTATTTTTTAGCTCTTTATCTGGATCGAACATTTTTTTAAGGACCAAAAATGGCTTTTTTATAAAGATAATTTATAGCACAATTCAGTCAGAGAAGTAATTAAATGAAACTTTAATGAATTTTAAACAGAATAAGGGCAATGTGGAATAGGAGAGACAAAAGTTTAAAAGAATGAAAAACCTTATGATTTCTATGCAGTAAAAATACCTAAAATATGCGATATACAGTAAAACTTCCCTAAAACGGAAACTCAAGGGACCAGGAATTTTTCCCCGCATTAGACAAGATTCCGCATTATGCAATATAATAAAGTAGAATATATGTTTGTCAAGCCCACAATTTATGTTCAGATTAGACAGATTTCTACATTATACATGTTCCGCATTAAGCAAGTTTTACTGTGGTATGAAATGGAAAATATTTATAGCAAAATTTGAATTGTGTTATGACAGTATTGCCTTTTAGTAATATGAACATAGAAAAATAGGTTTTTAAAATAATTCAATTTTTTTATTCCATTTAATTAACACTGTCATATGTTCATGTCCTAATATTTGGGAATGGGAAGGAGACTGACGAAAAAGTACTTAAATTCATTGAACAAAGCACATTCTGGATTTAGGTAAAATTGTATCCTAAATTATTTCAGTAGTATACTTTCCCTTTGCAGCCCTCACATGCAACCAATCTTTATAAATGAAGTCTCTAAAGAAAGATAATTTCAGGGAGACATGACGAATTGCACTTTGACTTTAAAAATATGAAGAATTTGTTTAAAAAATGCATCTAAATATTGATGTAAATTGCAACCCACAACACACGTCAATATTTTTGAATCTACAATTTTAAGTAACTCCTACACAAAGTGTTATAGGGCCTTAAAAACTAAAATTTTGACACCAAAGGCCTCAAAGCAACGTTCCTCACAATGTAATCTACAGGATGAAATCTTGTTGACTATCCCATTACATTTTTGCTGGAACAACGCTTCCCAATTCTACCCTATCTGTTCAGAACCTGTAGAATCTGCAACTGTATGTGAAATTACTAATTACCTGATATTCTAAGTGGCTGAATTACATGGGTTGCTCAATAACAAAGTTAAATAAGAATAGTTTGTGTTAACAAGGGTGTATTATATTGTTATCGATTACAAGGTGACAAATTACAAGTGACGGAGGATAAGAGGGTTTTGAAGAAAAATGTATATTGCAGGCTTAACATGGAAATGGAAAAATAAGAAAGAGGGTGAGGTATAGCATGTGAGAGTTCTTGCACAAGTACACTAGTATTATCAAAATGTATGACATGATAAATTTCAAAATTTGTTTCTGAAAAACAGATTTGTGTATCTGGTCAGATATTTTTATACATTGGCCATGCCTGGGAGCATGCAATGTTGCTATTTGATGATATTAGAAAGATCTTTCTTTGGTAGGCCCTTCTGCAAGCACATGGTGCAGTGATGCCCAGGCATAAGCTCTTGCTTACTGGAAAATGATTCCTGACAGATACAATAACCACAGTCGATAATGGATTTATATTTCATTTGACTCCAAAAGACTAAGTGTGATGACCAAGCCTGCAATTCAATCTTACTTTTGGTCGCATAGGAAGTAAAAGCAAAATACACTATATCTACACCCATTGGCCACAGTTTTGAGGCAAAGTCATATTTCACAAATTTTAATAAGTTTAATTTTAATAAATTTTTCCAAAAATGATGCTGAACATGCAGTAACCATATAGTATGGGAAAATATGCGAAATAAAATTTGTCAGGAATGCTCTAAACAGGCATATTTGTAAAGATACGTAATCATTAAAAAAAAAAAAAAAATGCAACTTTGGCCATTTTCACATTAATTACTTATCTTCTGTACCTTAAAGATACAAAAATAACTTAAGAATTAATTGTCAGTGAATATGCTAAAATGTTGGCAGTATATTTTGGTATCATTTGGCATCATTTAGTACAATTTGAAAAGTTTTTACTTTTTAATATCTCTTTATGAATATCGTTATGTATTAATTAATTAAATATTAATTCCATTACAAATTCAATAGTTTTGTTTTACATTTGGAAAAAAATCTCTTTGAGTAATCATTAAGTTAATTAGTAATATTTTCCCTTAATGAAGCAAAATGTACATGTATTATACACAGAGGAGGTCCCAGTTATTAGCAAAGCCACAGAGTCCAATCGAGGCTACACACATTGCCTACATGTCAGATCCAATGGAAGGAATCAAAACTCAAAAACTTACTTCCAGCATAATTGTTTATTCAAGAGTTGAGGTCACAGTTGGGGACACTATATACATAATTTTTTCAATAAGCATTCAAATTAAAATTGAATTACACATCATTGAAAACAAAATTTTCAATAAAAAAAAAGAATGTTCAAAATAAAAACAGACACTATTATTAAGTCTTAGATTTTCATGCCCTAAAAACTATATAAAAATGATGCAAAAAAGTTTCATTTCCATTAACTTAATTCATTATCCCATCATTGATGTCCCATGAGTGTTAATAAATAAATTAAAAAAAATAATAATAAAAACAAACAAAAAAACACCCCTCTATCACCAACACTAGATTGATAAATAATAAGACCCACTAATAAATGTTAATTCTATTACAATAACGCTCAGAGAGGGGTACAAACCAAATAAAACAGGAGAAAAATGATGATTGCGGTCTATGTAATACGTTGTGGATTCAGGCATTGAAATTGGAGAAAAGAGAGGGTTGTAAATATAAATGTGTTACATATGAGCAGAAAACTTGCATGTGTGAATTGAAATGCAATGAATTTTCAATGAATTTTAGGCAACAATAAATCAAAATTGGACAAATAGCAGTGTTTGGAATTAACGGATTTGGTGTATATTTTGATAGTTTTCAGCAAAGACAATAATACCTTTGTCATAATATAGTAGCAATTTTACAACAATTTTTTAAGTATTATTAATTATGTTAATTTTTCATGTTTAAGCTAAATCCTTAGATATTTGCTTTTTGCAGATGATTCAACAGCTCCAAAAAACAATTCTAATATTTTTTTCATTAATGTGTCACATACATTTCTTTGATTTAAAATTTCGAAATATTTTTAAGTATCACATTTTAATACAATCCTAATGTCCTTCTAAATTACGTTAGTCATACCTCCATAATTATAAAACAATGGAAAGTAATTTTATATAGGAAGAGCTAAGTACTAGCAATGTAAATAGTACATTACAGGTAAAATGGGCATTTTCAAACCAGACTTTCCCTTAATTGCAGTTACGAAGTAACAATGCGATTACCTAGCAATGTAAAATAAAAATTAAACTATACAGAAAGTCTCAAACGTAGTAAACAATAGCTATTATTATTATGAAACGTTAACACAAGGGAAACGAATACCTTCCGACTGAGCAACGAAAACCATGGGCGTGCTCAGCACGTGCTCAACCGCTCAACAGTGTTTCACTCTCTGTCACTTCCTCTTTTTTTTTTTTTCCAGCTGCGGAAGAGATGCGAACAAGTAGACCAAGCAAAATCCTTTCTATTCACTGTCAATTAACAAAAACGTCTCAAGTGTACCTACAATCAAAAAATCGGATGTCCCTTATTACAACTTTAGTTCGCGTTAATTTGCCCAACCTCTCGCACTTCGTCCCGACGGGATGTCAGATGCTCTGAATGTAAATCGCAAGTCGATTTAAAGCGAGTGAATAGAGAGTAATTGATCGAGCTTAAACGAAAACTTAAGTTCTTTTTTTTTGTTGTGTAAAATTGCACATCAGTATACTTAGGGGTGCGATGTGTGGGTATTCAATTCGTTATTCCTAGACCTGCAGAAACAAGTTAACGGGGTATCTATGTATTAATACGTGAAGAGAAAAAATTATTAAAATAAAAAGTAAAAAAAAATATTAAACAATTATTATTTAATATGATAGTACAATTCGTCTCATTGTGAAATTATATTTCTTTTGACACATGAGTTATGATTGGTTGAGAGTGAGTCGCGGGTCGTGCCTATACTGACGTAACGAGAGACGATTGCTTTGGAGAGAGAAATCACGGTGTAAGATATTTCTTACACCGTAAGAAAACCGGGAGAGATGGCTCAGTGCATCAACCTGATGTCACTGCAGTCCCTCTGACCGGGAGGTCCTAGATTCGAGTCCCGACGGCGGCAGGATTTTCGACACTAGCTTGTCAGCTAGGTCGAATTCAGTCGCTGTCTGGAGGAGAATTCTAGCGGCCGGCTGCTCTGATCGGTAGTTTTCCGTGGTTTCTCCGATCAACACCAGGCGAATGCCGGAGCAGTACCCTAACAAACGGGCCACGGACCGCGCGCGATCTTTCCTTCCTCATCCTTGTCCTATCCTCTCCCTCTTACACACACACTTACACTAACATGCACTACACTACCACACATACCGGGAGACCGGTCGGGAGCTTACAACTTGTCCCGGCTGGGGCGGTGCCCCGCTGGTGGGAGATACTTGGTTGAGGGGAAAGCCCCGCTAGTCGACGGTAGGTCGGCGCCAGATCTCGCCATCCAGCGGGGAAAAGATCATCGCCACCTCCCGGCGAAAACATGCACTACACTTACGGGACTAATGACCTGAGCAGTTGACGCGCCCGGAAACACGAATCAATCAATCAATCAACCGTAAGAAAAATATAATCATTTCGTTCCTTCATATCGGTGCTCCTTTAGTAGCGATGGCTTACTTAATGAGAATTTTCCTACCTTTGGAGGAAGTCAGTCGTGGTGGTGTGTCTGGTGGGTGAGGGTGTAGTTCTACCGATACAGTATAATTATTTAAGCGAGGCCGTTCAAGGTCTAGTGCGCAGAGATGACAGGTCACTTCGTTCTTTGCATTTGTCGATGTGGGGCAACGCGTCCCTTTCCAACTCGTTCATTGACTGATTGATCGATTGATTGATTGATGATTAGTGTTTTCGAGAGCGTCAACTGTTCTTGTTTAGTCATTGGTTCCGTAAGCGTAGTACATGTTTTGTCGCGGGAGGGGGCGAGATCCGGCGCCGACGTACATGTCGGCTAGCGGGGTTTTCCCTCAAGTAAGTATCTCCCGCCAACGAGGCACGCCCCAGTCGGGACACGCTCTAATCTCCCGACATGTGTGGTAGTGTAGTGCATGTTAGTGTAAGTGTGTGTAAGGTGAGGACAGGGCAAGGAAGAGGAAGGAATGATCGCGCGCGGTTCTTGGCCTGTTTGTAAGGGTACTGCTCCGGCATTTGTCTGGTGATGATCAGGGGAACTATGGAAAACTACCGATCAGAGCAGCCGGCTGCTAGAATTCTCCTCCAGACAGTGACTGAATTCGATATAGCTATCTAAAATCCTGCGGTACTCGAACCGTAGGACATTCCGGTCATAGGAGCTGCAGTGACATCAGTTGATGCCCTGAGCCACCTACATCGGTCTTAGCCTCCGAAACCTCCTTCACAGTCAGGAGTGTGAAGTTGTTGCAAAAGGATTATAAAAGTTTATCACAAATAAAAATGCTCGTAAAAATGAAATTCTGTCCTGATTACTAGCCACCTATGAAAGACATGCGAGTCTCCCGTTCACTCTTTAAATTTTTAATTACGTTAATTCACATTTAGGTATACATTACAAATCGCTACTTAAATCATTTCCACTTAAGTCTATCACTTTAACACTTTCCTTTAGTCTCTCCATTTAACCTTTTATCAGTACGACTTCGGTATTTTCTCGAACATTAACTCCATTGTACTACCACTTTATTATTTCACCATTCGTTTATCAACCCTAAATCATTACATCTGTATAGTGTTGCACAAAATTAATTCTTATATCAAATAATCTCCTAGACCTATTTAACTTCAAATGGGACTACGAGACCCATAATTATACAATATTTTTCCTAAAAATTCACGAACTGTACAAAAAATACTGTGGAACACAAGTTTTAGCAGGGCATTTGAACCAACAGAATACATTTTTTCTCGGAATAAATACAAGACAAATATAAATAAAAAATTGATTTTTTCTCGTAGCAATATTGATCCTATTTTAAATAGAATGTAGTAAGAAGTGTTCCAAAATAAATACCATATCTAACATTGGAACCTCATTTGAATCACAATGGCGCTGATGTCGATTCAGCGGATAATGCTCTATCTGCAAGAAAAACTTCGAAGTATTTTTGAAACTTTGAAGTATTTTTGAAACTTTGAAGTATTCAAAATTATTCCATATTGCTAATATTTTGGAAAATTGAAAAGGAAATTATTCAATGGTTGATATTTAATATATTGCATTAAAAATTATATCTCTAGCTTTAATAAGGAATTAAGGGATAAGAGAAATCATATATATTTTTCGAAAATTCAGGGGTTTGAATAAAAATTATACTTCTGTCACATTTATAAGTTTAAATTACTCTATTTCAAAAATAAATTAAAAAAAATATTTGGGGTTATTTTTTAGAAAACTTTAAAAATGAAGTATGAGTTTTATATAATTTCAATCATCCCCCAAACTGAAGAAAGGAAGCACATAAACACATTTCCAAACTTTATTGCCTCAAAGATAATATAAATGTAAATCATCAGTTTTCAATATTCTTCAGCTCCTTCGCCTTCTCCTTCCACGGAGTCCATGCCGACTTCCTCGTAGTCCTTCTCCAGGGCTGCCAGATCCTCGCGGGCCTCAGAGAATTCTCCTTCTTCCATGCCCTCTCCTACGTACCAATGGACGAAGGCTCGCTTGGCGTACATCAGGTCGAACTTGTGGTCGAGGCGAGCCCACGCCTCTGCGATGGCAGTGGTGTTGGACAGCATGCACACGGCACGCTGCACCTTGGCCAGATCGCCCCCGGGTACGACGGTAGGGGGCTGGTAGTTGATGCCCACCTTGAAGCCGGTGGGGCACCAATCTACGAACTGAATCGTGCGCTTCGTTTTGATTGTAGCGATGGAAGCGTTCACGTCCTTCGGGACAACGTCGCCGCGGTACAGCATGCAACAGGCCATGTATTTGCCATGGCGGGGATCACATTTCACCATCTGATTGGCAGGCTCAAAGCAGGCGTTGGTGATCTCCGCTACTGACAGCTGCTCGTGGTATGCTTTCTCAGCGGATATGACCGGAGCATATGTCACCAAAGGGAAATGAATACGAGGGTACGGCACCAAATTGGTTTGGAATTCGGTCAGATCTACATTGAGAGCACCATCAAAACGGAGAGAGGCCGTAATGGAGGAAACAATCTGGGCAATTAAGCGGTTCAGGTTGGTGTACGTGGGGCGTTCAATGTCCAGATTACGGCGACAGATGTCATAGATAGCCTCGTTGTCTACCATGAAGGCGCAGTCTGAGTGTTCCAAAGTAGTGTGCGTAGTTAGAACTGCATTGTACGGTTCAACAACAGAAGTAGATATCTGGGGGGCCGGATAAATAGCAAATTCAAGCTTGCTCTTCTTGCCGTAGTCTACCGACAAACGCTCCATGAGCAAAGAAGCAAACCCAGACCCGGTACCTCCGCCGAAAGAATGGAAGATGAGAAACCCCTGGAGTCCAGTGCACTGGTCTGCCAGTTTGCGGATGCGGTCCAGAACTAAGTCCACAATTTCCTTACCAATGGTGTAGTGGCCACGAGCGTAGTTGTTCGCGGCGTCTTCCTTCCCAGTGATGAGCTGCTCGGGATGGAAGAGGCACCGGTATGTGCCCGTTCGCACTTCGTCCACGACGGTCGGCTCCAAGTCCACGAACACAGCTCGCGGAACATGCTTGCCTGCTCCCGTCTCGCTGAAGAACGTGTTGAACGAATCGTCGCCGCCACCCAGGCATTTGTCGGACGGCATTTGCCCGTCCGGCTGGATGCCGTGCTCCAGGCAATACAACTCCCAGCAAGCATTGCCGATCTGGCATCCGCCTTGGCCCACGTGGACAGAAATACACTCGCGCATTATTTTAGGTTAAAGTACAACGAAACTTAAAATATATTTCTAAAATTGATTAAAAAGACGCTATGGATGTCTGTAGGTAACCACAGCGCTGGTATAAATTAAAAAATATACAATTAACAATAACTGATATAAAGAAAACCTCTAAAAATCTTTTGAAAGTAGACTGCGCTCTGCTCTACGAGGAACGGCGATGAGCGTGTCAAATGTTTCCAGGATACCAACCTAACAATACATATTGTCTAAGAATAACCGAAACGCCTTATTGTTATATCTTGTTCCCAGTGGCGAAGCTAGAGTTACGCATTTGGGTATTCTAAAAATCTTATCTTACACTTTTTTGTAAATTAGCTCCATTCATTGTTTTTTTCGTTTAGCAAAAACATATCATTTGTTTTTTAAACCTGTTATTTCTGCAAATTTAATTTAGCAGGCACTTCTCGATAATCAGTGTACTGAAATTATTGATCCTTTATTTTCGAGGAATGTCTTCACTCTCTTTAATGTATTAATATTACTTTCTCATAATACTGTAGATACAGGGGAAATGAGACAGAGTTGTATCAACCGAACCGTCTCTCGATACTTTTTTCTAGACCAATTTGTCCGACAAATACTTCAGGTACAAATCCGCAGGCTCGTATTTTGCCTTATCAATGTCTAATTTGTCGATGCGTAGTTCATCAATATTTACATAATTAGTCAATGCCTAGTTCATTTCGAAGGTGTTCACTGTCAAAGAACTGATATTGTTTTATTACGAAAGAAAATTTTTCTGAAGAAAGGACGCATTGTACATGGAAAAGTGCTTTTCGTCAAGAAATTCAATAAACTGAAAGTTTTAAAAATCTAGAAAACGATATTCCATCTGAGTCACTACTGTATCAATAATTTTAAAAGAAACAATTTTGTGCCTTCAAATAGTTCTGATCCTTAAAGTTCATTCATGGTCATGTCTGCTTTGATGCAGAATTGATTAGTCTCTTCATATCTCACACAGCATATTTCTACGCATCTATACTATTTCTATCTCTACGACATATTACTTCCCTCATGATTCCGCATTGCTGAGCGAAAACTGCATTTCGATATTGTGAACCGTTTAGAAGTTATTAGAGTGGCCCATCGTCGGTGGGGTATTCTCTGTAACACAAAATCTTTAGCTTCATTAATTGTTTCATAAAGAAAACGCGAACAAAAATCACACACACACACACACACACTCTACTTTCGAAAACATTTAATTTTCTTTAACGATTCAGTAAAAAAAAAAAAATGGAAAAATGGCACGCATAACGACATTTTGTTGAAAAATAATTTGGGTATTCTAAGGCTCCCATATTATAATACCCTTCAGCTTCACCATTGCTTCTTACGTATTTGTGAAGGATGAAATAAGAATAAACCGTATAAATGCACCTAACCATACGGGCGCCTTTTACACAGGACTTGCCTTTGAAAGTCGAATCAGGGTTCGCCCATAAATGACGTAACATAACGCTGCGTTACGCTGCGCTCGAGGCAACATAACGCTGCGTTACGTAGGGGTAGGGGGGTTCATAGTTTAGTGTTACGGAATGCTGATGCTTAATTTTAAAATTTTTCAACATTTGCTGAAATAATTCCTTTTATTCAGACTTATACCAATATATAAAGGTATTAAGAAAATAAATTAAAAAATATAAATCAATTGAACAAGTTATGATGTATAAATTGTTACAATGAATAGAAATATTTTTTCGTCGATGATTATGTTGATTGAATCTGTTAGATTCTGAAGAAAATATTCAAAACTGATCTGTAGTATTTTTCAGAATCCAATTACATTGGTGCAATAGACTCATCCGTCATTCGTGAAGGCGTGTGCACGACTTCCAGAATTTTTTCGCCTGCGCAGCATTTATTCAAATACTGTCCCCGATCTTGGTTCGGTGTAGTTCGCATCGTTAACTAATTCCGACTTTAAGTATCATACAATTAAATGCAAAACACAAATAAAATTAATACAACTCGTAACTGATTTATAATTTATTTTTACTTACTATAAATGGGGGGGGGGGTTGTCGCAAGCGTTACGTTATTATTTTTGGGGGGGGTTCAAGCGGGTTACCGGAGGGAGAAGGGGTATTCAAAATACACTAAATTTGCACTTCGTAATTTATGGACGGTACCTTATTATATTACGTTTGAAAGTCCCCGTCTGAAATATCTTTCCTCATGTCGTAAGCAATTGGATTCGATAAACTGAAAATAGCAGAAAGTTATTTCTACAATACACTTCTGTAAAATTAAACTACCCATGCTCCAAAACGGGATAGTCTTTTCCGAAATCGTTAGTCCCCTTTTCTTTTGAGTAAGGGTTACCTGTTCGGTGTTTCCCGCACCCCTTGCCGGCTGCCATCTAATGGCGCCAGAGACATACCAGGTGCTCGCACGCCACCTGCCATTCCTCTAGCGGTACTTTCCAGTAAAGCGCTCCCACGTAACCTACAAACATCACGTGGCTGCTTGGTTGTTTGGGAGAAAGGTCCGGTTCCGCAGAGCGAAATGCAGAAAAGGTCGCAGAATGGCGGCAGAAACGTTGGCACCTGTGCGGCGTCTCCCGGATAGCCAAAAACTGACCCTGGGCGTGGAAGCCTACGCTCTCATCACGCATTACTCTTAATCCTGCCTCGGACTGCCATCTCGATATTGGTGCTGTTGTTCTGGGGACTTTTCA
Source organism: Acheta domesticus (assembly GCA_031308135.1). Taxonomy (NCBI): domain Eukaryota; kingdom Metazoa; phylum Arthropoda; class Insecta; order Orthoptera; family Gryllidae; genus Acheta; species Acheta domesticus. The sequence continues at coordinate 46,850,897 of JAHLJT010002630.1, forward strand.
CATCATTTTGAGTGAGATCATGAACCTTGACAAACTCTGTAAACAAGATTAATTTATTTATTTTACGTCAAAAAGTTAAAAACTGTATGTGACGTGCTACGGGGATAAGTGAATTCTGTACAAGTTTTCATAATTCTATGATCCCAACCCTAAGACATATTCTAGTTGAATTTTGAACTTAGAAAGAAATGAAGTTTTTTCCCAAGGACTGTTAACAAAATAGTAGCTCTGACGTAATAAAATGTATTTTCAAGGGTAAATTAGCTATAAATTAGGGCTCTTATCCCTCATCACATCCTTCATGGAGGAATAATACTTCCTGCTGTGACAACATGGAGAACGATAACGTGAATAACTATTTCTCACTGAATTCTAGATGTGCACGGATAATGAAGTTACATTTATGTCCAGAAGCAAAGCAACGGGCCATCTCAGCATTTGCTCAAAGGATCAGGGAAACTGGACGAAAAACCTGATTGAGATGGGTTATTGACCCAAAAGCTGTGATACAAAAAACTGCAGTAGTGAAGCTGCAGTAATGAAAAACAGCTCAACCTTTTTTTTTACAACATTAGAGCATAATGTACTAAGTTAGGTGTCATAAGTCCATTTTTATTAAAACTTTTATTTATATAAGTATGTATTTCTTAAAAATCACTACATTATTAAGAAATGTATAAAATAAATAACACATCTGATTCCAGCACAGGAAAGGAAAAGAGGAGAATTAGCAAAACATCAAATAGATAGAATGAAATAAAAATCTGAAAAAAATTCAACATACCTTCATTTATTCCAAATATCCAAATACATGAACTCAATTCCCCCAAAATTGATCACCATACAGGTAAATTAACTACCACTGTTTTAAACAAACCATCTAATTATATACAACCTTTCAAAGATGTACATAAACAAAGAAATATTTTAACCCCAGTAGCACATCTACAAATCCTTTCCATATAAACTTAAAGGATGTATTTAAAACTCCTGAATGAACATCAATGAAGCAATAATGTAATAAAATATATAAATGCGAATAACAAGTAAATATAATTCCCTCACTTTTAGTTTGGTCCTCTTTTACAATAGTTTTATTGAAACAAACAGTGATGTAGCTTGCTTCTAAGTACGATTACCCATGAAGTACAATTTATTATCTACTATAAATCTTGAAAGACATGAATTGCTTAAAGGTTAAAGAGAACAAAAAGAAATGCTGATTCCTTGTCTCCTGCTACAATATGAAGAGACCAGACTTTAAAGGGAAACATTTTTGTCTATACCAGGCAATAAAAGACTCTAAAAAACAGAAAATGAGGATAAGAAAATAAAATATGATATGCATTTATTTCATTTTCAATTTACTTTGTGACGACTGTGTTGCCACAAATCTCATCTCAACATTTTCTCAGGACACGTGGGAATTATGTAAACCAAGAGCCCTGGCCTGCTTCATTTCTTGTTAGAATTGAAATAAGTAGATTAAGATAACACTGTCATTCCTCTTCCTTCTAACTGTGACAAATGTATTGTATTCTTTTATCTTATGAGAAAAATAAATATCAAATTACATTTGGGGAGAATGTAAATCAAGAAATTGTGAATTTGTCTATATTCGGTGTGTAGAATCTTGAAAAAATAATTCCCTTTAAAGTCCTTACTCCAATAAAATTCATGCAGAACATTAAGTAGCCCCTAAAATTTGCATTTCAGAGAGTCCTTCAAACAAAGGCTTGGTAAACCTCTTTATTAAAGATGAAGATCTGATCACAATTTCAGTTTTTATAGTTCATTTTCCTGGTTCACACATTAAACAGGAAACATGATTTATTATTTCATAGTTATAAAAATGAAATTATACATCATTTTCATGTAGTTGGCAGTTTAAAAAACAAATCACCAACATCAGGTTGACGTTTAAAGTAGATTAAAGACCTAGATGTACTTGGCCCAGTGGACTCAATGCCTGTTTTGGCAGTGTGTGTTGTGTACCAAAGTGTCTGAAGATACTATAAAGATATTTTAATGTCAATCAACATCCCTGACATTTGACACAATGTTGATGACAAAGTTTGTTTGTGCCAATACTAATATTACTCATCTGTCGTGTTCTATGAATATCTTCTTTAAAACAAAGACCAAAAAGTTATTGCAATGCTTTGCGTATTAGTACTTATACAGCAGTCACTTCACCATTTTGTTATATTCTGCACAATTTAGATTTGAATCAAGATTCTTTGTCCCCTTTCTTTCCCTATAGACTAAGTCCACTGGACCTGCATAAAACTCCAAGCCTGAGCACCAACACTAGCAGTCCATGTTCTCTCAACTGAACACTCTCCCATGCTTTATTCAGCAATGAAAGACTCACGAGATTTCAGTAGTAACCACTACACATTAAAGGGGGCAGTGAAAGAGACATAAGCCGCAGTTTCGAGTTATTTGAGTTCTGCATATCACGATTTCCTCTTGCCATCCAGTATCAGAGGTTTTTCATTTCCTCACCAGATGGCATAACACCTTGTTTTCTTGACCCTGCATTGACTTTCAGATGTCTGCCACATATTAAATAAACTGAATCTCATAACTACATTAGTGAACATATGATTTTCTGTCACTGGCCCCTTTAATTTCGTTTCTCTAGCATTATAACAATTTGTGTAATTTTTTTCTAACTACAATGTTTGTAGAAACACATTTCAACCTACAGTGGATCAGACACTATAATCCACAAAAAGAAGAAAATCTGTCTGAAAGAGTGCTGTCCACCAAGATTTAAGGGCGAATATAGGGAAAATCACACAGCCTGCCTATGAAGCATTTATTCACTTCACAACATTCCCTATCAACTTGCACACTCCACAAAACGGGCAATATCTGCCTGAATGAAAGGAATTTAAGAACCGTTTTCCCAGTACTTCGCCTCTCTTTAACTCCAGCTCCTTGGCGCACGCTGGATAGATTCTCACGCGTCATACAACAGAGAATATCTCTCTATAGAAGCGTAGGAATGCAAAAACGTACATCTACGCAGCCGGATTTCAGCACATGGCAAATAAACTACAGGAATTCACATAGCCCCAGGAGTTAAACCCAAAAGTTTACGAGATTGAACTACGTCTACTACATCACTTTATTAGAATTACTCTCTCAGATTGGGAGATTAGCATTAGGAACATTTTGTACAACTTCCGAGCGTGTACCATGAAAGTGATAATTCGCGTAGCTTCTCGCGTCAAACACACGTCCGAATGTGGAGACTTCTGCGTGTGGTGGTTCCGAGTGCACAATCACTCGAGGGAATAAGGCCTATACAACGATTTTCGTAACTTAGCCCCTGACAGGAATCAGCTGTTGACGGTTTCATCCAATCGGGAGCTTGAACGTCACCATCATGACGTCACTGTAGCGAAATATAAGCTCCCGATTAGATGGCAGCGAAACAGCTGATTCCTGTCAGGGGCAAAGATACAAAAATCGCAGCATAGAGGAGCAAGTATCCGCGTATACTGAACGAGCTACGGGAACCACGGTGTAAGATATTTAGATGTGGTCACTCCCAGTCTAAAACTAAAGCTTATACGAGGCTAGTTCTCACAGTTCTCGCATATAAGCGCTGCGATCTTTGGGTCTCATTTGGGCAAGGTCGTGAGTGGTCGTGGTCCATTCGACAGCTTCGTGGTCAGCTGATTTCAAATTTCAAATCAGTGATTTGTCGTTTCGCTGTGGATTTGGTAAAGTCAAGAGCGAACAGTTACGAAAATGGGTAGGAAATGTTTTGTAAAACTGTGTAATAGCCACAGGTTGAGATGTCTTAAGATGTATATTTTATACCGTGACCCAAACCGATCGTGCGCACCTTACGGACAAGCGAGGAACTAGCCTCAAACTGGCTTCAGAAAATTTGCCCCAAAGGCGGCTAGTTAACACACCTATATATCTTACCGTGATACCGAACGAGCTATGGGGGCTCACGTCGATTCTCGAACTGTCTCCTTAACAGTCAATTTTCACCGCGGAAGAACCGTTCTGCACCGTATATTGCGATTTATTTACAGCTGCTTTTGACACGTCATCCAATCGGGAGCTTACACGTCACTACGATGACGTTCAACCTTCCGATTGGATGACACTGTAACAGCTGATTTACGCTAGAGGCAGCTCCAAATAAATCCAAGTATAGTTGTGTGTAAAAACAGAGTGGCCACAATTCTTGAAACAAATTTCCCTGACTTTTCCCGTTCTCCACAGGATTTTAAAAGTGTTTCACTGATAAGATTTGTAGAGTATATCACACTACTTAAAGAATATATCAAAGAAGGCCTGAAACTAATTTGTCAGCTCTGATTTCGCCGTAATAAAGTAAAAAACAAACAAACAAAAAAACACTGACTTCTACCCATTCTTTGACAAATTCCTTGATTTTCCCCTGATGTTTACAGAGCAATGAAATTTCCTGATTTTTCCCTGTTTTCCAGAAAGTGGCTACCCTGAATAACCACGTACGTACATAGGGTCAATTCTGTCAATTATCGTAAAGAGAAACGAGAACCATCTACCAGTGATTTCGGCGCAGGAGCAATAAACTACGAAAGTTCGTGAAAATTCCAGTTATGGGAAAGGCACTGAAGCACTTAGTCGATAAACTATTGGATACACGAAGCATCAATTGTTTAACTAGTGTGTGCTCGATCGTCGAATTATATTCTGAACCACACATAAGCCGCATTACACATATTGCTCCCTAAAAACAAGGTTTACAGCTTGCAGGTGCGAGCACTACATCAACTTCTGAATATGCTCAAAAAACTACGGGAATCCACGTAGCTCTAAATCGAAATGAATGAAGGCCCACGTTGCACATTATTCTAGGTAATATCGCACAATCAAAACTTGAATTATGGACTACACTAGGAACTTTTATAGCGAATAAACTGCACGAAAAAACGCGTAGACTCATTTAACCAGCAAACACAGCCGCACTTTTGCGTTTTAAGGCTTCGATTCTCCAAAGGAGGAATATTGCTTGTACGAACAACCGAATCTAAAAAGGAACGGGAATTCTCGTATGTTCATTTAACCAGCACGCTCAAGACAAGTCTGCGTGCTAGGTATGGAGTTTCTGGAGGAGATATATTGCTCGTACGAATACACACGCCCGAAAAGTTACGGGAATTCACATAGACTCCTTTAATTGCATGCAATAAGACCCTCTCCGCGTGTGAAGGGTTGGGGGTCCTCTAAACGAAGAATACTGCTCGCATGAACGTCCTAGGCAGAAAAAAAGCTCGTTTTGAGAACTGGATCCTCTGAAGAAGGAATATTACTGGCATAAATGCCCTCTTTAAACCACAAGAATTTATGTAGGCTAAGATACGGAAGTCCACGACGACTGATATTATCGTATATACACCGACGGGGTATCTCGAGTTAAAGTTTGGTTAAAAGAAGTTTTGGTCATACGAAAGTCCGCCTCCGGTAAGCTAAGGGAATTCCCGTAGATTTTCATATTTTACCTACACACATTTGCATGCGTGAAGGCTTATATCTTCTAATCGAAGAATATTCTCGCAGGGTCATCCATGTCTGAAAAGTTACGGTATTTCATGTAGACTCACGTTTCACCTACAAGCAAATACCACTTTCACATAAGGCTAGGGTACTTCAACCGAGAAACGTTGCTCGTACGAACGCCCACGTCCGAAAAGCTACGGGAATTCGCCTGGTCTCAAATATAACAACGTGTCGGAACACTACCACGTGTTAAGGTTTGGGTCCTAGAAATGAGGAATATTGCTCGTACTCGACATGGGATCGCCCGTGTCGGAATAACTACGTGAAAACACGTACTCATTTAATCCGCACGCATAAGACCACTTCTACGTGTTAAGGCTAGGGTACTCCAATGGAGAAATGATGCTCGTACGAACGTCTACGTCCAAAAAGCTATGTGGTTTCAAATATAACCACAACGCACCGAAGCAGCACCGCGTGTTAAGGCAAGGGATTGTCGCAGACTCATTTAACCAGCACGCACATTGTAACTTCCCCATATTAAGGATTAGACCCTCCAAACGAGCAATACGAAGTATCCGAAAAGCTACGAGAATCCACATAGACTCACGTCCCGAACCACCACCGCGTGTCCTCAAAGCGAGCAATATTGCTCGCACTAATGCCCTTGTCGAAATAGCGAAGTGAATTCATGTACTCTTTTAAGCACCATGCCCACGACCACTTCCACGCATTACGCTAGCGTACTCCAACCGAGAAATGTTGCTCGTACGAACGTCCACGTTCGCAAACCTATGGGAACTCACGTGGTCTCAAATACAACCACAATACACAGAAACCACCACCGCGTGATAATGCTTGTTACGAGGAATATTGCTCGTACGAATGCCCGTTTTGGAACAGCTAAGTGAATTCACATAGACTCATTTAACCAGCACACACACAAGACCACTTCCACGTATTAAGGCTAGGGTACGAGAAATGTCGCTCGTCCGCAAAGCTACGGGAACTTCAGGTGGCCTCCCATATAACCACGACGTCGCACCGCGTGTTAAGGCTCGGGTCCTCGAAACGAGGAATATTGCTCGCACGAACGAACGAACGTCCGTGTCCGAAAAGCTACGGGAACCGAGGTGGTCTCCAATCTCACCGCAGCATCGCCCCGGGGCAGCACCGCGTGTGATAAGGCTTGAGAAGAGGTCCGTGGAGGCGGGGGCGGAGCGGCGGCGTTCACGTGGACTGCCACTGGAGCAGCGGCGGCGGCGGCGGGGGAGGCGTCGCGGCGTCGCATCAGACGCCCCTGCGGCCGCCGCGCCCGCCGCGGGGCCGCCGCTTGGGCGGCGGGCAGCTGTGCATGACGCGCTTGTGGCGCAGCAGGTCGCTGCTGTAGGCCGACGCCACGTCGCACTCGTCGCAGCGGTAGGGCTTCTCGCCCGTGTGCAGGCGCCGGTGCACGGCCAGGTCGCTGGCGCGCGGGAAGGCGCGGTCGCACAGGTCGCACTCGAACGGCGGGCTGTCCAGCGCCGCCGCCGCGCGCCCCGACGCCGACACCGCCACCGCCACCGCCGCCCCCGACGACGACGACGACGACGGACGGCCCAGACCCGCCGCTGCACACACACACATTCAACAAGTGTCACAATGGAATCAACAGCACTGGCGTAGCGTCAGGGGCAGGGTTGCCAGATCGTACCATAATTATGGAATCGTACCATAATTTTCATCCCAAAAAATAAATGTACCATAATACCATAATTGTACCATAGTTTTTTTAAAGATCAAAAAATGTGAAATGTTACTGATTTTATACTAATGGCGTATTCGGAAACTAATATTTTTTTCAGACAAAAATAATCTATCCTTTATTTTCTCGTTAGTAAGATTCAGTTGGAGCGAGATAAAAGTGCATTCTCGTACCTCGAGATCAAGGTAAGTACACATGTTGCGCTATATCAAAGCACTTTTAAGAACACGCAATAACTGATTATGCTTTGAACACAATACACGGAATAATTAAGAGATATTTTTTCATCTAATAATATATATTTGATTAGTGTAAAATATAATTATTATAGTGTAAAATCATATAAATCTACAAAATGTACCATAATTATACTATAATTTTGTACATTTCCATTGTACCATATTGTACCATAACTTTATGCCCCCCCTCTCCATAATTCACGTTATTGCATCTGGCAACCCTGGTCAGGGGACGCTGAGATACTGAGCATCCCCGTATATACGAACTTTAAATACTGTATTGATAATATTACAAGTGGTCTGTTGAGTGAAACACGTTTTGTATTCATTTTAAATTGATTTCCTATGATTGAATTCGGCGGGCTGTTGAAGCTGGCCTACGACTGATTGGAAGCTAAAATGCTTCTAGCGTCTGCCGCGAGATTGCGACGAGCAATGACGCATGCGCAGATGGCGAGGTTCCCCTCTCCCCTCTTCACCCCTGGCCCAGAGAAACCCGACTGCTTTACGCTAGCATCTACTGCGTAAAGAAGCTCGTTTGTGCACGAGAGCGCAGCACACTTCAGGCAGTCAGTAAATTATCTCTCTCTCACCTGGGAGACCCCGCTTGGTCATAGGTACAAACTGTCGAAATAGTGCCTGTCTACTATTTCTTAATTAATATCCAAGAAATTGTATTATCTCTTAAATAGATTAAATATTATTTAAGTCTGCAATGTATAAATTAACAAATGATCTTATTGCCATTCGCGTATAAGAATTAAAGCTGAGCTATTGTATAATTTGCTTTCAAGACATCGGCAGTCCTGACTGCTGTCAGGATTTGTGGGAAGCGCTTACACAGTCGTAAGCAATCGAGATCGTGGAAGTAGTTCCAGTGTATCTACCTTGTGTTGCGTTCGCCTGTTAGATGAAGTAGTTGATAGTGACATTTTGTGTGTTATTGTTGAGCATCCCCAAACGTGCGAGTCACGCTACGCCACTGATCAACAGCCCGCACATTCAGGGAAAGACCCCTTCACCTCTCGTTCTCATCAATAGGAAGTTTTTGCACACCAAAGCGGGCAGTAGCATCGATCTTCTGCGCATGCGCAGTTCAAGTTTCGCGTCACTTTAATGCATCTGCGCATGCACAGAAGATCGATAGCGCCGTCCGCTATGAAGTGCAAGAACTCTCTAATAGGGAGATTGCACTGCGAAACGTTACAGCAATACACTATCGATCTTATGTGCATTCACAGTTCGAGTTTCGCATCAGTAGGGAGTTTTTGCCACCTCGTACGTTAAGCAATATCGATCTTCTGATCATGCGCAGTACAAGTTTCGCATCACTTTGGTGCATCCGCGCATGCGCAGAAGATAGTGCTTAATGTTCGAGGTGGCAAAAACTCCCTACTGTTGTATACCTCGAGGGGCTCTTGCGCACCGAATCGGACTTCAGCCAATGACCTTCCGAGACAAGTATGCGTCACAATATTAGAGGGAATTTTAAATGCAGCCAGATACCACAATTATCACCTCGTTACAAGACATTGGAACAGATATATGAAGCATTGCATCTAAATATTGCATCTTCTACACCTTCTTCATGTTATTTTTGTTTGGCCACCCTTGAAAATTATCACTGTGTACCATTTTCAAACTGTTTCTCAACAGTCCTCGCTCTCCATGCAACACGGCGGCAGCGTCTGGTCTGACTTTTCAAACGACGTGTCCATATTATAGTGACGTGATTGGCGACACAAACTAGAGGTGCTCAGAACGAGGTGCCCCGGAGAAACTCACCTACGTCTTTCCATTATGGTACATCTGTTCATGCGGAGAACCTCGAGATTGCAATGGATTGCTGTTCGCTGTGCCGTGCAAAAACTCCCTACCACTGGCCGACAATAGTTTCGGCTCTTTGCTGCCCTTTCCATACCAAGAGAGGGGCAAGTGACCGTCTGAGCATTTCCGGGATTGATTGGCTTTTTCCGGGCGCGTCAGCAGCTAAGGTCATTAGTCCCCACGGAGGCAGGATTTTCGACACTGGCTACACAGCTAGGTCGAATTCAGCCGCTGCCGTCCGCACGAGAATTCTGCTCCCATCTGCAGGCTGCTCCGATCTCTAGTTTTCCGCTCAACACCAGGCGAACGCCAGAGCAGTACCCTAACAATCGGGCCACGGACCGCCCGCGATATTTCCTTCCTCTTCCTTGTTCTATCTTCTCCCCTTACACACATACGTTCAGTAATACGCACTACACTACACACATGCCGGGAGACCGGTCGGAGGCTTACAGCTTGTCCCGACTGGTGGGAAGTGCCTGGTAGTGGAAAAACCCGCTGACGTATGTGTAGGACGGCGCCGGATCTCGTCATCCAGCGGGGGAAAGTCACGGCGATCGCCCATGATAAAACATGCACTATACTTAAGGGACTGATGGCCATAGCAGTTGACGCGCCCGAAATCACTAACCAATGAATGAATGCATGTATACTTGGGTTTTCATTTCTTGGCGCGTGGGAGCGTGTCATCACGATGGAATATCTCACGGTATTCCGCGTCGTTCTCAATTGTGCCGCCAGGAGTCGCATGATCGCGACTGTATCGAGCAGTGCTGGCGATCATGCGACTCCTAGGGGCACGATTCAGAACGACGCAAAATACCGTGAGATATTCCATTTTGATGACATCCCCCCTCACGCCCCATGAAAGAAAAAGGCGAAGTACAGAGAAGTGTTCGCTTACCTGCCGCGGCGGCCGGGAGGGCGCGCGCGTGCTGCAGGAGCAGCTGCATGGTCTCGGGGTCGACGGGCTCCATCTTGATGGTGGGCGGGGCGGCCGGCAGGCAGGCGGCGAGGTGCGGCGCCGGCGGCGGCGGGGGCGGAGGCGGCGGGGGCGGCGGCGGCTGCTGCGCGTGCGCCGGGTGCAGCAGCGCGGCCTCCTCCACGAAGCCTGCGACACAGCCACACCGGCGTACGTTTAACTTTTTATCCGTGTCAGCTAGAGGAGGGACGTGGCGTCTCGGCGCACGTGAGTGGCGAGTTGCCATACGGGTGACGCTGACTCTGGCACTAGCCTGGAAAGCTAGTAGCTTTGAGCAAGCAGGGCGGCCCTGCCCAGGCATTGAATGGGGAAGTTGCCGTGAGGGCAAACTGCGTCCCGGCGGGATCCGGATATTGGTTCAAGGGTGTTCGGCCCCCCAATACTGTACAAGTGCAACGGGTGTCTAATTCCGCATGCACGCATGTATAGATCCATGTTAGCTGTGATTTACCTCCTTGTCCCTCACAACATTAACAATACTTGACTTCTCTTGGGAATTAATAGTATTTTATTGATAAGGGGCTGAAACAGACCTTTATTCACGAGTGCGAGTGTATAATTAATAACGAGAAGATAATGGTCTTACAGCCGCGTGTAATATACAATAGTTTATCTTATCCGATTGCCTTTGCAACTCTTTTGAGCTTTTTCTCTTATACAAGTAGACGTAATGGTGAATGGAATTGTACTGATTTCGGCGGTACACTGGAGACCTTGCAGGATATAGTATTTATTAAGGGTACATATTTTAGTTGACAATCGTTGTCTGAAGGTATTCGTGAAAATGTTAAAAGTGAAGCTGCCAAAGTTGTGGAAGAGTTACTAGTAAATCTAAAGATATATCGTAAAAAATACGAAAGTTTCGAGGAGGGGAGGAGAGAGAAATATAAAGAACGTAGTATGCGAGGAAGTTATATTAGCTTATTTTTCAGCGGAAGTAGGTACCGATACCTCATGCAGATTCGTAGGAATGCATACGAAAATGAGTATTGTACTTTGTTATTTGGATGAGTATTATGAGTAAATGTGTTATTCATTAATAAATCATTAAGTATAAGTGTGTGTCTTTGTATTCCTTTATTTTTCAAATTAATTTTACTGTGAGAAGATTTAATTTACTACCACTAAAACAACACATTTACGAACAAAACGTTTTATTTATGTATTCTTGCAACAAGAAAGCAAACAATGAAATAGTGACAACAGCTAAAACTACAATAATACTTGAATAAGTGAAGACATTTTGGAAAATGTAGTATTGGATAATATAATGTATGGCACTAGAAGGTAAAAAGATTTTATTCCCTTGTGAAAATTAGTCCCCTAGGCTCGTGAAAATTAGCCCGTCGGCCTTGGAGCCCAAATTTTCCACACGCGAATGAAATCTTCTTTTAATCTCTTACACACACTAAATTTGTATTAGACAGCCGCTAGTGTAAAGGGTTACTTTTAGGATTCATGTTCAGATAAAACTTTCAATGCAACAAAGAAAACAACTAAAACGTCTTGTGAGCTACAACTGTCGAGGCAAAAATGAAAATAAACTAAGTGATTTGATACTCGAAGTAAAATAAATGGATAGTCAGAAAGGCTTATTTTGCTTGTGGGATAACGCCTTTCGGCCTGGTGTCGGAAAATACAATGTCACTTTTACCGCTCGTATCGTACATAAGTATTAAACACACACACACATATATATATATATATATATATATATATATATATATATATATATATATATATACACAGGGTGAGTCACGTAACTTTAGCACCTCCTGTAACTTTTGAACGGTTGAAGTTATTGCAATGCAGTTTTCACGGAAGTGCATGAGGGGAAGGGGCTAATAGATACGTGCATTAATTTCTATTTTATCACTTGTATTTTACGAGATTTTTTAGGTAACTTTGTTTTTTCAAATGGAACTATACATATTTTTTCAGTCCACCATGACGAGCGTAAAAAGACAAATCCAATGACGTACATATTGCCATATGTTAGATGAGCGTTTTTTTGATTAATTTTGATTTTCGCGACTGGGGTTTAACGGACATTTTGAATAGTCTACCACACAAGGTCACGCAGCGCTCCGCCAGCAACGCGCGCCCGAGCAAGAGAAGGGAGATTTGAAGATACTAAACAAATTCCAAATATTCACAAAACCATTGCAGTTTTTTCCTGAACTGTGCTTTCCATCCTTCCGCATTTTCAGATTATCGACTTTCTTTGATTGAAGGAATTAAAGGATGAAAAATAAGGATTTGTCATTAGTTTGTATCGTATTAAAATTGTTTATAACTTCAACTCCATTTAATGGGGTTTCTTAAAATACGTATTAATGGGATCTTGAAACAAAGCGCAATAAGAATAAATAATTAAAACTGTACAAAAAATATTGCGTATTTTGAGCGAACAATTTCAATGTTAATAAGAATATAATAATAACTTAGGGATAGAAATAATCTTATTTCAATAAATACTACTTAAGACAAATCCGTATTTTCAATCCCTAAGAAACATAAAATATCTGAAAATGGATCAGGATGGAAAGGAGAGTTCAGGAAAAAATGCATCAGTTTTGTGAATATTTTTCGTATCCTCAAGTACTTCCCTTTCCCGACTCCGCGTTTGTTGGGGGAGCGCTGCGTGACCTTGTGGGGCTGACAGTTACAATGAAAATATCCGTTAAACACTAGTCGCAAAAAAATCACAATTACTCAAAAAAATGCTTATCTAACATATGACAATATTTATATCTTTGTATTCGTCTTTTTACGCTTGTTATGATAGACTGAAAAAATATGTATAGTCCCATTTGAAAAAACAAAGTTACCTCAAATATCTCGTTAAATACAAGTGATAAAAGAGAAATCAATACAAATATCAATTAGCCCCATTCCCTCATTCACTTCCGTGAAAACTGCATTGCAATATCTTCAACCGTTCAAAAGTTACAGGAGGTGCTAAAGTTACGTGACTCACCCTGTGTATATATATATATATATATATATATATATATATATATATATATATATATATATATATATATTTGCTGCTAAATGATAGAGTACAATTGCTATTCATGAACCAAAAGCGTTATACTATGAGTTCTAATGATCGAGCAGCGACAAAAATCTCGACGGTCGATCACTGGAGTCAGGTAACGCCCACGGTACATACATTATTTTGTGCCTAAATTTAATGCTTTATATTCTCTTATTTACTAATAAACGGGTTGACGTTAACTTGACTTAGTTTGTCTTTTAATACCCTCCCATAATTCCCTTTAATTCGACAACATGTAGTGTCATTCAGTAGTTTTCGTTTTTTAAAGTTTAAAATGATTGTCTCAATGCTTATAGTTATTTATTGAGTTTAAGTTCCCCTGAATTAAAGACAATCAACATGCAAAGATTTTTAATAAATCTTTTATTTAGATTTTTTCATTCGTGCAACGTTTCAAGGCACTTTTGGCCTGATCTTGAGGCAACACTGAATACCACAAACCATTTTCTTCGTCCCATCATCGATTCTCATTTAACAATTATATGACGTCTAGTGTCAAGAAACTAATTGTTACTTAAAATGTTATCTCTTTTTTTATTGTCTCGACTTAACAAACAGTTGTGACAATGATCCGAGTAGAGAAAATATTTATATCGGCTGCTGTTTACACTGTTTGCCAATACATCATTCCAATATAAATACAGTAAATAGTTATTTCAACCAATGTTTTGGTCACTGAAAGCTTCGTTGATTTATTGGCAACTTCAAGGTATGGTTACGTCAAGATTATTCCTCCGTACTTTTAGATTCAGACGTTAAAAAACCTCATCTGGTGAAAACGAATGGCCTTCGGTGGTTGAAGAGGTGAGGAAGCCAACGGCCACTGGTCTCCAACGCACCACCGCTCCAGCAAAGGAAAGGGACCGTGCAATCAGAGTGCCAAAAGTCTCATGGGCCTGCTTTGGGCCCCTCTCCTTTTGCAACCCATAGATGTAACTATGTTGGACAACTGTAGTGTCTTCATTATGAATTCTGCTTAATTCAATTATGCGTAATTTACGATATTTTATAACAAGTGCATCACACTATTATATTGTTTAGACGGCAGGAAAGGTGATCGTTATGAAGTTAAAACAACATTAGGATACATAATTTAATATATGGCCAATATTGTAAAATTGAACGTAAAATATAATTTCTATATTTTTAAACGTAAAATGAAATCACAAACCATTTTAGACCTTTCCAAACAATTTTAGACATAAGTAATGACAATCGCTAATGACAGTCGTCGATGCGATCATAAATACATAACAATAAATGAAGAAAGGTGGTTGTTGTCAGTTATGTACGACGTATCAAGGACACTTGGTATTCAGGGGCAAAGTATGCATTTAATTCTGTTGTGATACACGCATGTTCGGCGGGTTGCCTAAAGAACAAATTCCGGCTTATAGAGTCAGAGATGACTGATGCCATTGCAGTGCCTCTGACCAGGTCTTATGGTTCGAGTCCCAGCAGGATTTTCGACACTAACTAGATAGCTGGGTCGAATTCAGCCGCCTTCTGTGTCGGCTGCTCTAATCAGTAGTTTCCCGTGGTTTCTCCGATCAACACCATGTGAATGCCGGAGCAGTACCCTAACAAACACGCCACGGACCGCGCACGATCTTTCCTTTGCATATCCTCACCCTTTACTTATAATTGGGTTTTTATTTCTTGGCGCGTGAGGTCTTGTATTCTCGATGAAATATCTCACGGTATTTCGCGTTGTTCTCGTTCGTGCCGCTAGGAGTCGAAGGATCGCCAGAACTGCTCGATACAGTCGTGATCATGCGACTCCTAGCGGCATGACCGAGAACGACGCGAAATACCGCGAGATATTCCATCGTGAAGCCAAGACCCCACGCGCCAACAAATAAAACACAAGTACACACACAAAACCATGCTCTACACTACCGCACATGTCGGAGCTTAGAGCTTGTCCCAGCTGGGGCGGTGCCCCGCTGCTGGGAGATTACTGGTTGAGGAAAACCCCGCAAGCCGACATGTATTTCCGAATTACAAGGGCATTCAGTGAATTAGCCAGGTTAAGTCCTCAGCCTTAACAGTACAGAGTGAAATGATTAGGATGTGGTTCCTCCACTTGATCAGAGGCGTATCTAGGTATTCAGGCGCCCATGGCAAGCATAACATTTGCGCCCCTGTCAGGATACTTCAAATTAGGGTTGTTTTTTTTGTTTTAGCGAGTTACTCTAAATAGCGCCCTTTGTGAGTGGCGCCCATGGCAGGTGTCATGTCTGCCATACCGTAGATACGCCTCTGCACTTGATGGAAAAAGCGTTTTAGAATATCCTGAGTCGTTTGGCTTCCTGATTCTGAATGCAAATTAAAGCCATTGCAGATATCGAAAAGGCATAAACCTGACTGAAGAGAATAATGCCTGCATCACATTCTCCCTGCCTCATTCCACAACATCAAATATAGCCTATGACCAAGGCTTTGACGAAATCCTGCTTCAGCGAGGAAGTGCGCGTGTGGATGCGATGATGCTTCAAGTACGAGCTCTACCAACCTTCACACTGCCTCCATTTATTACTCGTTCACTTTCCATTTGCAGACGGAGCGCTACGATCTGTTTATATGAGGTCACCGCCAACTGAATGAGAAACGCGCGTCTGCAGTATATACTGACCGTTCAATATGATATAAATGGCGGTGAGCAGCACACAGAATCCCGGCGGGGCAAGAACATAACCATTAAGCGGTAGATAAGTGCAAAAATGAAATAAAAATATTGTACGTGAATGTTGTGAATAGCGTGTGGTGTGATCTATTTTATTGTATATTATCTTAATCATTTAAGCGCGCGACTTCAGCTCACTGTCAGAAAGGCATAATTCGTCAGCTGTGTCCATAGCGCTTGTGCTGCCTTCGGAGACTGTTGATTGGTCAGATGCTGATTGACATCGGGGCCTTTCGTGTATTTTCGGTTGTGTGTTCGGGCCTTCACTTTCAAAACATCATTAGTTCCTAATTCTGCTGTCTGCAAATGTAGAGTGAACGAGTAATACAAGCTTCAAAGGCGTCCGTTATTTAATTCAACGGTGTCATCCAATCGGGAGATTGCTCGTCACCATAGTGACGTCACTGTAACAACTGATTTTCGTCAAATGACTGAGTTTAAATCGAAGTATATCGATTAAAACAGTCTTTGGAAGAAAACAATAGATTGCTGATAATCGTACTATTAAAGAATTATTTAATTATTTTACACTGTAAAAGCTAGTGAATCAACACAAACAATACCTGATAACACATCTAGGGATCATATTCTTTGATTCAAAGGAAAAATAAATACAATCGGTTCTGTAGGAACTCCAAATGAGACCTTGACATAATACCTTATTTTTTTTAATATATAGATTAAATGTTGTCAACTTTCCACTATTTAAAACTGGATTAAAATCTCTTGCAGGCAGTGATCCTCGAACAGCAAGTTTACTCCCTCATTGTTACATACCTTTGTTTTTCGTATACCATCTACACACATGGAAATGTGCTACCCTGTTTCGCCAGACGGCCACATAACACAATGGATCACACTCCATGCTATCGTAGTCTATTTTTTGGAGTTCAACATTGGTATACACTGCTATACGCTTATGAGAAGGTGAAGCAACATCTGAGGTTTCAAAAACAGCTGCAACTTCAGAACATGTTGGAACACTGTACATGCGAGTATCTCAATTTGGCTCGTGATAGAATGGCAGAACCAGATCTAAAGGCGAACAATTTTCTTTCAATGGTAATTGCTTTTACTTCACAAATTTTCTCCTGCATTATTTTTTGTCTTAATATAGAGGTTGTATTTACATAAAACACTACTGAGAAATTCAATGATGACTTTTCTTAAATTACCAATGGCGGGATTATTCAGTCTTATTGCATTAGCATCTGAAACATCTAAAATATATAACTCTCCATACGTTTTACTGTTTGGATCTTCAGAATATAACAATGATATTCTATGATGGGGAGGTCCCAGAATTTTGATCACATACGGCACATGAGCAGGTGGCAATGCAATATCAGCAACGAATGATACAAAATGAACAGCACTATTTATATTGATGGACATTATTTCTGAAGATTTTTGATGTGTCATCTCCTATAAAAAGCTGTTTAATTTCTTCTGGCATATTGCTTGAAGGCAAACTTATTTTTCCATTTAAGCAACACCGAGTAAACTGGTTTGCAGAATTTCTCTCACATGGTAAGTACAAAGCAGAACAAAACTGACATTTCGTAGACAAAGACCCAACAGAAAACGGAATTACCTCACTATCACGACATCTGCGCTGGTATTATCTTTCCCTGCGTCCAGTTAAGCTTTAAGCTTAAGCTTTAATGCCCGTCTTTTAGGGCGCATGGGCAACGATTCGGAATGCAACACAACCTGTGAACAACTTCACTGCCTCAGTAAAACCGAACAAAACCACTGCTCGAATATTCTCTACAAAATACTTCACAACAATCAAAACATCAAGTGGCGTAGTCTTACGTCTATCGATATGCTAATATTCATCGATACTGAAACACGGCTTTGGAAGAAAACACTTGACTACTAGTAAGCGTACTAATAAAGAATGAGTTATTTATTTTATTTACATCGTAAATGCTGGTGAATCAACGCAAACAATATCTGATAACAAATATAGGGGTTACATTTTTTCATTTAAAGGAAAAATAAATGCAATCGGTTCAGTAGAAGCTGGAAACGATGGCAGAATACCTTATTTTTTTTTAAAAATATATAGATGAGCTCAGCTGGCTCATTATGCTTCTCAACTCTAAATTTTCATTTTCTTTCTCCCAAGAAATTACAACTGTTTTATGATATTAAATAAAATATAAATATACCACTCATATCGTCCATACCACTCATATCGTCGCATAATTGCCCATGGTTTTGGGAACAACACAGACCAATAATGAAACGTTTATTGTTTTAAAACGAAAAAACATAGTTGTATTAGATAAGTAAATGGCGTGTAAAAACATTGGTCAAATATTTAGGAAACCCTTTTCCAACAGCAAAACAACAAAAAAGCTCAAACAAAAGCGGGTCTTTATCTCAAGTAATGGGTACAAGGATTAAGTGGGATTTCAGCCAGAATAACGTTCTTCCGATGAATTTTACAGCGGTATGGTGTGAATTGTTTTTAGAATTTACCTTATGAACTGCCGAGGTTGAATTGACATTGACATCTTCAACTGTCATAATAATAGTTTGGCCAATGAAAAGTATAATATTATGCAAAACACTTTGGGGGGGGGTATCTCTCTGGGGTCACGATCATCTTTTGGGGTCCTATTTCTTACCTCTGCGTATGAGAGCACCTATATTTACGTGGTTCGTTGGTTGATTAGTGACTCCGGGCGCGCCAACTTCTAAGGTCACAAAGTTCCGTAAGTGTTGTGCATATTTTTTCTCGTGAGGTGTCGGTTATCTTGCCCCGCTAGATTGTGAGGCCGACTTACCATCGGCTAACGGTTTTTTTAAACCAGGTATCTCCCACCAGCGGGGCACCGCCCCAGTCGGGAGAAGCTTTAAGCTTCCGACCGGTCTCCCGGCATGTGCGGCAGTGTAGTGCATGTTAGTGTAAGGAGTGAGGATAGGACAAGAAGAGGAAGGAAAATCGCGCGCGGTCCGTGGTCCGTTTGTTAAGTTACTGCTCCGGCATTCGCCGGGTATTAATAGGAGAAACCAAGCAAAACTACCGATCGGAGCAGCCGGCCGCTAGAATTCTCCTCCAGACAGCGGCTGAACTCGACCTAGCTATCTAGCTTGTTTTGAAAATCCAGCCACTGCCGGGACTCGAACCCTAGAACCTCCCGATCAGAGACACTACAGTGACATCAGTCGATGCCTCCGTCGGTAAGAACAATAACTTTCTGAAACTTTGAAACAAAGCATTTTCAGAACCTTATTTATATAAGCTTTTAAAAAAATATTTTTCTGTTCGGAAACGTCTCTGAAATCATCGACATATGTTAATAAGCACTCTGTGCCACATTTTGAAAGCAACAAACGAATGAATGTGAGTGATGCGGGATAAATAATAACAAAATGAACGAATCAATGATTTATTTTCAACCATTTACATACAATAATATTCCATTCTAAAACTCTTCATATCAAAACTAATATTTTTTCTATCAAAGCTATTATTTAAAGCTATGGCGTACCTCACAATCTATCAAGCAAATGAAAGATTCACTTATGCCTTAAATTTTCTAATTTCGAAATTGTATTCTAATTTCTTTTTAAAAAGTGCGAATCTTGAGTTTTCAATAACTCCTTGTTCCCCTCATTCATTTTCGTCAATTTCCAGAATCCGTGGTTCTACAAGCGATCTTATTTTTTGAACGGTTCGTAATATTCATTCCGTTTTCTACTATTTGGCAACTAACAATGAAAGCCTTTTTACTTTAAAGCAATTTCTATACACTGACAGTTAGTAGCCAATACGAGTAAATTTTCATCATGCTTGAAGAACTACTAGAATAGAACTAATGTAACTTCTAGTACACTTACACCTGATTGAAAACATAAACACATGTATTTCTAAAGAAATGCGTGAGTTAAGTTTTTAAGTATTAGTAATTTATTGAAATTAAGGTATATTATACCCCCAAAAGAATGAAAAATATCAGAAAATTGAATTTTTGGTTTTTAACCGAGTATTAATCACTGGTCTATGCTCTTCAGTATGGCGAAACCCATACTGAAACCCATACATGGTTTTGGACCTCTCTAGCATCTGAAAAACTTGAAAGCCATTTTCCCCGGAACTTCACTTTTTGACTGACATTGGTAAGTTGAAACATTTCTCAAGTTCTATACAGCACTGTGATTATTTTTTCTTATAAATGAGATATTTAGGTTTTGTGCTTGAACCAAATTTTTAAAAAGGCAAATAACGTAATTTGAAAATGACTTTCTAAATGTTCAATTTTTTCTTTCTTGAAAAACTGTTAAAATTATAAAAGTACTCATGTTGCAGCTTTAGTTTTGGTTCACGTACTAAATCTAAACATCTCTACTCACAGAAAATTATTTTGAAACAGTATAGCTAGCAGTTTGAAGTTATGATGTCTCAACTCAGCGCCTGTCTTCCTACTTAAAATTTAGTTATCTTCCAAAATAAATTTTCAAAAAGAAAATGTCAACCACGTAATAGACGTATTGATGATCCAATGAAACAAAAAAATGTTATAAGACAATATTTTAAAAAATTCCAAGTCTGAGTATAATAGACCTTAAAGTAATCTTATCTTAGATAGGTATATCACTGACTCTAATCTAAAGGCTATAAGCTCCGAAGACATTGACTATTTCCTTGATCTGAAAGTCCTGTTGCTATTTAAATCATACACGGTTTTGGCGAAATAAATGATTGTCAGATGAACTTCAATAAATTAAAACAAGATTCTTTGGATTATTCACAATCAGATTAATAAAGCAGTAATTAAATAAAAACAGTCGAATACATGTTTTATTCCGTAATATTGTAGGTATTTTTATTTTACGTTTCGGATCTAACTTTTAATCCTTTCTCGGGAAATTTTGTCGCATTTGTAATTATAAGATCAGAAATTCATTAATATAGATACATTTATGATCTCGTCATAGATGAATTTCTGATCTTGTACAACTGACACAAGTTTCCCTGAGGAAAAAAATCAATGGAATCCGAAATGTATAATAAAAAGTATCAAAAATATTATAGAATAAAAACCTTAAAGCATTATTTAAAGTAGGGCTGTCCAACTTCGAAGGGCTTATGGGCCACATATGAAATTCTAGTTAAGCCGCGGGCCGCACCGTAATTTAAGATGTTTTTAACCCTAAACTACTGAGATTATACTGAAACAATTAATTTGTATTAGATACTACTTTTATTCTACGGAATTAATGATTAATGTACATACAACGAGAAAATTAATACATTATTAAATAAAAACAATATGAATTGTGCAATTGTATAGTATTTGGTTGGTATAATAAAATTTTTCAAAGCAGTCGTGGGTCGCACAAAAAGATCCGGCGGGCCGCATGCTGTTTTACTTATATGATTGTCATTAATTCAAGGAATCCTGAATTAATTTATTAAATCATTCTCGTTTGGCAGTGAAGCCTTTCGAGGAGTTGCACAATATATGCAATATATGTAGATTCTGCACGAAGAGATGACATTCCAGGATCTTGTTGAGGTCTTTATTTACTCCTCAATGAAATTTAAATATATATTTTTTGATAATACGGTTTAAAAATTGGAAATATTACAAATTAAAACCAATTAATGCCAAAATTACCTTGAAATGAGTAAATAACGCAATAAAACTATTCACAATAGTCCAAATTTATCTTTTCGAAATCTTGATTTTCTACTGTTAAGAAAAGTAGTTTTTTTTGTCCAAAGTGAGTAGTATCTAAGCAGGAAGGCGAGGAAACTATTATGAAAAATGTATGAAACTCGCGGGTAAATAATATATTATGCAACTACTTTATAATGTTAAGCTTTATTGCACGAGTACATGCTTTGAAAACCGGAGACGTCAGGAGGGAGGTTTCAAATTTGTACGAATGCAATAAAGCACCATTATAAAAGGGTTGCAAACATTATTTGTTCGTATAACACCTATATCAATTTATAAGAGAATCAAAGTTAATTTTTGGAATTTTATTGTGACGTCACTGATATTTGACATCTGTGGGAAAAAACGGTGGTCGGCTTTTCGGTTTACCGCTATACCTCTCCACGATTCTCTCGCTGCCATTGGCTCAATGTGAGATGATTCGTAGCATATACGGCAAATACATCACAATCTGTGCCTTGTCATTTTGTGTGTATATATATATATCTTAATAAATAAAAGAAATTTTCCCCACACGTGAAAATAGTCACCCACGTAGTGCGCGCTTGGGTGATGAAATTCGTTTGGGAGAACTCACCGAGTTTATCGGCCATCAAATACTTATTTTCATTTTAAAATCCGATCGTAACACACGGGATTTCTCTTACTACCACCATTACGGACAAATAGAAATTATGTAACTCATGGCGATCGTCATTATAAATAATACTTTCTCCTTTTACACATACACATATATTCGTCCGCACCTTATTTTAAAGTTTTGATAGTTCATGCATTAAATAAGTTATAAGTTTATCAAAATCGGAGAATAGCAAGAAATATTAAAAGATTTCGGGACCTGAAGGATTCAAATTACAGAAAACGCTCATTTTGTTTCCAAAGCTTGAATCTAATCCACTTCTAGCGAATCTATTGTGGGTACGGAGGACGCAACGAAAACGTTGAGGAGATTTAAAAAATCATTCGACACTCTCAATAAATAGCATTGCGCCTGGGTGTTTGATCTGGAGGAAGAACGTATGTCTTTGTGGTAGCGTTGCCGGTCGCTAAGCCGTGTACGTCTTTCTTCCCGCCTTAAGGTTAAGTTAGGCCATGTCCTTGAAACAGAACAGCTGTAGCTGAAGAAACCCGTAGCAGTGATGTTTATAGTAAGTGCGTTTGCAGACGTTGAACTGTTTTGAAATGATAGATGGAATAAATTGATATGCAGTGTACAGAACGCAATTTTTTTTGGTGACGGAAGCCATAGAGGAAAATTCTGAAGACTTCAGCAAATGGACGTAAGGAAACGCTATAGCTTTTATCCACGCACATTTTCTTGAGCACTTTTTGCTACTTGTGAGAAAGGTGGAGTGGGATTTGGTTACTTCGACGGTAGTTCTATTGTATCAATTTTGTAGCTCGTTTTTTTCATGCACCATAGTTTCTAATACATAGTAGGGAAAATTCTGGTTATCAGATTCTGTCAACATCGCTCGTTGCTGTAATTTGTTCTTAATTCAACCAACATTGGTAAAGCAATGGGGGAGGGAATTCCGGGACTGAAGAAAATGTCCGCTAAAACAAGTTAGATTATTTTTACCTGCATAATGTTTCCAATACCGAATGATGCGCTTATGAACATTTTTCGACGTCATTTTGGTGAGAAACTTTCGGCACTGCTCAGAAAATGTTGACGATTGATAATTCTTCTATGTCCTGAAGTCGAAGCGCGATGGATATTTCTAAGTATTGTCGAAGAAAAAACCCTCTTTTTTCGGTTACAAACGACGGAAAAACGACAATAAATTAATTGCGGGGACTGGGATGTGAATTACGACAGCTCTGTATCAACAGCGGGCAACAGAACCTTAGCCGGTCGCCATAAGTACACTGCACTCGCTGCTCACAAACGTCGCTAATGACTTCGCAAGTGTACGTCAGAATTGGAGTTTTGAAAATGCGTTCCAAGTTGTAGCAGTAAGATAGAGGCTGTGAGGACACTGAAAAATCACAATAAAATATTTACTACAGGAATCTATACTTGTGAGGCGAACGCAATAAAGAAATTACATACTGCTAATATTAATAGAACGCGACGTCGTGTTTCTTCTTACAGCATGAAATGACTGAACTTGTATGTACATCAAAATTATTAAATAGTAGTGTATGTATGCACTCGATAGCCCGACTTTGCCGGCCACCTAACGCTGTCCCCTATGCCCGGGCCTAGTTTAATTTCCACGCTTGAGGGATAAACGACGTGAAGGGAATATAACCTATTCCCTTCACCGTAACTAGCAAACCCCGCCTTCCTGAGCTTTTCTTCTCACAGAGCTACAAAAACCGAGACGATTTTAAAAGAAAAGCTACAACTATTTTTGCCCCAACCTGGAATCGTACTTGGGATCATATCACGGGAAGCTAGCACGCTACTCATGAGCCATCCTATACGTCGGTTTTTCTTTCTTGGCGCGTGGGGGTGTCTCATCAAAATGGATCACGGTATTTCGCGTCGTTTTCAGTTGTGCAGATAGAAGTCGAGCAATCGAGACCATTCGGCACAATCGAGAACGACGCGAAATATCGTGAGATATTCCATTTTGATGACACACCCCCACGCGCCAAGAAAGAGAAACCGAAGTATAGAGGCTTAAATATACTTCAATTAAGAAAGGAAGTTTTTTCAATGTTAGGAGCTGGCGGGAGAGGGGGCTTCTTTACGACATCAATTTTTGGTATTGAAACTCTCGATTGGATCACAGTGTTCCCCCAATCTTTTCAGCTCGTTGAGTTGAAATGACCTCCTGTTTTAATCGAAGTAAAGTATTAATTTCCTTGAAAGGTGTCAGCTGCGTAATTGATACAATTTCGTTATAAGACGCGTTGTGCAAAGTGTCCCCCCCTCTCTTACACCTCTCCCTTGCTGTCTGCGCTTGGGGCTCCTGAGAGAGGGGGTCGCGGGCGAGGTCAGAAGGGGGCGTGGCCCTGCTGCTTGTGCACGCAGCGCAGGTGCGTGAGGAGGTTGGTGGCGACGTTGAAGCCCGCGCCGCACGCGTGGCACTTGAAGCGGCGCGCGCTCGCGTGCTTCTGCTGCTGCTGAGGCTGCTTGGCGAGCGCGCCCGGCACCG
Source organism: Acheta domesticus (assembly GCA_031308135.1). NCBI lineage: Eukaryota > Metazoa > Arthropoda > Insecta > Orthoptera > Gryllidae > Acheta > Acheta domesticus. The sequence continues at coordinate 46,875,765 of JAHLJT010002630.1, forward strand.
CCACGTTCGACGTCGAAGACGAGGAGGAGGAGGAGGAGGTTGGGGCGGGGGTGGCGCGGGGCTCGGCGGCCGCCCTGCCTTCGGAGCGCGTGGAGTCCGCGGGCGCCTGCCGAGAGGCCGCTGCGGGCTTCCCCCCTCCGCCGCTAGGGGCGCTGTGGCTGCGCGAGGGGTCTTTGAGTCGAGCGGCGTGCGCGCTGGGGAGGCTAGCAGTGCGCGCGGGCGCTGGCGTGCCTGCGGGCGTGGGCCTGGCCACGGGCGGAGACGATAGCGCGAGCGTGGGCGAAGGCGCGGGGGTGAGTTTGGGCGTGAGGGCGGGCGCGGGCGGAGACGATAGCGCGAGAATGGGCGAAGGCGCGGGGGTGAGTTTCGGCGTGGGGGCGGGCGTGAGTTTGGGCGCGGGCTTGGGCATGGGAGCGGGCGTTGGAGCGGGAGTGGGAGCGGGCGTGGGGGTAAGCGTGGGGGCGGGCGTAGGAGCGGGCGCTGGCGGAGACGATACCGCGAGCGTGGGCGAAGGCGCGGGGGCGGGCGTGAGTTTGGGCGCGGGCTTGGGCGTGGGAGCGGGAGTGGGAGCGGGCGTGGGGGCAAGCGTGGGGGCAAGCGTGGGGGCGTGCGTGGGAGCGGGCGGAGACGATAGCGCGAGCGCGGGCGAAGGCGCGGGCGTGGGCGTGCGTTCGGGCGCGGCCGCGGGCGTGTGCTGAGCAGCGGCGGCCGGCGGCGCTGGCGGGCGCGTTGACGCAGCACCGCCTGCAAAACAATCAGCAGCGTCAAACGCCGGCCGAGGAGTGCGCGGGTGGGGCTACTCTAAAGGGCTGCTGGATGGGGTTGCCTTGCGCAGTCCGCTCGGCTACCTGCGTTGACCTCGGGAGGCCTGGACTGAAAATAGTGTCACGATCCCTACAAATACAAGATATGGAAGTTTTTATTAGCACTTCAGACGCGCGGAACTCGCAATGTTGCCGGTGATTCTCGTAACCGGACCTAGGTGCCACGTGCACCCTGGCCTGGTTCGATGGTGTGACGGTTAGCGTGCCGGACTGTCGTACCCAAGTTCGCGGGTTCAAACCCGATCGAAGCCGTGGATTTTTAAGGGCGAAAAAATCCTTCGTAGGCCTTCCGCGGAGGGGAAGTAAAGCCGGCTGGCCCATGTTAGTAGACTTACTTGCATGTAAAAGATCCTCAAGACTAAATGAAGCCTCTGAGCTAAATTCGAAACGCCTGTTTCGTCGCCCGAGATAATACCTTCTTTCTCCGCTAGGGGAAAGGAGCGTACCGAAATTTGCGTGGTCAGACGGAAGAGTCAGCCTGACGGCCCGAGTCTCGCCACGTAAATAAGGCATTAACTAAACTAAACTTTCAAAGGGTATTGACTCCACGTTAGCTCATATACAGGTGTCCAGAAGCTCCCCCCCCCAAAAAAAATTGTATTGCCAGTCATGAGGAATGGCAGGTCCAGTTTTTCCGAGAGAAAAAAAAGTCTTAGAGAAAGTTGAATTTAAAAATCACTTCCAGGCGCGAAATTCAAAACGGCCGCTACAACACTGCAGACGGCGGCGTCTCCTTCTGAGAGGCGCATTTCCTCGTTTCTCCGCGTGAACGGTGAAACTGTCGAGTCTCTAAGGAAAGCATCGCATGGCTTACACTAGAATATGTTAATAGTATAAAATGTTTGTAGGTTCTCTTCAATAAATATTGTAATTGTACTTACTGAAAATTCAATTTTGTTCAAAATGATAGCTACCGTACAAGGAGGCGTAAACGTAAATGAAGAACACACCCAATATTTATGAAAAATATTGAATCTCCTGGAATGCTCGAATTGTTATTTTTAGCACATATTCCTATGAACCAGTGCCTTGGGCTTAAGATTGCCACATACGTGAAGATTATTATAAATATCGTAAAAAACTAAAAAGCGTTAATATCGAGATAAACTAAAACGAGTAGTTTGGACAGATATCGCCAAAATTCGCTGGCTGTACCATGTCAGGTTGTTCGCAAAAGAATGTTAAAAATATTTTTTGATGCATTTGATTTGATACTATTATAATCAAAGAGAGGCGGCATGGTGCAGAATGATGAGCTCATCTGTCTCCACCAAGATGAACTTTACTCATCACTTTAAAACTATTCTTATTTTCTTCACGAGCAGGTGTTACGGTAAATTTAAAAGAAATGTCCCAAAACAAATAAAATATCAATATCCAATTATTCATTTTTCAGTGCGTGACATTTCCCACTAGATTTTCTGTTGTTTACCATTGCATTAAGTAGGTCGTATACCTACCTTTCAGAACTATTTTTAAACTATGATTACGATTCACAATTTTTTCATACATAAGGCACCGCCTTCTTCGACGCCAAATGCAGCCAGGTTCCAGTTGTACGTGGTGATCTTCGTTTCATTAGTTCCACTTATGTTAATCATCATACTCAATAATTCATTACATAATTCAGACTTCCAAGTTAGATAATTTTATTCCTGAAAATTCTTTAGTTGGGATACATTTATAATTTCCAAATTATTTAAATTTTTACACGTAAAAATAATTTTTAAAGACTGATATCGTTGAAAGTAATTATTATTAACCTTTCAAAAATTTGTTTCTTTGAACTCAGAATTCCTTGTTCTTTTTCTGATTTTCAGGCCTGTTGATACCCAGAATATACAATGTGTCGTTGATTATAATAGTTCACTATATGCAGCGCCGGTTTTTTCCACAATCATCAATAAAAAACGAGGCCTTGATTTAAAGCAATTATAATAATTTTGTAGCATACACAGAAAGTAATTATTTCTTCCTGTGTTAAATAATTATTACCAATCTTTGTCGCCTATTTAGAAGCCACATAAAAGACCTTGTGGTCAAACTGATGACTGTTCAATCGATTACCTACACGTTCGCCATTCAACATCTACAATGTTATTCACTTCTTTATTTGAAAATGGAGAATTGCCCTAGTTTGTTGCAGGAGAGCAAACTGTTCGACGGGAGTTTACTCCTGAGGCCCGTTGCTGACATTTTTGCTATTTCTCGGCTATATGGAATACGGACAAAAACTACTCGATCGGGTAATTGCAGGTCGAGATTTCCGTGGAAAAATTCCTTTTGAAGGGCTCCCAAGACAAAAAATGATAAAAAGGTCGGTGTTTCGAGCATTTCTCAAGTCTATGATGAGGAAAAATTTAGGAAGGTCACACACTCCCTCTATCATTTAGTTTTGTATTTTCTTTAAACCCTGAAAAGAATGACCAGTAAAGGCATTGAAATGAAGAGGAAAATGCCTTTTACTCTGTATCTGTTCAGGGTTTCGTATTCACTCATAGTTTTCAGATACAGTAGCCGTTGCTTTCAGCTTGCACGATCACGAGGTATAAATTCGAATTCTGGGTTCCTAAGCATTCCGTGTATAATATTAAATTCTTTTGACTTTCAAATACTGATTTCAGTGATACTAAATGTAACACGGAATACTTAAAAGGCGAGAATATTGGAAAAGAAAGGAATGTGGGAGAACTGGAATGGTAGTATCGGAAACTACAAAATGCCGACTGCACAATACTACAAAATGTACATTCGGAATTTGACAGTGATCTAAAAATGTTACAAAAAAACATACACATTATATATTTATTCTGCAAATTATTTACATATTTCTTGGGATATCGTTCCTTTCATTTCATTTCGACAACACATCAAGTTCTCAATTTTTAAACAAAGAAATAAATGAACATCACGAAAATCTAATAACCATTGACTGCACATTTTCTCCCACAGTGCATACTCGAACAAAAATATATCCCTCAAAAGCTAAATATCACAATATAAAGCGACCATGCGCAAAATACATTGCGATAGGCGCGCATATCTTGCTTCAAATATTTTTTCTATGATACACGAAACATTCGATTGATGTCCACAGCTGTCAATCAAACAGAGTTTCTTTTCTTCGAAATGCATAACAGTAAGCGATTAACACGTGTCACCTTGGGGCTACAACACTACGATTTCCTCTCGCCTGGACCTCCGATGGCCGTCGTTCGCTTGATGCCAGACTATACTGCGATTTTTCTAACTTTGCCCCTGAAGGCCTGTCTTCAGGATGGAATATATCACGGTATTTCGCGACGTTCTCAGTCGTGATGCCAAGTATCGCATGATCGCAGTGGCGGCTCCTAAACTTCAGGCCAGGTAGGGCACGAAAAAAAGCTAGAAAATAACTAATAACAATTTTATTTTGAAGTTTAAGGGCTGTAAACTGAAAAACACTTGAAATTCCTCACTGGTTTCTCACGTATTAACTCGGCTGAATGATAAGAGAAAACAATTCAATTGAAACAACAAACGGACACGCTCAAGAAAAAATAACTCGCACAGAATTCGTAGCTGCTGATATTATGAAGATTACGCGGGCCCTGAGCTAATCAGCATTTCATTTCTCAGACACTACGAGCGTTGTTTGTACATCTGTAAACTAGCGCTTGCAGTGGCAGTCACAAAAAACTTGTGACCGTGAAGGGCCTTAAGGGAGCATTACCCCCTCCCTTTTTTCCTCGCACTATGAGGAAAAGCTTTGCTGAACATGAGGGAGCTGGTCACACGAAGCTTGCGGACTTCGCCCTGTTGCCACAACTACGTCGTTATCAGCCCTGTGAAATAGTATCGATATCGCCCGTGAAAACCTTAACGTAAATTCTCTAGAATTATTACTGGATAAAATGACACGCATTTCAGTCCACTATTAATATTTTCCTTTACAAGTGGTAGGGCATGTGACCATGTGACCTTACGGTAGAGCCGCCACTGCATGATCGCGATCGTATCAAGTAATGCTTGCGATCATGCGACTTCTAGCGGTACGGCGTAGAAAGACGCGAAATGCAGTGTGATATTCCATCGTAAAAAATCGCACTATAGTGATAAAGGCAGGAGGTAACGTCGGTAATCTACATGTGAAGAGAGCTAATGGGAATACAGAGGAACGAATTCTCAGAGAGCTGAGTTTTACACATTCGCTGCTCTAATCGACCGATTTGATAGTTTCCCTCGATCGATTCCAACCGATTGCTGGAGCAGTACCTAACACAATTGGGCCAATTCTTCCTTCCCCATACTGATTGTGCTCCGATCTTTAGGACCCTGATGGTGATTCTGTCCGGCCGAGGCTAACAATGTGATGCAGTGGTCGAACACCAAACAAGTGCTAACGTGAACATCAAGATCCCGGTCTCCTGTGGTGTCCCAGGTTGTTTCAAGAATAAATGATGGAAGATGGTGCGGGATGCTCGATTTCGTTAAACGAGCCATGTTTTGTGTCAGGAGGAATAACGAGGCAAGTGTAACGAAACAGTTTTAATCTGTTCATTCTTCCAGGTTCCTAAGTGGTTTAAAACTTGTGATATTATATGTTTAAAACTTGTGATATCGTATTTTATGATATTTGGTTCGTTATTTGTGAAGTTTTGTGATTTCGGCTACCTGCATACCCCTGCGAAAGCAGGATGAGTTGCCTACCTACAGAGGCAAATGATGCATGTGTAACTTTGTTACACGAGATTTCCCACATCTTCATCGGCAAAAAGTGACCATATTCGACCCCCACGCTACATTCTCTAAAACTGTATCATCTCAGACAACTTGTACGTAAACACCTACATAAATTCTGATGTTCTGTTTTCTGCTTTTAGCACACAAACCTGAACTCTCTTTGGATGATTATTCTGCCGAGATAATGGTACTCAATGCAGGTTAAACATAAGACATGCGTGTGATCGGTTTTCGCATCCGAATACCTGCTCTCAATACCGTTTCGGACTGGAATCGAACCCGTGAGCATAGAACAGAGTAACAGTGACAGCGTGGGGCGGGTTGACGGATTCCGAGCGGAGACGTTTCACAGACAGGTGAAATTGTTGCTGCCGGAAACACAATCAGGGCTGTAATTGGAATTCGCCGTGGACGCAGAGTACGATTCTGCTAACGACCAGCCTTCCTTCGACACTTTGTTGATCAATCAATCAATCTCCTTTTTTATTCTCTTTAAGTCTGTTTAGGTAGACTTAGTAACGTTACTTAGAGGAACCGTTCCATTAAGGCAGATCGCCGTTGTTTAAGGCAGAAATACCAGCGTTGGTGGAGAACCTGTCGCAGCGTAACACGACCGCTGCAACTAGGGAGGATGGGGCTGACGGATGCAAGCGCTACAGCGGCTGCATCATCGGGCTCGCAATCGTGCAAATCGTGCTTTTAAATGAACAGGTACGCTGTCAGGAATCATCCGATAAGGCCATTGATCACCATTCAATGGTGCAAAATAACCGGCGCGATTAGACTAATATAATATATTGACGCGATTCAGGAAGTGTAATTCCAGTAGTTTGATTGGATTGGCATGATTCAACGAATCTATTATTTGACGAGGGTTTATTGTGAGAGACGTGATCGGAGAAGTGCGATTCGAGCACCACGATTTCACGAGTGGCGTATTTTGACGAGGAGGGTCGGAGAAGACCATTTTCGTCCCATCATAACCAGCAATTCACTCCCTCGTGCAGTGGTACGCGCGGAATGGCCCTAGCGAGGTAGCTGTTACACATCAGCGCGAAGCCATCGAATGGCAGAACGGTCAACGACTCTTATGAAGAACAGACTGAAATGATTAACAGAACCGACTGTAAAGAGGAACTAAGTTCACTTCCACCCCAGAACACACGCTAGGGAATGTGTCCTCTTCCGTCATAGCTCGTAATCCCAGAACGCACGATAGCGAATGAGTCCTTTTCCGTCGCAGTGTAGCGGCGTTCGCTCTTAGTGCCTGGGTGCGCGCGGGCGGGCCGGCGGCGCGCCGTGCGCCTTCCGCTTGTGCTTGGAGAGGTCGCCGCTGTAGGCCTTGGCCACGCCGCACTGGTCGCAGCGGTAGGGCCGCTCGCCCGTGTGGATGCGGATGTGCGTCTGCAGGTGGATGTGCTGGCGGAAGGCCTTGGCGCAGTGCGGGCACGCGAAGGGGCGGTCGCCCGTGTGGTGGCGCAGGTGGCGCGTGAGCTCGTAGGCCGAAGGGAAGTCCTTGGCGCACACGCGGCACGGGTGGCGGCGCCGGCGGCGGGGCGCGGAGGCCGCGGGGGGCGAGGGCGCGGGGGCGGCGCGCGGGCGCCGGGCAGGCGACGAGGCCACGGCGGCGGCGGATGCGGCGGGCGGCCACGAGGCGATGGCGGCGGAGGCGGCGGCGTCGTCCGCTGCGATGGTCACGTGCCAGGTGGCGGCGGCGGCGGGCGGCTCCTCGCCCGGGGCGCGTGCGGTGGGCGGCAGCGCTACGAGCCCTGGGCCTGCGACACACGGAGGGCGGGTTGGCTCCACTGCGCTAGCACGCGCTCCCCACCCCGCTCTGCCATTTCGCGATGGATTCCCTCATCGTCCGACACAACTTTCGGTGTCTTTGGGTTGGTTGATTTGTGATTTCGGGCGAGGCGATGGCTAAGGTCATTAGTCTCGAAAGTGTAGAGCATGTGTTTTCCTCGGGAGGTGGCGCTGATCTTCCCCCGCCGGATGTCGAGATCCGGCGCCGCTCTACACGCCGACTGACGGGGGTTTTCCTCTGATCAGGTATCTCCCACTAGCGGGGAACCACTTTAACGACAACCCTGGTCACGCTCTCAGATCGACTGGTCTCCCGACGTGTGTGGTGGTATAGTGCATGCAAGTGAAAGTATAAGAGGATAGATCAAGGAAGAGGAAGGAAAAATGGCACATGGTCCGTGGCCCGTTTGTTAGAGTACTGCTCCGGCATACGCCTTGTATTGACAGAAACAACGGAAAACTAGCGATAAGAGGCCGCTAGAATTCTACAGACAGCGGCTGAATTCGACCTAGCTGTCTTGCTAATGTCGAAAATCCTGCGACCGTCGGGAGTGGAAACCTAGGATTTGCTGGTCAGAGGCCCTGCAGTGTCATCAACTGGTGCCTTGAGCCACCTAAGTCAGCCGGTGCCCTTGGACGTTCCCTCCCCGCCTCAGTTGTAGCTCCTAGAACTCATTACGTACATCGACTCTCCAACCACCGCACCCAAGTGCCTTGATGCTCGTGTCGGTCCAGGTACATACTTTCCCGAATCGAATAAGACTAGCATGCCCGAACGTGGCTACAAACATTTCTCCGCCAGCCTGCGCTCTTTGTCACAACATTGCTCTCTCTTTTTTCTCGTGGGTCGCGCGGTAATTCAACATTGCGAACTTAGCGATAACAAGCTGATGAAAAAAAGGATCAGACGGAAGGCAGTTTCCATATATCTACAGTAGGGGTTATCCAAACGATGAACACAAATAAACCGTGTCTTGATGGGTTTCAGTAAGAAGATAATGTAATGAACCAACACATTGGGGAACTTCACGAACGGCCGCCATGTTTTTTTTGCGAGCGGTTTCGATATAGATGGTGCCGAACATTGTGGCTCGTAGGACACTTGAGAAGGACACATTGTAATGGCTGAAACTAAAATACCGGGACATGTATAGGAATTACGGGAGATTCAAGTTCAGAGATTCTAAAACCATTTTGATAGAAATCCGCATCCCTGGCTCCGTTAGATTAACTTCTAATACTCAGATAAATTGAAGACCAGAGTGCAAGAACCAGATAAATAACGTTTTGGGAAAATGAGATTTTCACCAGTTCATGAAGCCCTGCCTTCTATCAGCAGACATTGTCATTTTCGACAATAAGTTCTTAATCCTCCCACGAAATGCCGTTGACATTTTACTTTCTACTCCGAGTGCAAGAACCAGATAATAGTCGGAGTTACCCATGTCTTGCACTCAGACCTAAGCTTGTCCTTAGAAAGATTGCTGTTTGCAGCTAGAAGCTCAACAATAAATCCAGTGGTAAAGTTAGCAATTCGAATCGTTTTCATAAAAACTTGTTTGTAAAGTAATATATTTGTTGTAATATATCTATATTACTACAGAAAATACGCGTGTTCGTATCATTTTATAACCTTTCTTCGGTATTTAGGTATTTAGTTCAATTGAAAGTTCTCCAAGAAAACCTAAGAAGAGGACAAAAATGAAAAGCAATGGAAAAGAAATACACGACAAACGAAAATGACAGTAAAAACTTTACATACTGATGGCTCAATTTGTAAGCTTTCTTACTACATCAGGAACATTTCTTCAAATACAGCACCTCATTTCTAACAGTGGACATTCATTTATGCCCTGAACTGGGCCTTTACCCAAATTCAGAAATACAAATTCAAAAAAAGGAAATACATTTTTTCAGAATCCTCGTTAAATACACGAATTCCAAGGGAGAGAAATAATCGGAGTTCGCGTTATCAGAGTTTTATAAATGCCTGTATTACTATAATCCCTCACCAGGACCGAAACTTTGTTCGTGTTTCGGCGAAATTCGTGTTAAGCGAGTTCATGCTAACGAAGGTTTACTGTAGTTGCATCTGGTAATCAGAATCGACTTCCAATCTCAAGGAGCGGATTCAACCCCAACTAGAATGACAGTGGAAGAATCCGCAAGCATGAAAGTTTTACGGCATGTAAAAAGGGCCCTTTGAACGCCACCTAGGCGTTTCTGCCTACATTCAATGTGCCCTTAAGTCGTAACGCAAACTGCATTGGTGTATGAGTCATAGCCACCAACGCACAGTTGATTTGGCAGCTGCAGACAGGAAACAGGCGCGCACTACCTCTTACAACAGGCAAATGGAACACCTAAATTAGAGTCCCTAGATACAAACTGGCGCAACCGCCGCCATTTAATATTCTCTCACCCGACAACCCCATCAGGTGCCAATCAGGAACTGAAGAAAAACTGTAACAATTGGTGACATTATGAAGATTTTCAAGAATATAATATTGGTTTGGGATAAATTCATGATTCTCAACACACAGAATACCACACAGTTCCAATTCTCCTGACAACTGGATATAAAATGGCGGGATCGGTAGAACAATGGAATGCGATACTCTCAGTGTCTAGGGAATCTATTCTGAACTGGCACACAGCGCCCCTGGAGAAAGCAACGGGAAACTACTCCAGGAACATCACAAGAACACCTCAGCGAACCGAACAGGGACTGCACCTGTGATACACGCCCGTCTACGAGCTGAAGACGCCAAAAAATACTTGCGGATGCCACACTTATGGGACTCCTGAGGGAGAAGCAGAGATCACCAGACGACGAATTATGGCTTTTTTTGGGTCGCGAACGTTTTGACGTCTCAGAACTCTGTCCTGTAGTTCAGAAAATGATCGGCACGACATATTTCTCTTTTCAGAAAAAAAATTACCTTCACAAAGAGTAGGTAAGATGTAAATCGAAGATAGAACAAATTTGTCCGTAGGCTTCATGCTTCATGCAACAACGTATCATTGTGACGTCTTCAGGGCACGGTGGAAGTCGCGCTGCTGTTTTCTCCAATGAAGCACATAGGTTCATGCTTACCTATTGAAATGCAGTCGTAGATGCGGCCTTCTTCACTATTTCAGGAGAGGCATTGATATTAAAAAAAGGAATACATTTGTCCTTGCCGATGCACAACTGAATTCAATTGAATGATTAAACTTATGCTTCAATTACACATAAATTAATTTAAATAAAACAGTCTATAAAGATTCCTGTGACCATCTCATACAAGATTTTACATAATTACTGACAGCCGTGTGGACACAGTACAATAAATCCTATTTTTTAAATACTTTCCTCCACTGCATATTTAAGAGGAACTTAATACACTAAAAAATGAAGATACGTTATATTCAAATGGCCTTTTTAATAGAGAAATTACTTGAATTACGCAAGTCACAACCTACAGTTTAGGTTAATATATGAACAAAACCAAGAAAGCAGATAATGAAAATAGTGAAGTTAATAACCGCATTGTACTTTAACCCTGAGAATTGTCCATCCGCTGTTTAGATCAATGTAAATAATTCAGAAATACGCATAAAATAAGGATCATGGACAGTCATCTGTGAATTGTATTTTGATCCTCTGTCACATTGAAAAGTATCTGTCAACGTGTCTTGAGTGAGACGAGGTAAACCCTGTGCCACTAGGGAGGCCCTTGTTGGTGTAGACCAGTGGTGTCAAAGTCTTCTACTGGTAGCAGTGCTAGGCCTTGTGGCACCGTAGCATGCCATGAGCTTCTCTGCGCAACTAGCAGCGGAAAAGGAAACTACCTGTAACCCCGTCGTTTTACAATAGTGATGGCGTTGTCTCTGGTGGCGGGGTGATGAACTGCGTGGAGGGGCTATTTCGTTGTGGCACTCATGCCACGGACTCCCGCTCGTGGCACCGGCCTTGATAACACTGGCCTAAAAGGTACCTAAGATTTTCTCCACAGACGCCAAAAGGCATTGTATATACTCGGTAATCAGAAAGACCGGTTACCTCAAGCCAACAGAGCCAGACGCTTGTGAATATCTTAGACACACACACTCTCGGCTTACTAAAGAGCACACGCACTTAGGCAAAACAACTTCTTTCTCAATTGAAACCGGGATTCCTGATTGACAAGGGAAATGGATTGTGAACACGCAGCACGCAGGGTGAGATCTTGCTTCCACTCCACCATTCTTGCAACTTGCACTTGCTTCCGCAATGAATGAGAGCTAAAGAATGGGAAAGCTCTCGCAAGGGTTAAATGAGGTTTGTATCGTCAGGGACATCGTGCTGGCGACACATGAGCCTGTACGTGGTGATATTCGGGGAAACGACTTTCCACCGCACTGCAACTGTGACCACCCAAATACAATCGTTTCGCAGTCATCTTTATACATGAGCTGCTTGGGCTAGCAGCCATAGCTTCATTCGAGGGAACTAGTCCTGGTCGCGGGCGGCGGGGCGTGGGCTTTATAATCTTTTAGTCAGACTCATATTTTCGTCTCACTAGAGAGCAGGCGCAGTCAGGCAAAACAATTTCCAGCTCGACTGAAACTGGGATTCCCGGTGGATGACAAACGAAGGGAAAAAAGTCTGATTGTGAACACGCAGCCGGAGGGTGAGATCTTGCTTGTCGCAACTTGCACGAGAGCTACAGAAACGGCCGAGAGAGCCGTCCTCTCGCCGCCTAGTCCCTGTTGCGCGCGCTGGGCCCGCGCGGCGTGGGTGGCGGCGCGCCGTGCACCTTGCGCTTGTGCTTGTGCAGGTGGCTGCTGTAGGCCGTGGCCACGCCGCACTGGTCGCAGCGGTAGGGGCGCTCGCCCGTGTGGATGCGCAGGTGCGTCTGCAGGTGGATGTGCTGGCGGAAGGCCTTGGCGCAGTGCGGGCACGCGAAGGGGCGGTCGCCCGTGTGGTGGCGCAGGTGGCGCGTGAGCTCCGAGGGCGTGGGGAAGGCCTTGCCGCACACGCGGCACGCGTGCCGGCGCAGCGCGCTCACGCCGTGGCCCCCGGCGCCACCGCCTCTGCGGCGGGCAGGGGCGGCGACGGCTTGCTGCAGGGCGACGGCCGGGGCGAGCGCCTGCGCGAAGGCGAAGGCGTCGGGCAGCGGCCGCCCCTGGGCGTCGTGCAGCACGCCCTCCGACGCCGCCGCCGCCGTCGCCGCCGCCGCCGCCGCCTGCCGCGCCAGCGCCAGACTCACGCCCGCTCCTGCGGAACAGGGCGCGCGGTTGGTGGCGGCCGGTCGCCCCTGCGCCTGCGGGGGGCGGGACCGCAAGGAGGCGGTTTTGCCACCGGCCACGTCTTCTAACTCAGCCCCATGTGTTTAAAATGCAGGTTTTACCAATGCAGGTTTTACACCAACATTCGTTTCTTGTAACTCAGCCCCTTGTGTTAAAAAAAACAAAACTCAATGGCTCGTTCGGGCGAAGGGGCAATCTTCCCTACCACTCCCCAACAATGCAGGTTTTACACCAACATCTGTTTCTTCTAACTCAGTCCCTTCTGTCAAAAAACAATAACAAACCATGTCTCGTTCGGGTCTAGGCGACTGCCACTCCCCACTGATGCAGCTTTTACACAACTTTTTTTTCCTTTCTATCTCTGGCCCTTGTCATTGTAAAACTCAACGTCACGTTCGGGGCTTCGGCAATTTCTCAACGAGAAACATCATAGCCTTCAGTGTACGACTGTGTACATCTGTCCATGGCTTTCACGCTTCAAACACAAACATTGTTTTCACGTCACCATGACGTGCACCGCAATACCCAGAATTCGAATCAAGTTGTACGTTAAAGGTCGCTTTCGTTTCATTATCTGGTGGCCGCGATATTTAAAAACAGTTATCCCTACTGGCCTTGATCGCTATTTCAGAAGACGCATTGATGCTCTACAAATGAAAGGTACGCATTTTCGATGCAGATATGACGTTAAATTTAACTTAATAAAACATTTTTACTTCACATTTAAATTAATTAAAACAACAAATCAGACTATCGTGTTTCTGACTCACAGTACGTATTAGGGATGTTCCATTAACAGCTAAACTGTTATTTCTTAACAGTTAACGTTTAGTAACAGTTACGCAAAATGACAGTTATTTCATTTATCCTGTTATTGGCTGTTATCGGTTGATATTCATAGTACTCCACTCTATTGGGCCAAACCCGAACTACTACAAGCTTTCGCGGCAACCATTTTGTACAACAGTTTCACTGCTGCTAATGAATCCTGATTAACAAGTGTTCAAATTATAGATTCATTAATACATAATTCGTCATTATTACACATCATTACTGCCCGGCCATCGACGAGCTAATTTCCAAATTGATTTATCTCCTTTTCCGTTTGTTTTCTCGTTTTACATATCAATATATTCATGTCACTCTGCGCTTACATGCTGTCAAATATTCTGTTAAAAACTGGCGTTTCTCCTAAAATAAAAGGTTTCCTTACACGGTTGAATCTAATCATTAACTTTAAGGTTGCATTTGAGTAATTTTCCTTCCTGGAAAATAGTAGTCCTTGGCGGGTTGCCTTCCTTCCTTCCTACGGTATTCCTTGAGTAATTTTCCTTCCTTCCTACGGTACTTTGTAAACAAGCTCTTCAACTGTTCGGCGCAGATGCCTTCATTTGGGCTCTTGTGACGCTGTTCCTTCCGCTGGAATGAGAGATTCGGTGCCGACCTCTTCCGCTTGCAGAGCTCCCCCCTACGAGGTACCTCCCACAGCTCGGCACCGCCCCAGCCGAGACAAGCCCTATGCACTCGCTATGCGTGTGGCAGTATAAGTGTATGTGTGAGTTAGGGGGGAGGGATCAAGAATGAGGAAGGGAAGATCCCGCGCAGCCCGCTGCCCTTTGGTTATTTATTTAAACTTATTTTCTTCGTCGTTGCTATCTTGTGCTATTCACGACTGCTCTTCTGACACGCACTAACATCACTCAGTAAGGACTTATGAACTGAGTACTAGGGAGTCATTCCTTTATCCCTCAATGATACACAAGTTCTGGGTTCCTCATTTCTAGTTTCGCTAAAAGTTACGAACTTCCAACAGAAAAAGCAAAACTAAATGAGATGTGTTAATCTCTCATAAAAGAATTATATAGAATTAGGATTAACTTGCCCTTATTTATTATCTTGAGAGAATTTCTTGCATTTCGTAATAAGGCTACTTACAGACGTGTAGCCAAAGCCCACAACACAGATTAAAACCAGGATGATTTGCAGCTTTTCTTTCCTAATAGTGGCACTAAAGTGAAGTAACCGAATACGAAAACAGAGATGTAGAACACAAACATATACAAACTCCACAAAGAAATTTCCAAGAGATCTAAATAAAACGTTCACCGGGTGGCAAATTAATAAAGAAATTTTATTTCTTTTTATATCAAAGACTCATTATTAAAATGTTAATTTACAATCTCACAAAACGAATTAATTTAATGAGAAGACTGAAACCAATTTACAAACACTATGGATGTTGCATTCACTAAAAGGAGCCCTGCTCACATTTTGCACTTTGGCATCATGGGTTAAAAGAGAAAGCAGAGATTACGTCAAACAAGCCACTCGCCGAACAGGAAGTGCAGGCCGTGCAGGAAGTTTTGGGGTGAGAAAACTGGAAGGTAAGCGTATATTATAAAACAGAAAGATTGACTCCATAATTGAAAAAAAAAAAAAAAAAGAAAAGTATATTTAACTCAATATTGATTCAGATATGTCTGATTCTGACGTGCTCCCACTTTCCACGTAAAGTGCAGCCATCCAGAGCAGATAAAACAGCAAAACGAGTTGTTTCATAGATAACACACTAAGAAACACGACTTCTAGCCTCCTTCGGGAGACCGAAAACTGAGTTGTAAGGGCTTACAAGCGTTGTTTCCGAGTATTGCACCGTCAAACGGCGATAAATGCGTTGCGAATTCCAGTAACGTCTGCTGATTCTTTAGAGGATAATTTTAAGACTCCATCCTTTTATCGTTGAAGCTCTCAATTTAACACAAGTGAAATAACACCAAAGTAGATCGGTATAAACATTATTTCAAGCAAAATAATTTAAAAACAAAAAATCTCTTTGGCCAATTCGCACAAGTTAAAAAACATAAATAAATGCCAGACACAAAAACAATACTCAAGCTAAAATAACACAACACTAATTTTCAACATATGAATACATTATGCCCATGAAAACGATTAAGTGAGGGAAATTTAATTTTTCTGAAAATGTACATTTAGGAATCAGTCGATAAAAACAAAAAAAAAAAAATTTGGGCCCGGGCAGGTTCGAACCCGGGATCTCGCTCCCCGCGAGCGGACGTCCTTCCCCTGGACTACCAGGCCCTCCGGGGGTCATTGACCTCATTTGGGGTCAAGTAATGCTATCGATCGGATCACACAACGAGAGGCAGACCTACACATCCATTTATATCACATTAACTCTACGTAAAAAACTGTGTTGAACGCTAACGAAAACATCGTTATAAAACTGCGCACATAATACTTTCCGTACTTACACACAGAAACACTGAAAGTTCTATAATTACACTCATGTCTTCAGAAAACTTTTTGTTTGATCACGAACACATTTTTCTTCATTATCAATAACAAATGGCATAATGATTTAGTTTACAATTGACCTCTATTCACATGTCCATCCGGTAATACTTGCCAATTACACTTATTTGATGATTTATCTGTTCATCTCAAATGACAAAATTCTAGAGAATTAAATAAACCATCGAAGCACATAATATGAACCATCTATGAATATGTTAATATTTCACTGCAAAGTTAACTATCGGATGATTAACAAGAAGTCCGGTACGACGATGAAAGCAATTCTTCAAATTTATGCTCCAAAGTCTTTTCGAGCACAACTCCCAGGATATAGTACATAAAACGGCTCAATCTACACTGTATCGCACAATGAATCCAGTTTTTAATTTCTTAACAGTTGCTATAAGTAACGGAAGTAAACAAAAACACAAACATACTATATATTTAGAAAGTTCTCTCATGTTTTCGATCATGAACGTTTTGAATTTTAGGAAGAGTCGTCGTTTCTGTAAAAAGTTATTATTCCTTGCGCCTACATGAATTTCGGAATCAAAGCTTTTGCATTTTTAATTACCCCGTGTCGAGAAGTGTTTACTAAAAAACCAGGCGTGACGTTTCAAATACTGCAAGTTTATTTAGTAAACAATAGTTGTTTTTATCGCGACCAGAGTACGCCTGGCGGTGCACATTTTCTGAGAAGAAAAAGTGTCTTAAGCCTGTGAACACGCTTCTTTTTGTCTGAAATTTTGTATCAAATATAACAATGTTAGTGATTAAAATTTTCTCTCGCCTCGAGAAAGTTAATTTAATATTAATATGTTA
Source organism: Acheta domesticus (assembly GCA_031308135.1). Taxonomy (NCBI): domain Eukaryota; kingdom Metazoa; phylum Arthropoda; class Insecta; order Orthoptera; family Gryllidae; genus Acheta; species Acheta domesticus. Next base: position 46,892,528 of record JAHLJT010002630.1, read on the forward strand.
GTTTTCTCCAATGGGTGTATTATTGCAATTTAGTGTATTTCATCAGATGAAATGTGAACGCCAAATTTTACTACGAATCTTGAAATTTTGGGAATTCCAAGAGCGTAAGCTCGCGCGACTACTGACACTAAGGTTTCTTCTATAAAATACCAGCGAAGAATTGGTGTTATTGAAAGGCCAAAGTCGTTGTATTGCAAGAATCTGCAAGAAGTCGCGTTTGACGTCCTCATTAATTAATTTATGTGTATTAAGTTTACAATGGTCTAGTGTAAATGTAAATATTTATCTATAGGAATAAGAAACCTCTGAGTTTGCTTCTTTGTTTATTTCAACGCTCTTACAAACCTTGGGCTAGTCGAAGCTAGTGAATATTTCCTCCACTCCACTGAGATACCCCAACTTCCTAATCTGTACATAGTAAATTACATCGGACCTACCATATTCTTTCCCTGAGTTTTTAGATATTAGCTCTCCCACGACATGGCACTGGTGGTCAGAGAGAAGCAGAATATCAAATTCTTTGAAGAAATACATTGATTATTTTATATTGTGTGTTTTTACCACTTGGATCTATTACCAGGTCTAGTCGTTAATCATCTAGTCCCAGTGTTGGTCTGAAGCACCACTTGTTTTAATTGAAATTAGCGCACTCTTCCTACGTACTTTTCAATTGCTGCCCGACCAAAAGACCCAATAAGAGGCGTGGGTCAAAGCAGGGTCTTATGACAAAGGATTGAGCGGCCTTATTTATGAAACACTTCAACGTCCAAGTTCCAATGTAGTTCATTCCACGAAAATGAAATGTTCATTGCAGTGGAAAATAATAACACAACCTGCACACCTTTTAAAATTTAGTATTTGTAAAATGTTTTAGATCACTACACATTCATCAGGGTAGGAACTGCCTACCTTAGCATCCCACAGGAGCTGTCACTCATTCTACATTTCTACTCGAGGTAAAAGGGTTTGGATGGTGTAACAACAGACGAAAAAAAAAAAATTCCGCCTAAGGTCACAACGCAGCCTATAAATCATTCCAGAATACGAGATTTTCTGTTGAAAATGTTCACGAAAAATAACATAAAACGTTATGGATATGGTCTGAGTAAGGGCTTCAAAACTTTAAATACTCCACACGAATCGTTTTGTAGAACTACTGACATCGTAGAGGAATTGATATGAGAAACTTTACAAGATAATGGTAACATCAACTGTGTATCTTAAGCATAAGAAACATATTTAACTTTTGTTAGGAACAAAAGCAACAGCTTTTACGTCTATGACCCCATTTCAGTTCCTGAATTTTTGAAATTATTCCTCAAAAGCCTGAATACTGCACAGTCCAAGAAAAGAAAAGGAGCAAATAAGGAAATAACACAGTGTTTGTTAACTTTATCTATTCCTCAGAGGCTGAGGTAGACATTATACATAAAAAATATTGCAATTGGATCTTGATACGAAGAATTACATCATCTCGAGAAGAGGATATTTAAAAAATTCTAATCTTCATTTTTGTTAATTCTTAAAAATGTGACAAAAATATGACCCACTTCACAAACATGTGAAATATATTTCAATTGGCAAGAGAGTGTATACTATATTTCCAACAACCATTAAAACCTCAGATCTCTAGTAAAAATCGCATCATGTAACATAGCTAGGATCGCACTCATCCTTACGCTTACCATAAGTAACAAAGATGGCAATTATATTAAGAATGAATGATTTAAAAGACATCGTCAGGACGAGTTCCTAGTGTTTAGGTCATTAGATATCCAAGATTTCCAAAAGGCTTAGAAGATCACTGAAAATATAGTGAATATATTTCCTCAGTTCCAGTTACCCACCTTTCTATAAAAACAGAATGGGTTATCATTTCTATGTCACCAGAAGCGTTTTACAAAATCTCACGGACGTATAACTGGGTTTTAATTTCTGATTCATAAAATACGCCAATTTTCTCATCTCCATCTCTTAATAAATCGTAATCTAATTTTTTAAAATACATTAAGCTCATGAAAGCAATTATATGTGGGATATTTAATATTTTCTGAAAATGTACATTCAGAAATCAGTCTATAAAAATAAAATAATAATAATAAAAATTGGGCCCGGGCAGGTTCGAACCCGGGATCTCGCTCTCCGCGAGCGGACGTCCTTCCCCTGGACTACCAGGCCCTCCGAGGGTCATTGACCTCATTTAGGGTCAAGTAATGCAATCGATCGGAGCGCGCAACCAGAGATCCACACATCGATTAATAGTATTTTAAACAAACGTAAAAAAAATTACTTTTACTTAAATTTAAACACTAACGAAAACTTGTGAAAAACGAAGCGATAAAAATCGCACATAATAATCTCCGAATTAAACACAAGTTCTTTTATCACGCCTCTGATTTCAGAAAACTCTCTTGATCTCGAACAGTTTTTCTTCATTATGAATAGCAAAAGGTCTAATGGTATCGTTTGGAATCCTCTTCTGTTCCCATGACCTACACTAATTACACATGTTACACTAATTTGCGTGATTTTGTTGTTCATCTCAAATGGCAAAATTCTCTTGCATTACATTGGAACGTCTCAGAACATAATACAAAACAACTCGTAATATGGCAACATCCCATCACACATATCTATCAGATGATTAACAAGACGTGATGTACACTGAAAGCAATTCTTCAATTTCACTCTCCAAAATCCTTACGAAAACCACTAAATATTAAGTAAATAAAACAAATTGGTGTACACTGAATCACAATGAATTCAGTTTTCAATTTATTAACAGTTGCTCTAAGTAACGGATGTAAACAAAAACCTCAAGAGTATTGCAGTACTGGACACATCTAGGTAGTGTTGGTAACAACATACTATACATATATATATATATATTTAGAAAGTGGTCTCATGCTTTCGAACATGTACAACTCATCACAGTCCGTATTACCTAACTGGCGCTTTGGGCATATTTTTTTCGAGATCTCAAGGAAGCTCGGATTCCACATAATTGACCTAAGCATTTTGAATTTGACGGAGAGTGGTCATTTCTGTAGGAGTTTATTACTCCTTGCACCTTCTTAGATTTTGTTTACAAAGCTCTTGCACTTTTAATTAAAACATTAAAAGAAATTAACCCCCGGGAGAGAGGGTCAATTTTGCTAACTTCTTCCGCTACCCCTTTCTTCAGATGTGCATTATGACGCTGGGCACCTGGCCCATGAGAGTTTTTGGAGAAACTAGGTGACAGTTATTACTTACGCCATACTTATATAATTTCCATTTCCTCTACTAATGCCATATATCCATTTGAATGAAATAATTCAGTCATATTTTAAACTGTCAATTGAGAGTATTGAACGTAAATTAAACATTTTGATTCGAAATTATCTTGATTTTGTAATGGTGTTAATTTAAGAGAGCAATAATTGCATTAGCTTCCTACGTTCAGTTTAGGAACAAAGTTTCATGTCACTTAAAAATAGCTCTCCGTCCGCAAGAGATGTAATGAATCTGAGAGTGTTTACTATAGGAAATCGACAACAAAAAGACGTGTTTATTATTAAAATAATTGATAAATACATCATATAACCAAATTATACGATAAAACAACACGAAACGATTACAGGCAACAAATTTACGATTCAAACATACACCTGCCCCCTAAATTATTGTAGAAGGAAGAATTCAAAAAGAAAATAAGCACGAAATAAAATAATGATGTATATACATAAACTTCAAATGCCCGTTGTTCGGAAGAAAGCGTCCGGCAAACATGTTTTGGTATGAAGCCACCATTCCTTGAGAAATTTCGAGCGTGCTTTTGTCCTTAGCTTCCCCGCTGCAGCTTGTGCCGGTACACACCTTTCTGCATTCGGAGGGGAAGCGAGAGCGAAGTCAGGGGACGTTGCTCGTGTCCGTCGAGCGCCAGTCTTCCCAGGCGACAACTAGCTCGAGTGGGACCATTTTGGCACACGAGCTTCAACCTATTACCCTTTTCAGTGTGGATGGATACTGCCATTATACTAAAGTTAGCAAGGTACAGGCGGTAGAACTGCTGCTGCTGCCACCGTTGACATGCTACCTCAACGTTATGAATAACTGTTGATGGGTTTTTGAAATGCAAGACAAAGTAATGGATGAGTCTCCAATACTCCAATTTATTAATAAAAGTTCGAAAGTTTTGGGTTATGAGTAATTTTCATTAATTGAATTCAATGTTAATTTTTTTCATGTTTCCACTATATACAAATATTATTCCATAAGATCACACATACATGTCCATTACGAGTTCCAATGTTCTATGCTAGTATATTTATTATTGGCCTGGTAGCTACCGGGTGATGGGGTTAACCTTGCCCAGAAAGCTTCCGAAGAAATGAAATAAGTTTAATTACATAAAAATTATAATTGTCAATAATAAAAGGAACCATACAATACACAATTATAACTTTCAATTAGGTGCAGGCGCCCCGAGGGGACAGATGGAAGTAGTGCTGCACCTATTCGTGGCCGTCGTCACAAGGAACAGAGTGCTCCGCCCTCTCGCTCTCTAAGGGCCAAGGAAATTGGTCAGCAGATACGCCTATTTAAAAAATACTTTTTTTTAGTTTGGAAATGCGAAAGCATAATAATTTTAAAGCTGTACACGTTTCTCTCTAGCGCTCTCAATTGAACACTAGTAAAGTAACATAAGCAGATCTTTATCAAAGATTACTTCATCGAAAATAGTCTAAATAAGAAAGAAATTAATTTATTTTGTCACTTCGCAAACGTCAACAACGCCAATAAATATCAATCATAAAAACAATATACACGCTAAAACATCACAACAGTAATTTTATTCTTCTGAATACATTAAGCGCACGAAAACGATTAAATGAGGGATATTTAATATTCTCTGAAAATGTATATTAAGGAATCAATCGACAAAAATTAAAATAATAAAAATTGGGGCCCGGGCAGGTTCGAACCCGGGATCTCGCTCTCCGCGAGCGGACGTCCTTCCCCTGGACTACCAGGCCCTCCGAGGGTCACTGACCTCATTTAGGGTCAAGGGTTGTTTCCGAACGGATCGCACAACGAGACGAAATTTCAACACATTAATTTTGGAATAAGAGAGATAACGGCGTCAAAAAAGCGCACCGGATTGACGCGGACAATTCACTCTTGTTAAGTGCACATATTTCACGAAAACATTATTCCACTAATAATTCATCAACTATCTTACTTGATTATCAATGGCCACTAGTAGTACATTAAACGTCCACGGGAACATTTGTTTCCAAAACACATCACTTTTTAGACCACGCACTACGCAGTGAACACACGAATACTTCTATTCATCCTTTAGGAGAATCTTCTAAATGAGCCAACTAATCTAGCGCATCACTAGACACGATCCGTAAATCTCACTTTAATCTCACGTTTTCTCAAAGAATATGGACATAGCGTCATCTAGTGTCAAAAGAAACTCTCATAATTCATATCCCAAATCCTTTCGACCACAACAAACACGAAGTATAAATAATCCCGATAAGATCAAACTTTTTATTTGGCAATAGTTGTCCTTAGTTACGAAGTAAACAATATCTTAGAGAGAAATACACACACGAACTCCAGACAAATCTTTTATACTATTTGCTCCAGAATTGTCTTGGCACGAACTAAATATATTTAGACATTGAAATTAAAAATTGAGGAATTAACTCTTCATTCCTTATTAATCCGCGAACTTCATTTGCACAAATATCAATTTGCACACAGTAAGAAATACTACCCTTTAGAAAACGATGTATAACCATAACATAACCCAAACATAACCATTTATGTAATGTCAAAAATAGTTAAAACGTGTGTGACGTTCTATGGAGAGGAGTGTTTGCTGTGCACGTTTTATTAATATCTGTGATCCCTACCCAAATCCATACACAAGTTGAATTCTGAATACAGATGTAAAAGAGTGTTTTTGGCAAGAAATGATCAGCTCCGATGTAATAAAAACTACTTGCAAAAGCAAATCAGCTATAGGTTTGGGCTAATATCTCTTATTGTGCGTCCATCTCGGCATATGGCAGTTGCTCGCCTGACTGGTGTGTCCTAGACACGGGTACCAAAGTTTCGGGCACCATTCTGCGACCTTCCTCATGGAGGAAGGTCGCTTGAGCTTCCCCTGATCAGCCACTGATCCCTGCCACAGGAGCCAATGCTGTCATCTCAGCCATTTGCTCATGGGATCAGGGAAACGACGATAAACCTGATCGAGATGGGGGTCATTGAACCAGAAGCTGAGGTATAATACTTCTTACAGGTTGTTTAGAATTATACAGTCCAAATACATTAAATATAATTGTTAAAATTAACGTCACTTTTTTGATGCGCGGTATAGTCTCTCTAATTGTATAGAAATAGTTATGCAGCAGAAAAGATTTTACTTGGGACTTGAACTTGAGTAACGATCTTAATCGTTTAATGTCACTTGGCAATGTGCTATAAAATAATGTAAATTTGTATGTGAATTTTTTGTATTGACCTGTTGATATTGTGTTTTGAAACTCGAGAACTAGTATACGTAAAAAGGAACACAACTTTGTTCTTGTTAATACTGAATCAAGGTGTGACAAGTAAAAGCTATGAAAACAAAAACTGAGGCCCCCGCAGGATTCCACCCAGGAATCACTGTGCCAGAGAGCAAACAGGCAATACTCGGTCAGACTCCCATACAAGGGCCATATTGTACACACGATACCGCTCCGCAAATGACAGAAAGGCAAATAGCAAATAACAGCCAAAGAATGTCACATTTCCTTCTTGAACACAGCAATTATAAATTTCTTTCCAACACCACATTTCCGTAGCTCGATGTAAAATGTTAATTCCAAAACCAGTTTTTCAGGTTCTGATTTTGAGCGAAACTCACATAATTTAAGGTTTGTTTTTATCTCAATCTCTGAATACTAATGAAACCGTCCTAATATTGTCGTAAAAGAAAATTAACAATTGGGACCTGGTCAGGTTCGAAACCGGGATCTCGGTTCTCCGTGAACGGACGTCCTTCCCCTGGACTATCAGGCCCTCCGGGGATCCCTGACCTCATTTGGTGTCAAGGGTTCCTTCCGATCGGATCTCACAAAGAGGGAGATTTTACATATTAATTTATAGTAGCTTCAAGCAAATCTAAAAATAGCGATGATAAAACTGAATTTACCTTTAAAAACACGAAACTGGTATTTGCAAATAAAACACTGACGACTTTATACATGTAACACATTTCTTGTAACACAACTTTTGTAACACCCACATTTCTTCGGAAACAGTTCTCTCGATTATTCACGTTCAGCCATGTATATTTTTTGAGAATAAAAAGCCCTTACGTTTCTTCGGCGTTACTATGATTTGTAATTTAAGTATAGTTTTGTGAATACAAACTAACACCAGTCAATAAGAACTTACGTCCTGAAAACTTGCGAGTCTCTTCTCTGCCCATCAATAACAGATTCTCGGTTCATCACTTCAGAACTTTTAGTGAAAACTAGAACTACCCAACAGATCAAATAAAGCCACATCAGATGTGTTAACCCCTTAAAAACATCGTTTAGAATAAGGAGTAACCTACCCTTATCTATTATCTACAGAGAATTTCTCCCATTTCGTATTATAACTTCTTACAGTCGCGTTTCCAAACAAATCTCCTCACTACACTTTTTAAGCCAGGATGAATTGCAGATTTCCTTTCGTAATTGTTACATTGAAGTCACGTAAACAAATACGGAAGCAGAACGACAGAAAAACAACATATACTAACTCCAAACCGAATCCGAAATTTCCAAAAGATTTAAATAAAACTTTCAATGGATGCCAAACGAATACGAGATTTTTATTTTTTTATATTAAAAAACGCTCATTTTTAAAATGGATAATTTTCAATTTCACAACAGGAATTTGGTGAGAAGTCTGAAACAAATTTACACCAACTGTCGATATGTTAATTTATACACCCGAGCACTGACTACGCCGACGCAGACCAGCCCTGATGAAGACCTCGACAAATATGGTCGAAACGTCGGCTACACATCCTTGTACGCGGCGTCACCCGGACAGTCGATATCTCTCCTGTCGATATTACACTAAAAGGAACCTTCCTAACATTTTGCACTTCGGGATTATTGGTTAAAAGTGAAAACAGATCCGCATTGCAAACAACCTAGGCTTGAAATGAATTGTGCTAGAGCGTATTGCCAGAAAAACACAGGTAAATAAGCGCATATTATAAAACACACTCCGCGATTGAAATACTCAAAAAATCAAAATGTATATTTAACTCGACCAAGATTTAAAGAATACGATCGATTCTGACGTGCCCACACTTACCACGGAAAGTGGGGACACCCAGAGCAGATAAAGCAGCAAAATGTCATAGGACCAAAGACGTGACGTAGATAATTGCCCAAGAAACACTGCTCGTAGCCTGCTTTCGGATACCAAAAAGTGAGTTACAAGGGCTTACAAACGTTTTTCCCTAGTATTGTATTATCTTAAACGCGTTGCGAATTCCAGTGACGTCTGCGGATTCTTTAGATGATAATTTTAAGACTTCATTCTTTTCTCGTTAATGCTCCCAATTTAACACAAGTGAAGTAACACAAACGTAGATTGGTATCAACCAAACTCTTCTGTCACTTCGGTTACGTTAAAAACGCAAATATATACCACAAATAAAAAAACCTACAATATAACAAGAGCAATTTTCTACTTATGAATACGTTATGTTCATGAAAACAATTAAATGAGAAATATTTAATATTTTCTGAAAATGTACATTAAGGAATCAGTCGATTAAAATTTAAAAAAATAAAAATTGGGGCCCGGGCAGGTTCGAACCCGGGATCTCCCTCTCCGCGAGCGGACGTCCTTCCCCTGGACTACCAGGCCCTCCGAGGGTCACTGACCTAAATGGAGGTCAAGTGTTGCTTCCGATCGGATCGCACAACGAGAGGGAGAGTCCAATACCCTAAAATATATTGCATTTTCAAGCAAAATTTAACAAAATAGCGATGAAATAAAGAAAACCTGATAAAAATGCTAACATGTGAATCTTAGTATTAACCATCACAACTTCATATTTACACATATCTTCAGAAAGTTGCCAATGTCTCACATGCTCACTCTTCAGCACTTGTCAGTAACGCTAATTTGCGAAGGAATTGGTGTGATTTTTCTATTCCATTTTAATAGGAAACTTCTCGATAATTACCACTTTTCCAGCACTTGAAAAATGTACGTCTTTACCTGAACAAAGCCTTATTTCGCAGAACAATGATGATCCTAAAAGCTTTTTTTCCCTTTTCAGACTTCAAATCCTTACGAGCACACATTTCACAAAATTGTTCAATGTATAAATACGATGTGTTAATTTTCCTCCTTACATTACTGTTGCTCTAAGAGTTGGAAATAAACAAACATAAAATAAAAGTATATTCATTACAAAATAGAAGTACATTGTCCTTGAAAACGTTTTCTGATCAAGTGCATAATTGCGGGTATATTTCGACTCGTTTCTAATCAATCTACGAGAAGTTCAAGCCCCAATAATTCTTTACAAATAACACAATTAACGTGCTCTCGGAAATAATTTTCTGGGTTTGGACAACTAGTAAAGTATAGAATAATATGAAAGAATTTCGTTTTCATGAAAGTAAAGATTTCTGGCGTCTCATTCTACGTTGAAAAAGGTAACTCGTACACCAGTCTTGTCAAGGTCGATGCCACGAGGGAATCCGTAGCACGAGTGCCACGACGAAATCGACCCTCCTCCCAGTTCATTACCCGACCACCAGACAACGCCATCGCTATTGTAAAACGGTGGGGTAAAATAGTTCCCTTTCCCGACGCTAGTTGCGCAGAGAAGCTCGTGGCATGCTACGATGCCACGACGCGTGCCACTGTCACCAGTAGAAGACCTTGACACCACTATCGTACACCGTTAAAATCTGTTTCCTGTGGCCCCAAGGGTAAAAAACCTGTTTCTTACATTTACCTGTAGGATAGACCTTTCTGCCCCTTCAACTAGTCCACGCAGTTGCTCACTTAAAAATGAGGTCGCCCGAACACATCGCCACTGATCTCTAATACTTTACTAACACCAAGGCAGGGAAACAAGGACGTTCGTGTCCTACTTGTACATAAAATGTCTTTGTACTCCTTTGTGTTGTTAGCAATTAGAGAAATGTGAATGATGTGGAACGAAGGTGTCCCCAAAACAGTAAAGAATGTGCTACAAGACGAAGGGGTTAATCGAAGATTCGAAGGAAAGAGCCGAATGTAGGTAATATCAACCAAAAAAGGAAGGAAATCGCAAAAAAATACATGAAAAGGAGGACATAGGTGTGCATAGATGTTATTTTTGCTATCGAGTACAATTTCACCTTGTGGCAGTCTTAAGCCAGTATTATGTTTTGGCCCAAAGCAAACGAACAATTGAAAACGAAATCTACAGTAGTCTGCAAAAGCACGGCAGAGACAAAATGATCGGTTGGCGAGCATATCTTCGTCCGGAGTAGAAGAATTACGAGTTACAGGAAAAACGATGACGAAGCAACGTTATATACGCATTTTCCGAATGCTTATCCTAGGGACTTGGATACACTTTCGCTCTCTCCAGATTTTAAACGCTTGTGCATTTGAGAAGTGAACTGAATGCCCAACATTACGAAAAAACAAAAGTTCCGATAGACGGGAATTGAAGATATTGGGCAGAAGAATGGGTATCTGTAGTAATTTCATTCGAAGAAAAAATAACTGCAAGTACGTCGAATCGTTCGAAAGAAGTGATTTCAAATACTAGTAATACTACAATGGTCCAAGACAACAATATTATATAAAATTCTTCATTCATGAAGAATGACTAAATATTAAAAGGGCTTATTTTATCTTATTTGGACTATTTTGGATGAAGTAATTTTTGATAATTTTGCATCATGTGTGATTTATTGATGCTCAACTCTCATTTCGTACCGACTGTGCTTTTTTTTTTCGTTTTCGAGGAAATCGTTAGTACTTTCAAACGCTGTTTACCGAATTTTATTAAAATACAGTTAATAGAAACCTTTGGAAACCGTGCTTTTTTAAATAAAAATGTTTTGGTTTTGCGAGTGCACGAGGAGTGCGGAAGCGTGAATTTATTTTGTAGTTTACTTGTTTATTATTGTGTGTGTTAATGGACGAAGAAACGAGACACAAGTACACCTAATTTCTTTGCGGGAGCGTTTTTATCAAACCCATTTATGCGACAGCCGCACCAAAGAGACATTTTCGAACTGAACTTCAAAATCACAGGCAGTAATCTCTTTATACTTCGATTTATTTATTTACTGAACTGAATTGAAACGATGCCTTATTTTACGTGGCGAGACTCAGGCCATGAGGCCTGCTCTTCCGTCTGACCACGCAAATTCCTTTCACCATTTACAGTGGCGCCTCAAAGCCACGAGCTGGATGGAAAGGACACTGTCATCCAATCGATAACTCAAATACCAAAAATGTATATCATCCCGATAGGATGAGTGCCCCCCCCTCCGTCCGGCTCGTGGCCTTGAGGCGTCACAATGTTTAAATCGGAGTAAATAGGCATCTTCGAGATGCTGAGCCATCTACTACATTCAACTTTGCTGCATTCTCACTAGTAAGTAAACTGAATTAATGCACATCAATGAAATATGTTACAAACTTATCCAACTATAAATAAATATGAACAAGGAAAAAATCTTCAAAAATATATGTTTGTATTAAAGCACATGACAGAAATAGGGGAGACCATTGTACCTGAGCCGCCTTGGTTCTTTTACTTTCCTGAAGGAAATTTGTATATTTTTGTGTCTAATGGAAATTTCAACTACATTTTTATTAGGTAACTTGCCAATTTGAAAATGTCTTTGAGGCTTCGTGTAAATTATACTCCAAAATGAAAATATTCATTTCAAATTCAAGGGGCCGCGACATCAGCCAGATCAAACAGGGAATTCTAATGTTGATGGATATACGCGGATGAATATCGTTCGCGCAAGACGTTTATTCTTAAACCAATATTTCGGTATCAAGGGCCCGTAAAACGTGGATTCTAACTACACATGTTAGAGGAAGTAATTCACTTCATGTAGGAACAAGAATTATCCACTTGATCGGAATCAGGGATCTACGATGCGATATTTTCTACCCAAAAATCGCAGTTTATCGCAGCATTGCATACTTTTCTCTGAACTACGTACGTAGTATGCGAAATAGTAAAATTTTATAACCATCTCTGTTCATTCCTTAACTATAGAAGGAATCGAGATCTTTTATATGATTATGAAGAGTTACGAATGTCCTCTTATAAAGGCGGCTCCACATATTCGGCATTCACCGAGCAGCGAGCTACTGCTAGCCGAATCCCGAACAGATGATGCGTTCGGCAAATTTTCGCTTCCTTCGATGTGTCCAAAAGAACGACAGGCAGTGGGTAGGGCGAGCACCGAATGTTCGTCACTTGACAAATAGCAAGAAACTCATGCACACCACTTGGAATTCGGTGAGCGGTTGCTCGCTACTCGCCAAACAATGTGTAAAGCAGCCTTATTTAGGTCAGAGCTAAGAGAGTCGTTAAAAATAAAAAAAAATAATAAAAATTGGGCCCGGGCAGGTTCGAACCCGGGATCTCGCTCTCCGCGAGCGGACGTCCTTCCCCTGGACTACCAGGCCCTCCGGGGGTCACTGACATTTTACATTGAAGAAACTTCATTTTCTCAAGCAATGTTAAACTACATTTCAATTTTATCTCTTGAATATTGACGACTATGCAAAAATAAACTCTCAGAATTTTTACCGACTTTTTATTTTATTTTTTGTCAACATTACTGCATTCTAACATTTCGAACGCTTTGAATGTCACGGATGGATAATCAAATCAATTTCTAGCATATCTACATTGCACTCAAACGTCAAACGAACACTTCAACTGCATTTCATAAAGACCGGTAGTACGTACTATGCAATCATAACATTGCTAAGCGCTTATTATCTAACAGAAGACAGACCCGCACGATTAAATTGCTTGAAACATAGCATGTATTTAACTTGACAAAGATTCAGAGATTCTGCACGATTCTGACCACCCAGTCCGTGGAAAGTGGGGACACTCACAGCGGATAAGTGAATAAAATGTCGTAGGTCCAAAACGTGTCGTTTCGTAGATTTCAGCCTACGAAATACAACTCGTAGCCTACCTGAGAAGACCGAAAGCAGAATGTTACGGTCGTAGAAAGCGCCGTTTCCCAGCATTGCAAGGTGGAAGAGAATTGCGAATTGCAGCGCCGTCTGCTGATTCTTTCCAGGGTATTTTAAGACACTACAGTTTTCTCGTTAACGCTCTCAATTCAACACAAGTGCAGTAACACAAACGTAGATCTGTATCAAATATTACTTCATGTAAGGTCGTCAAAATAAAAAAAATGGTAAATTCGCACACATTAAAAAATGCAAATAAATACCAGACATTTACTTATTTATTAAATTAACGTCACAAACAGTTCAAAATTAATTGATGTAAAAAACGCTTTACAACCTCCAATATCCTAACAATTGTATTCTTAATAAAAAAAATTAATCACATGAAAACGATTAAATGAAGGAAATTTAATATTTTCTGAAAATGTACATTAAGGAATCAGTCGATTAAAATTCAAAAAAATAAAAATTGGGGCCCGGGCAGGTTCGAACCCGGGATCTCGCTCTCCGCGAGCGGACGTCCTTCCCCTGGACTACCAGGCCCTCCGGGGGTTACTGACCTCGTTAAGGGTCAAATGTCACTTGCAACAGGATCACACATCCAGAGGAAATTTCGCCACAATTTCTGAATAGTCAAAATATATTAAGGGAAATAACGGTGACAAAAATTCGCACAAGTGTGTCAAGCAAATTGACGCGGACATTTGAAGCACTTTTCTCATAAAACACTTTTGCACTAATAATATATTAACTATTTTACTTGATAATCAATTAACACTAGTACAGAAAGCTACCTTTCATCACTTTTTAGTTCACGCACTAGCCAGTGAACACATATGTACTTCTATTCATTCTGTATGACAATCTTCTAAATTATTCAGCCATTCCACCATGGATCCGAAATGGGTTAACATCTCACTAAAAAGTTTTCTCAAATAACATGAATACACAACGACAAAAGAAACTCTCAAAATTCGTGACCCACAGCAAAATACACTCCAAAATGTAAGGAAAAGAGGTTGATCTCGGGTTTATGATGTATCTTAGCCTTGGACTCCTACTCTTCAGTAGTGCAGCGCAATATCAGTCTTGACATGAAATTGAAGAAAATTCGTTCTTTATCGCTGTATAAATATTCCAGATAAGCTCATGTTTTCACTTCGCTCGTTGCTCTAAGAAACGATGAAAACAAACTAAAGACACACACACGAACCCTAGCATTTTCTTGTCACTATATAAATGTTGGAGTTGAAATTAAAAATTGAGGATAACATCATTTTTATTAATCCACGAACATCTCTTATCTGCAAATCAAATTATCTCCGCTTCCTACAGCTACGTTTAGAGAGAAATATTACTCTCAAGTAAAGTATGTCCAACCAAGCATTACAATTGCGTTTTGAAACTTGAGAACTGATTAAAGGAATATAATTTTCTTCTTGTTAATGCTTAGTCAGGACTTGCTAAATACAAATTTCGAAAACAAAAATTTATTACCGGGTAGGATTCTACCAGGAATCATGCTGCCTGGGAGGAAAAAGGCACTTCACAGTCACACTTTGCTACGGACTATATGCGCATACTGTACACAGTACATAAGTGAAAATGACAGAAGGATAAATGGCAAGTCATGCCCAAAGACACGTCACATTTACTTCGTGAACACGGCATAATTACTTTCCAATACCACGTTTACAAAGTACTCATTACGTAGCGTTAAGTAAAATATTCATTCCATAAACGGTTTTTGAAGCTCTGAATTTGCGCGAAAACAGCATAATTTAAGGCTACTTTTTTTATCTCAATCTCAGAACAGTAATGAAACCGTTCTAAAATGAAATTTACAAAAGGAATAAAAATTGGGGCCCGGGCAGGTTCGAACCCGGGATCTCGCTCTCCACGAGCGGACGTCCTTCCCCTGGACTACCAGGCCCTCCGAGGGTCACCCGCCCCCTTAAGGGTCAAATGTCACTTCCGACTGGATCTTGCAGACAGAAATAGATTTTAACACTTCAATTTTTTAATTTGCACATTAATACATTTTTATTTACGTAATTTAAATATTAACGATATAAAGAAAATAAATATTTTTTCAATAAAAGTATTTCAACATTTATCATGAAGAATTCTCCCACGCACGATGCACATGTCTCGAAAACCACAAACAACCAATTAAAAACACAGTAAACAAATTTCTTGAATTTCAGTTAGGACAAAAACCATTCGCAAGCGCAAGCGACAAGATCCATTCGCAAGTTGCAATTCACGACTTCCGAAAGACCACAACCAACCAGTCAGGAAAAACTCGCTAACTTCATAATATTGGTGTCTTTCTATTCTTCCTTATGGCAATTTTCTCTAATATTTAGATTCAAACATCACTGCACATAACTCGGAATATTTTAACATCTCGCCGAAAAGTTCTCAAGCATATGATTAACTTGAAGTCAACTACGATGCTGAAAGCACTTCTTCAAATCCAGTATTCAGAGAGTTCAGTTTTTCGTTTCTAAACTGTTGCTCTACGAAACGACAGTAAACAAAACCACGAAAACAATTGCAACACATGAACACACAAAATATTTACAAAATTCTCCCTCACGAATTCTCTTGACTATTTCACTCATGTCTGTCCGCGTCGTAAGTAGCCAATGGTAAGCGAGTATATATTCAAATTAAACCAATCCCAGATGTTTATCGCCATCAGCTTGTTTACCTTCTTTTATCGCTGTAAAACCTTTGTTTACCTTTTTAAGATAACGATAGCAATTGTTTCACCTCCAAAATAGCTTGTGTGCATCAATATAATGTGTCGTTTTGGTTATGTTTAAAACTCTGAAATAGAATATATTATTAAAAATCCAGTGTCGAAAAACAGCGAAAGGAACAGAGAAAGCGTGTGGAAGCAATTTCAAGAATTTTGTGAAGAAAGAAAATACAAATGGACAGCACAAACTACAAATGAGGAATTTACACATATTTTAGGTAATTAATATACGAAGATTAGATGGTGAAGAGTACAAAGAATATGCTATCAAAACAATGTGGAACGTTACATCAAAAAGTATTCAGGAAAATACTTTAATGAGTGCACATGTGTGTTCAATCCATTCGAAATCGACGAATTCCGCTGCTAATTCATCTTGTACATCTTCAATTTCAAATACTTTCGCGAAAGGACAAGACATGGAAAACAACTTCCTACAACTTTAATGATTGTGCTTTTAATAAATGTTCTTTTAAGTAGCCTTGTTATAATTGTTTTTCGAAAGTTTTATTACCATAAAATTGAAATACATTTGAAATCATTTTCTGCATTAAACTGTTATTCAAATGTTACTTGATTATAAGTTATTCCAGGAGGCAGTGATAAGTCGGGGTTAAATGAAAGTTTTCATTTTTCGGTTGTAATTTTGAGTAATATTTCCCTTTTTCGTAATTCATGTGATTTAAATTATCCTTTCAATTCATCAAATGTGTTTATTCGTGAAAAAGTCACACTAAATATCACTCGAAGTGCTGTGCTGGCCGGTAAATTCACTCCTCGCTACGCGAGTCGTATATATACGTACGTATACGAGAAAGAAACTAGTGGTGCTACAGACTGGAACAGATTTCTCGTAGTAAAGTATTCTAATTTCCTTGGCGTAGGCTAGCTTTACGATGTTGCTTTTGCTTACCGTTAGAATAAATTATAATGTTCCCGGAATGTCCTCGACTACTTGACACTTTACATAACACTACTTGATACAATACGTCTATCAAAATTATTTCGCGTACGCGCTTGCCTCTCGCTGGGCTTCGGTTGAAACCCTTATGCGCGACTATTTTCAGCTGTGTAAGAATTCCTCCCCATCTGCGGAGCTATCCTGGGATAAATCCCTTCGGAAATACGAATTCTTTCTGACTTAAATCTCAAATTTATTTCAACAAAAATCGCTATTATATATTAATATTACTAGCACATTCAAACGATTATCCTGCATAATGTTAAACTATCAACATTAATAATTTATCCACATCAATACGACTTACTAACAACCTCAGACTATGCTGAAAACATTAGCACCAGACCAATTGCCCACATGTATCCAGGTCGGCCGATTTGGAGAGAGTGATCATTTCGCCCTTCCCGCAGGATCACGTCTTTCTATGCCTTCTTCAAACTTATCGCGTGTAATGCTGTGCTGCCGCTCAACAGCATGACGCTCTGACCTCAAATAAGGAATCTTATACTAATTGATTCATTGCCTTAACCACATCTATTTTTTGTATTTTAAACTTTCTGTAAGTGTTTAATCCCATCGTAAATACACGATGTAAATTCTCCCATGCACAATACCGAGGGGTCTCCTGCCTTATCACGATGGAGAACAAAGTTTATTTGAAGGAAAAATCTCTATCTTGAATTTTGTAGTTGTAGGAAGACGCAGCAAAAAATCAAACTTCTGAAATTTTCGAAAATTTAGAATTAACCCTGAAAATCGGATCTATGGCATCTTTATAATGTTTTACTCTATTCTTACAAGAAATTTCAAGAAAATTTGGAGCAGTTTTTGAGAAATTTTTCAAAATATCTATGGAGCATCGTGTCGAGTACCCCAAAATTTTAAAGAATGTTGTTCAAAATCTCCAAGCTTCGACTCGAGCTAAACGGGACAGGTTTCGTGGTGTTTACAGACGGAGGGACGTTTTGAAAAACAAACACTTTTTCGGTATCAAGTGACCCCAAATGTGTATTTTCGTTGAAATCTCGAAATCGATTTTCCGCAGCAGTACATGACTTTCTCTATACTACGTGTAGAGAAATACGTTTACACGAAGGTAAAAAAAGACTGAAAAAATATAAATTAAAATATTAATTCCTTGAATGATTTTTAAAACTCTCGCGCGATTCACATTGTCACGGCGCCACGCCCACGGATTCCTTGTGATTATCTCCGTTTCCGGTGATACATTCGAAGTAGGCACGATCAACTTTCAGCAGAATAAAACATTTCTGATACTTCGAGGAATCACCACACATAAGAATTGCAGACGGAAGTATGGATCGTATCCGCCCTTGGTCTATTATGAGATAAATTCTACCAGGATTGTCGCGAGAGCTGATACCTAAAATAATACAATATTTGCATTCAGAGCAAAAACAAGAAACACAAATTGCAAGAAAGAGAACTAACAAGTGAAATTTGTCCGAGGTATTTAAACTGCTGAGCATCCAGAGAATGTGAAAAGTGTAAGAAAACAGTAGAACGGACATCACATCCATTGTTTGTGAAGAATGTGAAAAACATTATTACTGAATTCTATAGATACATTTTCAAATCAACATTCACCATATATTAAAGTTCATGAAAATATTTTTAATTTTATGTAAGAAAAAAAATGATTTAATGCATTGATGGATTTTGTAAATTTGTGTTAATTTTAAATAACAAAGTACTCGATAAATCAGGTTAACTTATAAGTCACATAAATGCTGAATTATATTTGTTTATAGTTAGAAGGCATTTGGGCATTAGTTATGTTAGAAGGCATTTGGGCAACGAAATTTTCCCTGGGGTCTATTTTCTCCTGGGCGACCAGTTACGTTCGTATGCAAGATGCGATATCTCCTGAGTTAATATTCACATTTTGTGAAAATTCATATAATCTTTATCTGTTTTACGTTTTTTATACCTTGGGCTTCAAAAGTGCTTCCCCTACAAAAATTATCACCGCACGCCACTGTTTAATAACATATGTGTATGACCTTTCGAAACAAGAGAAATGCTACTGTCTTCAAAAGGATTCATGGAATTGTCCCCTCCTTTGCCATGATATACATATTATTTGTAGAAATGTATAAACTACAATTATGTGAAAAGAATGGAAATAAAATTAAACATAAATATGGATGGAAGAGAGGACACCTGTTCTCTTTCAATATCCTTCAATTGACTATACAAATTTGATGATTCTAGTTTTTCAAAAGATAATTAATCTTCTATTCCCGACAAATTTTATAACAAAATATTGTTTAAATGCATATATATATTCATAGAAAAGTGTTGAACCTTTTTCTTGTTTCCTCAAAATTTTCTTAATGTATTAAAAAAATGTGAAATTCTCGTTTCAGAAATTATGATTGCCAGAAAATTGGAACACAGAGTTCAAAGCTCTGTTGTGCTAATAATAATTTGATGAATAGAGATGGAATATTTTGGTAAGTTGCCACAAAAACCTCCTGTTAGGATGCTCCTAATGCAGCAAACTAACTGAAATTAGATGAAGTGGCAACTACAAAATGAATTGAATTGCCTTAATTTACGTGGTGACGTGCAGGCCATGAGGCCTGCTCTTCCTTCTGACCATGCAAAATGAACCTGAATAGTAAAAAAATGTTCTAGATAGACACTGGATGTTCTGGTTATTTCTTAAGAAAAGCTCACTATTCTCACAAATCTTGAATTCAAGAGTTATATTATATATTGCAGTATCTTATCAACAGTTTGATACTTTTGGTGAATCAAGAACCAATCAATAAAATTCTGAAATATCAAAGTCTGTGGTTTCCACTGACACTTTAGTTATTTATGAAGACATGATGAAATGCCAAATACCCTAGGGCCACATGAATTCAAAACACCACTCGTGAAGCTAGTCATGCAGTTAGGTATTCTGAAAATCTTATCTTAAATTTTTTTTGTAAATTAGCTCCATTCATTGTTTCTTTCATTTAGCAAAAACGTTGATAATTTGTTCTTTAAAGCTGTCATTTCTGCAGTTAATTTAGCAGACACTTCTTGATAGACAGAGTACTGAAATTACTGATTCTGATATTTCCCATGTAAATACTCAGAAATGTCTTTACTCTCTTTAATGAAACCATATTCCTTTCACATAATGCTGTAGATAACAAGAAGTTAGACTGAATTATATCAAGTGAACTGTCTCTTGATAAGTTTTTTCAAGACCAATTTGTCTAACAAATACTTCAGCAACAAATCTGCAGGCATGTATTTTGTATTATCAATGTTTACATTTGTCAGTTCATTTGAAGCTGCTCACTGTCAAACAACGGATATTGTTTTATTAGGAAGGAAAACTTTTCTGAACGAAAGGACACTTTGTAGGTGTGAAAACTGCTTTTCCTCAAGAAATTCAATAAAATGAAAGTTTTCAAAATCATGAAACCTGTAGTCCATCAGAGTCACTACAGTAGCAATAATTTTAAAGGAAAAAATTTTGTATCTTTCAAATAAGTCTGATCCTGAAAGTTCATTCTTAGTCATGTCTGCTTTGATGCAGATTTCAATAGTCTCTTCACATCTAAAACAGTATATTACTACGTATCTATACTATGTCTATCTCTATGGCATATTATTTGCCTCATGATTTCACATTGTTGAGCAAAAATTGCATTTCGATATCATGAACCATTCAGAAGTTATGGAACTGGCACATAGTCAATGGGACATTTTCTGTAACACTAAATCTTCAGCTTTATTAATTGTTTCAAAAAAAAAACACGAACAAAAATCACACAAACAGCTCACAAACAACTGTACTTTCCCACGATGTCAGGTGACGAGGTGAATTTGCCTGGCCGAGACTTGGGTATGCATCGGAGTACAAGTCTGTGCCTATTGAGAGCCTAGGCTCCAGCTAGGCTCTCTGCCCAGCGAGAGCGAGTGAGAAGGAGATGGCATGCACCCTCTTGTGTGCATGCGCGGCAGAGCCAGCTGGTGTCTATCCGCTGTCAGGCTCCTCACTCAGCTACTGGCCCCAAAGAATATTGCTAATTACCTCGTGCGCAAGTGGGGAGGAGTTGAAAACATTGAAGTTTCTTCAACGATTCAGGAAAGAAATATTGAAAAATGGGACATTTAACAACAGATTTTATTGAAAAATAATTTGGGTATTCTAAGGCTCCCAGATTACCCTTCAGCTTCGCCACTGCAAAACAGACGTAAGCTTGAAATGCACATTTTGAATTTTTAATGCGATTATACTGAAGGTTTGAATTTGAATCTTCAACAGTTAAAAGTTGTCAAGATTTCTCCAACAATACCTCAGATAGATGCATAGCAGTTCTTTAATCTTCTCAGAATTTCACACAAAGTACATAACTTTGGAACTTCACTTGCACTTGAAATAAAGTATTTCAGTTTATCGATGTTTAAAAGAAAACAACAAATAATGATGCTGATTATTTGTTTTTATTCAATCAACATAATTTTCCAATTACAAAAGTAAACATAGAAAAAGTTTGAAAACTGGAATTTACCTTTATATGTCACAAGTAATGTAGATAAAGTACGTTTTGTTGCTACCAAATGGAAACTTAAGACTGGAATTCTGAAAGACTACTGGCCTGCAGTAGGGGTTGCTATAAGAATAACAATGGAATTTAGGACATCCGAAATATGTTTTAGAGAAGATTTTTTATTTTTCTACAACTAAAGAGTATATCACGTAAATCATATAACAAGGAAATATTATATCAAGTAAACAAGTAAATAGTAGTTCACGATAAATTACACTGCACACTTCCAAGAATAATAGGGTGACCACTCTTTTTCTAGGATGAATTTCCCTGACTTTTCAATCAATCAATGATGCCTTATTTTCCATAATGAGGCTAAGGACACGAGGCCTGCTCTTCCGCCTGTCCATACAAATTTCGCTATGCTCCTTTCACTGTCTCGCATAGAAAGGAGGCATCATACGGGCGAAGAAACAGGCGATTTGAATTTTGCTCAGAGGCTTCATTTAGCTTGAGGGTCTTTAAGACACAGTAAATCTACAACATGGGACAGCTGAATTTACTTCCCATCTGAAGGAAGGGGTGTAAAGAATTTTTCCCCCTAAAAAATCCACAGCTTTGATTGGGTTTGAACCCGCAAACTTTGGTATAACAATCCAATATGCTAATTGTTACATCTCCAAAGCTACATTTACAAGATACTTTTCAAAACTATCCAGATAATTTCCTTATTTTTCCATGACAAAATTTGTGAAATATTTCAGGGTACTTAAATAAAATATTTAATAAAGCATGACTTTGGTCAATATTAAAACGCTGTTATTGACTGAGCTCTTTTGCCTCAGCATTCCTGATAACACATAGTGAGATGCACTTCAATTCAAATCACACAGCGCCTTTCTTAATCTGTTTTTCGGATTCTCAGGTTGCACTGTGAAAATACAAAAATAACAATTTTTGCTTTACTAAGGAATTAGCCGCTTGTGTTCTCTGCCACTTGTGTCAGTAACATCAATGAGAGTTGTATCTAAGAGAAACTTTCTACTTCATTCTACCTTTATGATCTCTTAATGTAATAAACAGATGTATCCAATAAATATGTTTATATTTTACCATGCCACACAAACCGTTTGACACTTGGCAGAGTGGTAGTAGAAATGTCACCCTGAAACAACAGTAACAAATGCATTATGAGGTTTAATTTACTGCATTATAAGTATTCAAGTTTATCCTTTTAATATTGCATTTAGCTCACTAATAAATTCAATATTTAAGAACAAAAATCTTACCTGATTCATCTTATCTTCCAAATCAGATGATTCATTGATACTTCATAACATATTTCATATTTCAATTCATCCAAGAAAACAACTGAAGTGTTGAATTATTCCATCACTTTAAAATACAATTCCCAGTATTGACAACTTTAGACTCAAATCAATCACACAAATCTACACTTCATCTTTAAACTGCAATCTCGAAAGTATGGGCAGATGATGTCATGCATAAAGTTTTGCCTCAGGTGCAATATTTGAATTTAAGATATTGATTTGCCCTACCACCTTCAGCTCATTTCATTTATTCGGTTTTGTATCATAATATTTTGTTAAAACGTGTGATATCAGAAGCACACATTTAGAAATATGTTTTCTTTTTACTATTATGAATCAAGATGTCAATATAATACATGAAGTTATAAATGTCCAATTAAGAAATGCCATGATTTAACTCAAACCACTCAAACCATCACTTAACACTACATACATTACTCATTAATATTACTGATTCTGTTAAATTATCACTAAGATTAATTGTCAGTCAGTGTATAGAAATAAACAATTAGTAGAAATTAATCTGTTGCTGGCTACTTATCAATCTATCATTTGCAAAGAATTATTTTCTTCTAAAGGAAAACTGCAATACTGCTTGTTAAAAAACAAGGGGAAATCAAGAATAAGCGGTCACCACACGTTACATCAAGAACAGGCCATAGTGTAATTTTGTCATTAGAGGACATCACTTGGAAGAGTTTAGTACATTTATGTCATCACGTACGATTCTAATACCAAATCAGTCTGCAGGTGTGAAAAGTAAAACGAACTCTCCTCAAACCAGTACATTCTCAACATTTTGTTAGACTGAACAATTTTAAATTAAACTTTAAATTTTTAAGAGAGTTCTGAACGGTTTGTCTCACTCTCATTAAAAATTTTAGATTTTACAAACATGAAATGCACTTTCGGAGCAAACTGGTCACCAAGCAATCAAAATAAAACTGGCTATGATTTACATCTTAATTCTCATGAAAACTGAATTGTACCATTAGTATAAGTGCTCTTCTTCTTTAGGTATACAGACAATGCCTATTATATCTCCATTCCCAACTCCCCATCAGTTCCCTTGAACAGGATTTCTTTGTCCTTCTGGGGGGGAATGCACAATTTTCTTTGGCACATTGTTGACCTGCAATGTGATGGGTGCAGGAATTTTGGTATTGATAAATTTTTTCTTGAAGACTTTCAATAAATATTCAGAGTTCTTTGCTGATTTTTGAATCCCTTTTCTTATCTACAAGTCCATAAGAATACTGACCACAGAAATCTCATTTCAGCTCTTTGTAGTTTTGTTCCATCTTTCTTGGTCATTGTATAATTTTCACTGCCATGTAAACATGTTGGGATACTTAATATCATTCAATCGCATTTTTCTTTCTTTTTGACTTTCTTTTACAAGGTTTTTATTATTGTTCCGATAATACAATGTCGTTTTTTATTTTTTCCTTGTACGTCTACTACTTTGTATGACATTTTGTATCACAGGGAGTTAGAATTTGGAACTTGTTCTATAGGTAAATTGTATACGAATAATTTAGAACTAAGTATATACATCCCTTCAAAGGCTGACTTTTGCTTTTGCACAGAACATGTGCAATTAAGTGCAGCATGTGCACCATGAAACATTAAACATCTTGCAAGAAAAGTTTTTACTACATATTAGCATAACATTTTCTTTAAATCCTTCATTAATTTAATTTCTAAGTTTTTTCCCCCCACATAAATTTCCATTGCTATCAGTAAAAGGCTCTCAAACTGGGATCCACGGTTTGAACTCGCTCAAACTATGAAATAGAATTGTACACTGCAAAAACAAACTAATTGAACCACCAGATGTTGTATCATTGCGGTTTTTGATTTTCAATTTCTTTTGGGAATGTTCTATTCAAAAGATCTTTTTTGACAGCATATCCTTGAACCATAAGTACTAATAATGTGCAAAAATTCCCCAATTTCTATCTTGTTCAGTTGCTCAAACTTTACAAAAAAGGGTTGCAGGAAATTATATTAAAAATCATTTGGTTCCCATGTTTATCATATTCCTGACCAGATATGAATCTGCCCCAGCTGGCTTGTAGTATAAATGTTTCCAAACATTAATAAAATCTGAAATGTCTGAAGGAAAAATATGTAATTTCCAAGCATATCAAGAACTGCTAAAGGAAACAAAGGAAACCCACAAAAGTTGTGTTGAATCTCTATTTGTCAGATAAAGCCCACTAGTATACCTAGGAACTAGTTCAGGCATTCAAGCAAGCTTAAATCAGCAAAGCAAGCAATTCTTAACGGATAAAATGGTTTGTCATGGGGTAAGGTTCTAATAGAAACCAAAATGGAAGCATATGTAAAGACAATAGTTTTGGATACCTTCTGTACACAAGTAATTGTTTAAATTTTCCTAACAAAACTAAGAAAATTACAGAGGATCTAATTCAAGTATCAAATATTACTGTCTGACATTACTGATATCAGTAGCCTTCACTCAGATAAGAAACTACAATGAAAAATGTTACACTTTTAATAATTTGCAAATCCAAAACACAATGAATTCAATTTTTATTAAATCTGTAATTGTATAGAAAACTTTTGGAAACCCATTTACAAATATTCAAAATGAAGGGCTTTGTACCTTTACAAAATGAAGTGTTTTCAACAATCAAGAGAATATTCTGTGATACCAAAACACAAAATTAAAATAATTTGATTAGTATATAGTTTCTACAGAATATTTTTAAATAAGAAACTTGTTAGTTCAATACTTTTAAGACAAGACCAAATAAATTAACATTATACAGTTTACAAATCACACCTGCAGGTATTTTTGAAATCTGCAGATATTATATACAAATCACACAGGCAGATATGTTTGAAATCTTGAAATCAAACCTTTGTCTGAAGATAATAACTAAAAAAAAAAAAATCATTTGTGTAAATCCTGCCACATTAGAACAGATTTTTCAGTAAAATGCCTTGAGAAAAAGTGATGTTATCAAAGAGACCAGTATGTTAGGTTACATTTGTTCTAACAGCACCTTTAAAGCAAGGAATTTTGAGATGAAAACAGGAAGATGCTATTAAAGTCAACTACATAACTGATGTAACACTTTGAATGTAAACAGGATTTAAATAAAAAAGAAGGATCCAACAATATAAATAGCATTACTTGAAAAGAAGGGGGGAAAAAAATTAAAAGCACAATGGCAAATTACATTAATTTGATTCAAAACACTCCTTGCTTTTCAAGGTATATTTTATTGTTGAATCCTCCTTTAAAGAAAGTTTTAAATTACTAAAATGTACTCACCAGAATACTGATTAGTAGAGTGCTGACTGTTGACATCCACGATACTTTCGGTGACATCACCCCCGCTGTCTAATCCCAAAATGTCCTCAGCACCCTCTTCTTCCTTTGGTTTGAAGTCCGGCAGATAAACTTCCGCAATTGGCTCAGGTTCTGTTTTGACAACAACAGTTTCAGAGAGTGGAAGCACGGATTCTAATGATGACGAGGATATCTGAGTACTAAGCACACTGGTGGGAAAAGCAGCTGAGCAGCTCGTGGTGCTCGCTATACAAGAATTCTGCTCAGTGTCTAGTATATCTACTTGCATTGGATGTGACACATTTTCATTGTTCTTATTTTCACTGACATTCGTTGCTGATGATATCTCACCTACGCTCTCTTCACTAGCACTCAAAAAACTTTGTCTGCTGCGTTTGTGAGGGACTGGGGAGACACAGTCATCCCTTCTGGTTGCAGGAAGGCTAAGTCTCTCCTTTCCTAAATTCTGCTAAAAAGAAAGATGAGAAATTTTGAGAGATGATGATTATTATTAAGACATCACTAAATATACACAAAATCCACAAAAACTTACATTTCTTTGATAATTGTCACCTCCTAAACCTTTAATTTGAAGAGATTCTGCTGCATCTACAAAATCTCCGAGACGATCTTCAGGTACTTTAACTTTGCCAGAATATATGAAGTCAATCATTGCTTGTAATTCTTGGAATTTTATATCTTTAAGAACCACAATTGGATTCTTTTCATTCTCTTGAGAGAACAGCATCTAAAAATATAAAACAAATTAAAAAATAAATTCTTCAACAACCATGAAATTGAAGTCTGTGTCTTAAGCGCTTCCTTCATTTAAAGTAAAAATATTTGACTAATTTATTTAAATTTCATTTTCAATTTTGTAATGTGTGTTTCTATATAAGTGGGTCATTATCGTTAACGTCACTTTCCTGTTCCTGAATTGTGCATAATATTTAACAGGAAAAACACAATTGTTTAGAGTATTATATACTGATCCATCTTGAAAATCAGCACCACTGATGATCAAATATACATGATTTGAACTCTGACAAGTCACAGAGGAAGTTTACCCTAAAAATGAGAGTGAAATAGGATGTAGAAAATAAAGGAACTTCCCTCTTCATGTGTGGGTGGGAATGTGGCTGCTACAGAGTTCTCGGAATCAGGTTTCTAATGCTAATTGTTACCTACATTTAGCGGTAGGTATTCCACTGTAGAAACTAACGAATATTATACTTCAAAGTTTCAGTGAATGGGGAAGTAAGAGTAAAGTGCCAGATAAATGTATTGTGAGTAAAAATTATGAGAAATAATAATAATAATAATTTATTAAGTCACATATACAATTACAATCGTGTATGACGAGTCAAAGTGATGTTTTGGGTGGAGAGAGTGAAGTTACATTACTGTCCAGAAGCAAAACAAGGGGCCATCTCAGCATTTGCTCATAGGACCAGGGAAACTGGACAAAAACCTGATCGAGATGGGTCATTAGCCTAGGAATTATCCTACTACAATAAGTCAATAGCCTACTACAATACTTGTTACAGCTAGATTAAGATATTATACAGTATATATTTATTTTTAATAGCAAAATAATTTAACATTTCCAGATTGTAATGTTTAATGTGAAAGTAAAATTCACTTGTTTATATAATTTTACTGCTACTAATAATAACAATCATAATTATAATACTATTACTAATAATAATAACAACATATATTGAGTCACTTATACAATTTTAATTGTGGATGACTAGTCAGTTATGATATATGCAGGTGCACATGTCAATAATAATAATAATAATAATAATAATAATAACAATAACAATAATAATAGTATTAATAATGGGATAAGTATTTTGGTTTATATGTTGATAAGGGAAGTACGGTTGTGATTTGTGTATTCCTTCACACTGTAGAACATGTTGTTAAGCAGGAAAGCATTCAATTTACTTTTGAATGTATGTATTGTGTTTAAGTCTTTAATATCGCGGCCTAGCTTGTTGTAAAGTGTAATGCCCTCTAATGAAACAATGTTATGACAGGATAATATACTTCGTATGGGATTTTTCTGAAGTTCTTACTACATAAATGCGTATATATTTCATTGGTGCATATAAACCTTCGTAGAATTCACGACCATGAAGTAAAAATACGAAATGTAGATCACAGAATTTAGGCAGAGTGAGTGAGAAATATTAATATAATGTTTTAATATTTCTAACTCACTCCAATCAAATTCCCTGATCTACATTTCCTATTGGTGCATATAATTCCATTCCACAATTATATACCACATTCTCCCAATAGTTGTTTTCTCCAATTTCTAACTTTCCCAATCAATTATTTGTTATTTATTCAATGAATTTTAACTTAACCTTCAACTACATCTGTCATTAAGGCAGATGAGTTATGATCCAATGAGATGATAGAAGTAACGACCCTGAGAAAACTTGCTGAGAGTTCACTGTCCATCGCAAATTCCACATGGATTCACTGAGGATCAAACACAGGTCCCTCAGGTGGAAGGCATTATGCCAAGAGTCCCTTTACGGATAGGAAAACTGTGATCCGGTTTTGGTGGATAGCGTTTTACGGTGTTATACCCAAGTTTGCGGATTCAAACCTGTTCACACCCATGGATTTCTCTGAACCAAAAAAATCCTTCGAACGCCTTCCATTGGAAAGGAAGTAAAGCTGGCTGTCCCAAGATGTCGATTTACTGTTTGTAAAAAGATCCTCAAGCCTAAGTTCCAAGAAATCCAAATTGCCCGTTTCATTGCCCAAGTTATACCTCTTTTCTCTGCCAGATGGTGAAAGGAGCATGGCAAAATTTGTGTAGTCAGACAGAAGAGCAGGCCTCATGGCCTGAGTCTCACCACGTACAATAAGGCATCGTCGAATTGAATCGAAAGTTCAATTAAAATGTGATTGACACTTGGTAAGTGTATGAATTACCCAATTTCTAAATATTTAAATGGGATTTTACGACACACATCTTGCACATTTTGCTTTAGCAAAACCATCAACTGCAGTTCTCTGAAGATACTGTGTCAATTTATAAACTTTTTTTTTTCTTTTTATTTGTAAAATAAAAATATGTTATTTTGAGTCTGCCTACAAATTATTGGACTTTGGTAAGAATTATCAATTTATAAACATCTTACTTCTCAAGAACATCCAATGCCAAGCTCCCAAACTACAGTTTTTGAAATTGTGTTTACCAAGACAGAGTACTTGCACTGATGTTTGTATCTTCGGAAGGGAGAAGACAGAACATGGAATCCAATAATATTAAATAATATTTCAATACAAGTTCCCAGAACCGATAAGATATTTTTGAAATTAATAATGTAATGTCCTGTAGGACTTCCACACAAAGTTGCCATTGTTCCGCCATGCAATGAAAAAGCAACGAGAGCATTAGACACTATGTCACTCAAATGCTGCCTGCCAGAAACAGACGCTAGTGACAGATGGGAAAAAATTCACACAGGCCCACTTCGGTTCAAGGTTCATGCAAGCACACGTGACGCAAATCCATCAGGTTTTCCAAAGAAAAAATAAGGTTGGATACTTTTCTAACAGACTTTGTACATATACATGTGTATATTGTTGTGGTTATTGTTGATGATTATGATTTTTCTATTATTCTGCTTACATTATATGAGATGAACCCAATCAGTTGCATACTGTTGGTTCATATGATATAAATAAATTTCCTTTTACTCTACTTTCAACTGCAAAGCAATGTACCTCAAAATATGGACTGCAAGCAGACAGAATAATTTTGTGAGCCCTTAAATATCGCCCTTCAGCTGCAATTGTACAATCCACTAATGTGCTAGTCTCCAGTAGTTTTTTGAACACACCAACAAGTGTGTTATGATGATCATCCCAAGTAAGTGCTAATTCTTCTGTAGTCATTGTGAAGATGAGCTGGAACACATGAAAAAATACATTTGAAAAACCTATAGGAAACTGACACATATATGCAGAAAAGTGTTGAGTAAACATATATTTAAATAAATGAACAAGTTGTAGTTTGAGGTGGGCAGTTTTTAGTAACAGTTATTTGTTTGCTTAGGTACACCTCAATATTATAGACAGACATTTAAAACTTTTAATATATTACAAAGTTGTCTACAATCACACATCTTAGATAAAATTTACAGTGTTTCGGTGCACATTGTGGCCCCATCAAGTAAAAATGGTAATACTTAATACAAAAAAAAATACATTTAAAAGAACAAAAAGATAGACAATACCATATTGTCACAATGCGCCCCGAAATGTAAATTTTAACTGAAGATTTGTGACTGTTGACAACCTTGTAATATAATAAATGTTTTCTGTCTATAAAATTGAGATGTATCAACATGAACAAAAAACAAATAAAACAGGCAAACACAAAATACACAAAAGTATCTGTTACACTTAAACGGTCATTAATTATGCTGGGAAGTTCATTCAAGTTCAGTAATAGCATTTTATTAGTTAACTAGCGGAACCTGGCAGACATTGTTCTGCCCTTTATCACTCTCACTCTCCATCTCCCCGTCTCTCTCCATGTTTTTAAGAATTCTATTACTGGATACATGCAATAAAAATTCTGTTACATTCATTAAACTTAAATGATATTGAAGAAAATCCTGGATGCCCAAGTACTGCAATTTCAGGATGGTAAATTTTATTGTCAAAAGAAGATCACATTTGATGACAGCCCAAAAACTTCAGGTGTTATTGGTTTATTTTATTTATTATAGTTCCTTGAACTTTTACCTTTATTAGACATTTAAAAGGCAAGAAGGGACAATGACAACAGCTAGTATCTTAAATGCAGCCATCCCTAAGTGACCCATTACCTTCTCAATGTTTTACATCATAATATGATGATAACGATACAAGATTGTGTGATAAGTAAGGAAAACGAAGATGAAGTAGATGGTATAGCGAAAGGCAGGAGAAATAAAACTTTGAGAAAACTTGATAGAAACCTGCTTGACCATCTCTACATCCACAGGCATTGACCAGAATTTGAATACCTGGTACCAGGGACGGAAAGCTAGTGGACTGGCTGTTATACTACGGGTCAGCCCCTGGAAATTTAATGCAGTGAATATTGGGCAAAGATGAAAGAATGGCAGCAGAAACGGGTCAACCTCACAGAAATCATCTTTATTTATAACAAATTGCACATGGATGACTGCAATTTGAACCACAACACTCAGAGGTAAAAAGCAAGATCTGGCACTACATGGTGCCAGATCATAACTTAATGGAGCCAAAAACATACTTTTTGTAATCAGTGGAATCATGCTACCTGAGTAAATCATAATAAACATAACTTAAATTACTGTCTATATTACATGGTGTTAATACACCTCATATTATTCATCAATAAACACTGACATGAGAATACACCTGAGGAAACTAAGTATTGGCAAAGTATGAATGTACAAAGTGTTTATTGTAAATCACAGTGCTTAACACATCTTTATCTGCACTAGCATTTAAGGATGTATCTATATCTGCTTAACATGCATCCTTTGTGAAAATTTTCATTAATGTAAGACATCTAGTTAGTTTAAGCAGGTAGTGGTTCCACTTAATATGCTTGACAGCAAAGTGGTTGTATTCACAGGGCACAGAAGCTTTGAGTTGAGATGATCAAAGAGAAACTGGGATTGTTACACTTACAGCATTCGTTACATCTATAACACTGGAGGAATCTTTATAAAGTAACGGTTGCTTATTTGGAACCAAAAATAATAAAATATTCTTGCCACAGCAATCTGCAGGTGTTCCCTTATGCAAATACATCAAAATATCAATGAAGAACAAACCTCTGAGCATCTAATTCAAAAACAACAATGTAGAATTCATGTTTGATAATTACAAACAGTTTATTTAATTATCTCTACCCCTCTCACTGGAAAGATTAACAATTGCATCCTGACCCACTAATTGGGAAATTGGTTACAATTTGTTTTGTTGTTGTTTTTGTAATTCGGGTATCCTAGAATCGTAACCTAACCAATTTACCTGTTGGTTATACGGAATTGACGATGGTAAGAAATTGCTGGTGATGACAATGTGAATTATGCAAAATAAAACTTTATATTAATTCACCACACAGTCTCGAGCTGTCAAAAGCGCCAACATGAATAGAAGGGGACTTCGGACATCACTTCACTAAAATACACTTATCTATACCTTTGGCACTGTCAACTACTACTTTTACGTCAAAGCTTTAATAGATATTAATAAGGCAGTTAAAATTAAAGCTTAAATGCAACTTTTGTTGAAAACAATATTCACAATATAAACGCCTCAAGTCACCGCCAGTCACGATAAAGAATTTACATAAACGTGAAAACAACATGGAATTTCGTGCTTTATATATATTTCGTGCTTATGTGATGTGGCCGGTACAGTGGCCGCTAGAGGCGTCACAATCGCCAGGTGACAAAATCAGAACGAGTAGGTATCATAAGACAGGAACATAATACTTTCCATGACTGAATGATATTTCAGAAACTACATTAACCAACGGTGACTAAAAATGTCTGTGAAGGAATCCTCTTCCGCAAGAATGTGGCGCGCGACAACACGAATTCGCAAACGGAGTGGTCATGGAGCTCAGCTCCACGGGAGAGGTGTTGTAAATAATCTAAAACTTAGAAAGCGCAGTTAACAGTTCGTTACGGTTGTCATAGTTGATAATGAGGCTTAATCTAAGCGAAACATCATCGATTCTGTCTTCCTCATAATTGCCAATGTTTATTACTTGCTCCGTTTCTTTGATTTGAACATTTTAAATAGTTAAAACAAATATATAGAGATTTTATAATATTTGCATACACCATTCTCTTAAATGTCCTTCACACTATTCAACAACATAATATTATCAAAAAACGAGTCATTTTTTTTGAAAATTTTGAAAATGTTCCAAAGGCTTCATGTAAAGTGCCTCCTAAAATTAAAATATCGGTTTCAAATTCAAAGGACCGCAACATCAACCAAATCGATTGGGGAATAAATATCAATTTTGTAGAAAATCCGATGAACGGTTTACATGCTAGCGTTGTTCATAGACGGACTGACAGACGTTTTGCCGCCATTTGACTTTTCGACATCACGGACCCACAAAACATGGATTCTGGCTACACCATGTGTTAGAGGATTTCTCTCCCTAAATTTAGCAACTGGGTTTATCCACTTTTTCGTCACCAGGGCCCTGTAATAAGTGTTTCTGCCGAAAATTCTCCGTTTTTTTTTCACGCAGCATTACATAACTTTCTCTCCACTGCGTAAGCGGTAGCGAGAAAGTAAAAATGGGAGAAAGCATGGCTTTTGGCGAACCTACGAAGATTTTCGGGACAATCCAGCGGAAAATCCTCGGAAAACGGGACGATCCAGCATTTTACTGTAACGAGTCATGGTACGAACAATCTATATCCAGAAGACGTTCTTGTGTAGGCACGGCCTTCTTAGACTGATGTGTTGAACACAAATGCCACAGCAAGCTATCAAATGAGTGATAAATAAATAAGCAGACGGAAGTTGGACGTCTCGAAGTGTAAACGGAATGCGCACGTATTGAGACACACTAGAGTTGGATGTATTGATATTCAGATGAAATGTGGACCTATTGAAAGACAGACGATAAGTAGATGTTCTAAAGTACAGACGATAAATGGACGTACATAGAATTGGAGTGATAAATGGAGATGTCAGTTGATAGACTGAGATATTTGAAAAAGTTGAAGTGAAGTAAACTGAGAGTTGGACGTAGGAAACGAAAGACGTTTGATATTGTATTCTTTCAATTGAAAAATTGTTAAGTAGAGTTTTTGTTGTTATTGTCATTATTGTAAATAAATAGTTTTGTTCTATTCGGAAACTCGAAATTGCTTTGTAAATTTGATTCAACGGTAAGTTGCCACCATTCAGATCTGCAGTGTATGCCATTGAATCATCGGCCCTCATAAATAAATGGATGTTTCTATTTTTTTAAAATGACGAACCTGATTCACTAAAGGAAAAAATAGAACCTTCACATTACGGAACATTTACGAACCCTAAGTCGTAACTGAAAATAAGAGATTGTAGATGAGATGTCACCTTTTAACCGTCGAGAAACGACGTATAGATGTATCGTTCAGACAACGCGCCGAACTGCCGTCAGCGATGTTCCGTCGATTTTATTTCCGAACGATCTCTCTCAATGTAGTTCTCTTAGAGCATCCAGCAGCTTGAGACGTCTATTTCACAGCACTGTCAAAGTTCATCAACAATCAGTAGTCAATTTTTTCACGCACATCACATGACAAAACGAACACTTCATATCAAGTTAAAGAGTATTCTAGATCACAACGAATAACTGCACACGCAACACGACGCTCGGTTATCCGACCAGAACTGAACGGTTAATACGCGTCCACGGTACAGAATCGTGTCTAAAGGAAAAATAACTCACCGGTCGTTGCGTAACGAAAGCGGTTCGACCCCTCGCCCGCAGACGAAGGCTGTAAATGGGCATGTAAATGAATGGGCAGATCAATGAGTCGCCGCGACACGAGTGCTTCTGAAGTGAACAAATGAGTGACTAAGAAAAAAAAGATGATTTCTAACAAACTTCAACAATATTTTCAAATTTTTCTTCTCGAGGGATAAATCAAAAAAGGGGGATTCTCTCACACCTAGCATTAACTTTTCCGTGTTTCATTCATGCCATTCCTAGTAGTTATTTCATTTCATTATTTTTATTCACGATTACTAATCATTAGGGAAATTATTTTTATGCCCTAAAAATCTTGAAATATGCTTTTAAAAATATGCATTTATGACCTAAAAATTCTTAAATATGCCCCTTAATATGCAATTAAAATTAACAATATTTAATTTCTTCTACAAACCTACCTTGATAAAATTCTTGGAATGAAATGAAAATTTGCTTGAAAAGATGTATTTTCTTCTGCGTAACTTACACTGAGTAATGAGGTTTGCATCTTTATCGCATAGTCACTTGCTGGCGAATGTAAAAAAGAGTAAATAACATTTTTAAGACTTCCAAGACGATTTGTATTATAAAACAAACATGTCCTTTTTAGACGAATTTGTACAAAATGCTGAAAAATGAGGTATATGAAATGCTGTTGGGGGCTCGCGGTTGTCACGACGGCAAAATCCGCAATTAGTAGTTTCTGTCAATTTACTGATACCGAGAAAACATCAGATGAACTATTTACAAGACAATGGCAAACGATACAGCATTTGGCAGTTGGGAAAAATGCAATAAAAAGAGTGATACGTTTTTAAAGAAAATTCAGCTTAGTTGAATGAAAGATTTATTTTGCCACCTGAAATTCCAACACCACAAGATCCCGAAGATTCTTCAAACCTTCAAACCATCGACTTCATATGAAGCAAATAGTGAAAGGAACAAATGAAGGAAAAATTAAAACGCTTCGTGAGACCCATTCTTCACTCCTGCTGATCTACGAGGGTAAGTCAATAAGTATCTGCAATAAATTTTTATAATATATTACAGGAAGAATACACAATTTTATTGATATCGCTTTTTAACATGGTCACCCTTCTTTTCAATGCGCTTGGTCTATCGTTGAACAAGCTTCCCGATTCCTTCTGAAAAAAAGGTTTTTGAATGTGCAGCAAGGCACGTATGCATTACTTCTTTGAACTGTTGATCGGAGCAGAATCGACGGTCCAAACATGGTAATCAGACGGGGCGAGATTGTGCATATGGTTTGCCATTTCATTAACAGTCACTAGTCTGTTATTCAGGATAAAGACACGTAATTGTTCAAAATTGGGATCTGTTGTAGCTGTAGCTGGACGCCCCGTTCTTTCCTCTTTCTTGACGCCCGTTCGACCACTTTTAAACTGTTCTGGTAACTGGCAAACACTTCTCTGTGGCCAAACATTGTCCCCGCATTGTGCTGAAAATCTGCTATGGATTTCCACCCCTTGTACACCTTCAAATCATAGAAAACGGATTATGGAACGCTCTTTTTCTTTGGTGTAAACAGAGTGCTATCGCCATCTTTAAACCACAACAGTGCAAGACGGACTGATCAGAAAACGCTGAAATCTCTTACAGGCAAAGAAAACGGTCCCATGTATTGGTTCGGGATCACACAAAGCCGTAGAATCAAACTAAAGACAATTAGAGCAAAATTGCAGATACTTATTGACTTACCTACGTATACAGGCGCAGCTTAGCTCATGCCTTGAGAACCCCAACCCAGGTACGTGGTAGTAAAATAAGATGTGTGGTAGTCAAAGGACAGAGGTTCAAGTCAGTCTCATACTGCTGATAAATTGTTATTTTTAATGATCAACGCGCTGCTCAGTAAACACCAATTCCAGGTTGTCCGATATTGGTTCAAGGAAAGGGGGGCCTTGGTGTACCCCACATATAACGAAATTGGGGATGCTAAGAAACGATGTTGGCATGACTTCACTTTACAGAACTGTTACCGAAGTAAATATGCAGTTTTAATATTAAAATAAAAGTTCCAAGACGTTTATAGACAGTCAAAACAATAAAATTTTAATGATAAAATCATATAATTGCACAGATGAATATTATACAATTTTGGCAACGTTTCGGAGGACAGTTTTCCTCCATCATCAGGCCTTACAATGAATAAAATTTACATAATAAGCCATATGCATAAACAACATAGGCCTTGGCTGAATATAACTGATGTTGCTTGTTGACACGATGTAAGGTTCTGAGCGTGATATAATTAGTAACAACCATACTGAGGTTAACTCTAAAAGAGGAGAATAAAAAGACTCAAATTAAAATGTGCGTCATAAAAATAAAATGATAGTTTTTGAAATAGAGTAATATTAAAAGCTGAATTAAAATGTATTAAATCCTAAAACATAGGGCAAGTGCACAGCAAACAAGATCCATACTCACAATTGAGAAATCACACATTGCGACGAGCTGAATTTAAAACCTTTTGGTAACGGGAGCTCTTACTCCGAAGAGCGTAGTGGCATGACTGTTCAGGTGAGATGTGAGTGTTGGGAGGGGCGGTGGTGGAAGGGAGGGGTGGGGGTAGGGGAGGATGAAGTGGGGGTTATCCGAAGTGCCGGACGAACGACTACATAAGAAATACTTACAAGGAGGGTTCTTTCGATCGATAGCGGGTAGTTGGACTTGCAAGGCGGAAACATCACTGGTGTTATGAGGTAGCTCGTTGGGGTTCTCCTGAGGGACATAACCTCGATCATGAACACTATCAAGGCTAAGAAAATCAGAACGTCCATTCTGTATATCTTTAAATTTAATCAAAATCGAATCGTAACTTTTAGAGAACATGTTACACTCCATGTTGGAGTTCATGGAAGCAATGGTTTTTATAAAAAGAGATTCAAGAACAATTCTGGAGTTCCAGTTGGGTTCTATTTCTAAAATGGTAGGGTTATTGAAATCAATGAGATGATCATGATTGATTCGATGAGCCGTAAGTGAGTTCTGTTTTTCAAAGGGAAGTTTGATATTGTTCTTGTGTTCATTGATACGGTCACAGTTTTCTCCGAGTTTGTCCTACATAGGAAAGATGGCATTGAGAACATTTTAGAGAATATACTCACAGAACAGAACTCACTTCCATAAATTCGTTATTGCAGACTGATTAAGCTTTGTTTCCGAAATAGAAACAGCTCAGCTATTTAAAAATGAAAAATACCTTATGTAAAGTCAAATTAAACAACTTAGGTCCACTCTTGTTTCAATTGACGGCCTTTTGTGTAAAATTGTTTCTACAAGGTGCTTCTGATTATGGCAGACGGAAAGGTTTGAAGCACTTTGAAAACAACTTCAATTCAGAAATGTTTTATCTGTAAATCAACTCCAAAGGAAATGAATGATTTAGTGAATTATTGACAAGTATGTATTTACTCTCCTTATCTCAAAAGAAAAAGAAAGTGAAAGTATTTCAAGCAAGTAAGATGAAATAGCAGGAAAAAATCGTACAAAATATCCCTCTATATTATATATTGTTCGGGGCTACTATACACTTAATGTTCATGAGTGGACTGTATGAATGGACTGTATTGTTGAAGTACAGTAGTCCCGAAACCCTTTGATAGCTCTTGGGATTGGCGCAGGAGTGCAGGATGCATATACGAGCAACTTTCCAGCACAAACAATATTTAATAAGTAAATGCACAGTATTCACACAGTAAATGCACAAGAAGCACAGAATTAAGATGAAAATTTCTCTTGGTGCATCAATACACCTGTCCAAGCGTAGTTATTGTAGTGACACCTTGGACCGCCGTGGCTACCTTGCGCCGACCAGAAGCAGCCGCGAGTTACATAGTTCAACCAAAATTGCGGGCGCAAATCCACGCAAGAGCGACAGACACAATTAAAGCGTGCACTGCCACGATTAAACAATTTATGTGCGAGCCGTATGCAGCTAATTTGCACGATTATACATTCTTTACACGCTTTACGCGCGGAGCCCTGAACACACGCGCCAATCTTGCACGGTGTCTTTATGCGAACTACCGAAGTCGGTTAAGCCGAATTCGGTTGGGGCAGAGACGTTAGGAAAGGGCTCTCACGCGCGGCAGAGGTGGGGATGGCGATGGCCAATTACCATTTGCCATTTGATCTAGATTTGGAATGATCTGGCGGTTTTTGTCCGTTGCTCCTCCAACGGACCAAGCTGTGGGGGCGAGATCGCCAGGCGCACACGTACGAGCGGCCACGCCCGTCCGTTGGAGAATTGGCGGAACAACGGATGTGAAGGCGATACGTGATCTCAGCGGTCAACGGCCGCGCTCTGCCGATTACGCAATTCAACTGTTCTGCCTTGCTTGTGAAATAAACGTATTTATTTCTGCTTTGCTGTGGGCCCGAACATATATATATATATATATATTTTGACCGTATTGGTCAAAACATAAATAATAGGCGCTCCACAACGTTCAAAAGTGGCGCGCAGGTTGATGAATCGCTGCGGAACGAATCGGGCCGAGCCGTGAACGAGCGCCCGGAAGTGGTGAATTGGTCGGTCGGACCGCGCGAAAGGGCAGTTGGGAGTTGAGCAGCGAGAGGTGAGGACAGAGGTATGATGGCGACAAGAGAGCGATGTGGTAACGAACAGATAAATCGAGAATAATCGGGACGGCTGGTGCTAAAGGAAGGATAAATGTGATGGACTTGATGATGATTGCTAGTAAGGATTGTGGTAAACTCAGTTGGAAGGAATAATCACGAAATTTGACGAGAGAAGAGGACAGTGTACGGACACGTGGGCGACGCTGTTCAGTGATAGTCGGTGTAGCTGTGCGGATGCGGGATTATATGGTGGAGCCGTGTGAGCTGAGACAGTAAATTCGTCGTGTGAAGAAGGAAACTGTGGTGAGGCAACGCCGGTGCATGGGAACGGGCCGCCGGCGACACGTGGGCAGGCAGGACATCGTTGGCGCCAAGGTCACCTCTCGGCATCGGACGGAGCACGCGGCATCGCGTCGCGTAGAAGACGACGGTTGTGGAGGGCAGATAAGTAACAATAATTATGAA
Organism: Acheta domesticus; assembly: GCA_031308135.1. NCBI lineage: Eukaryota > Metazoa > Arthropoda > Insecta > Orthoptera > Gryllidae > Acheta > Acheta domesticus. The sequence goes on from JAHLJT010002630.1 coordinate 46,932,265, forward strand.
CAAATAGAGGGGTAATCGAGTGGAATGCCAGTTCAGGGTGCTCACTGAGTAGTAAGGAGAGCAATGGTGTCTGTAGTGGTACACGAATGGCATGCAGTTTCCAGAGAAATGGAGGTTGTATAAATGGAAATGATAAGTGTAATGATAGGAATATTCGGAGACGTATAGTATAAACCATTTAGTCTGTATTCAGTAAGAACTTGCGACCAGGTCAAGGATGTAAATTATGTTAGTAATGTGAAGATGTTTTGTTGTTCTTTTTCTTAATAAATTCTGTTTCTGTGACGGTAGATTCTTTGAATTCAGATAATGACGATTAAAGTACCCCCCTCAAAGAACCCCTGTGCCCAAAATAAACATCACAAAAATTTATGATATGTGTACTCATGAAACCAACAAGGGTAAGTACGGTCACAATATATATATATATATATAATAAGCATTTCATTAACAATTTATTCAATTTCCATCCATTTCTTTTGCTGGGGATGCGGGAATTTGGACAGGGGGGTTTTGACCAGGTTTTGGCGCTTCCTGGCCCAGTATGGGACGATGCAAAGAACTGGGGCAGTCCTGTCATTAATTAGCTTGAAAGAATTTCTGTGATAGCGTGAAGTGTCGTAAAAAAAACTCTTTTCGCCCTATTAGGTGTAATAACATATTTGTAAATATTTCTAATGCATTTAGAAAAAAATATTGTGACTTTTTGTAATGTGCGCTGAATAATAGAGATATATGGGTGAGTCATCAGTAGAAAAAAACATTCTGATTGCTTCTTTCATCAGTGTATTTTAGGACAAATTTAGATATAAGGATTATACTATAAAATTCAAGGTTTTCGATAAATGTTACTCCCATTTTTCCTTTTTTTTCATTTCCCTTTCATTTAGTTACTGCATATCTGTTTATAGTACAGGCACGGTTTTAATAAATTTAAATTTGAGAGCATGGTATTTAATATAATAATTTCAAACTTATTTGTTGTTAAATATTATGTAAAAAAGAAATAACTCACGTCAGAAATAACACATACCGCCTCTCATGCTACTCAAACAAGCGATAAGTCTTAAAAGTAAAATTAAAAGTTAAAAATATTCACATGTCGGAACGGAAATGTAAAATTCATGACTAATGATTCCCGAATAATTATTTCCTGTCCGGCGTCACGAAAATGTAAAGCACCGCAGAAAAACATGTTTGGAAGTATGATGACAAGTGACTAACACACATTTTGTCGACGGATCTGGCTGAAAGAATTTAAAAGGAGAGAGGCCGCATATTAACTGGATGCTTAGACAATTGATCAAAAAAAGGAATCTCAAACGTGTTCTACTACAGAAACCCGCAAATTAAGGTTCTACGTTTTCGGTAAAGGTTATAACGGAATAAGAATGTAAAAAAAAGTTCATAAACTTTTCAACTAAATATTTTTTTAAAATTTATTTATTTAAGGTCGCTTTTCAACTGCTCGGTTATATAGCGACCACTATAACTTTTAACTATGGGGTAACGGTGGAATAACGGTGTAACATGGTAACAACATACACAAACATCCATGCCCTGGGCGGGATTCGAAGCCCCGATCCTTCAAGCCAAAGCAGCTAAGGCCTTTTAGCCTTAGCGACCTCGGTTAACCAAGCTGGCGACCAAACCTTTATGGTGTATGTTTGGGATCAAGAAAAAATAAGATTCACACATTTTCAACCTTCCTTTTTTCCATTTCAGTTTAAAACTAATGGTGCTACAGAATGGCACAGACTTTCACGTATTAGTTTTCTTTTTCCTTTGGTCTCGGCTAGCTATTCGGACTTGTCACATTCTCTTGCCAGCTGTCATCTATCGCCGCCCACACAACATTTTTTGACATATCTTAATTTTTCGGTTTCCTAATAGTAGAAAGGAAATATTATTTTAAGAAAACCTTCTCCTAAATGGCAATTTTCTTTGAAAAATTTGGAGCCGTATTTAAGAAATTGGCGTATAAGCACTACTGTAAATGAGAGAATTGAGGCTCTTTTTCACAGGAATCTTTTGTGATTTTGAAAAATTTCATTTGAAGTCATTTAAAGCACATCAACTCACGAATACAATAATGTTTACAAATGGCTGGAAATGCGCCTATTAACTGTGTGAGAGATCTTTCAAAAAATACATTTGTGTAATTTTTGAAAAAACAAAAAATACCCAATTTTATGTGGTATTAATTTTGAAATTTGTTCGTGTTTGTCATTGCCGTGGATGAAACCACCTCAGATAACGGGAAAATTTCCTCGAAACGAAAGTTTTATACTAGCTGAACCCTTGAGATTAAATAACAGGAAAGGAAGAACTGTAGAAAAGTCGTAACAGAAAAGTACAATATATGGGAAATGGAAAGTCCCTCCAGAGAACTACTTACTCTTATTTTATGTCGTTCAGTACTTACTTTTCAAGACAAATGAAATGATGGAGGTTTACACATTTTGGAACAATGCAGTCACTATTCACTGTCAACACCGCGTTAAACCTATTTATAGGTACTCATTTCTATAAGGTAACGAGGGTAACATTGCCATGGGTGAAACATTGCCACAACTTCAAAAAATTTAAGTAGCACAGTGTGTATCGTAAATTTATTTACTGGCTGAGTTCCCATAGTTAGCTACCTCTCTTAGAAATCATGTACAATCGTTTGTTGCAGTGGGTTACAGTTGTAACCCAAACATCCGTAAAAGTCCGTAAATATGTATGGTGTATTGTGATGCAGTCAAATCTCATAATCGAAACTTCATTAATTTTGGATTAATTGAGTTGAAATCAACGTTATAGATAAGTAAATATGTCATGTTCTAGGCATGCTATGTCGTGACTTAAAATTATTCATTACAAACAAGAGAAAAAGTTAAAAGCATATACCGCTTTCAGGGTAACGTTACCGTACTGGCGATCTTTCCCCTATATTTATATCCTTTGAGAAGAAATTCTTACATTGAAACAATTGACATTTGTGAGTTTATTTATATCATTTCTAAAGCATATGACTTGTAATTAATCAATGTTTACAGTTTATATTTGATACAAAATTACTTTTTTGTTGTCGCCATACTTGTACTGTAACTTTGCCACGTAGACAAATAAGAAATCCAATATCTAAAGTTAACAAAGCAATCGTGAAGTTAAAATGCACTAAACAATGGAAAATCTAAATTGTGAAAAATTAAGTAGGAAAAATCTACTGAACTGTATGGAATTAGCAGATCCACTTTACATGACGTGGATGAGTGTGATATGCCAAAATACGATATTGTTGCTGAACTTCTCAGACTAAATAAAAAAAGGAGAAAGCACTTTTTCCCTTCTGCATTTTATCACAATGTAAAACAGTTAATAAAGATTTTTTTAGACTAAGTTCTCAAAGGAGTACTTATCCCTATTTAGAGTGTATAAAATGTCAAAAACCAAAGACTAATATTGTTCTGATGCATATTTATGCATCTCTGTTTCCTATCCAACTCTCACACATTTAAACATTGTCATATACTTGGAAATAAATAGAGGTGGCAATGTTTGACCCCTGTGGAGTAACATTGCCTATTTCCTTGCTTTTAAAAAGTAATAAACTCTTCCAAATTATGGAAGCTATGTCTTCAATATTTTGAAAAAACATTGTACTTTTGTGAAGGATTTAATTGTCAATATAATTATTTTGAAAAATTGATGCAATAAAGTAGAACTTTAAAAGAAACAAAGTTGTGGCAATGTTACCCAACGTTACATTATGTAATATTCGATTAGTTCATCTTCTGCAGCCAAGGGCATAACTGATCAAAGGCATGTAACTATTCAATAAAAAAAAACATACTTCTCAGAATGTAATTGATATATTTTATATTTTACAAGATGTAGACATGTCTATTTTTTAGTTTACTTTTAGTAACATCAACAACGGAGCTATTAGCGAATTTCTGTTACAAATAAAACAGTGACATTTGCAATCATCTTACAGTAGTAATAATAATTCAACACAACAGTATGCATTCATTGGACTTAAATGACCAGAAATATATTAATGATTTTACAAAATTTAATTATTCATTTTTTGCCCTTCTTTAGAATGGATTATTGATTTGTGTTTATGTTCAGTTAATTCTCTTTGACTGTTATAAGTGGGACATACTTTGAAAATGTGATCAAAGATTTAGAGGAGTGTTGCATTTTTCACACGTGGAGGAAGATGATTTTTTGATTCAATGGAGATGCCTTAATTTGCAATGTCCTGTTCGTAGTTGTAGGATACATGTATACTGTTGTCGACTTAACGGGAAATCCTGCTTTTCACCATAATTTAAAAACAATAGGCAGCCCATATTATTATAATCACTGATTTTTTTGTGAAGAGACACATATTTCAAATGATTGTTTGCCATTGCAGTTACACACACACACACACACACACACACACACACACACACACACACACACACACTGAAATCTGCATTTAAAAGCACTCAACTTCGAACTTAAAAATCTTGCTATCTTCATTTTGCTAACTATAACTGGTCACTCAGGCATGCTCGTTTTACACGTGGAAATCTCTTTCAATAGACCCATTGCAACTTACACGAACAAACGACAGAAAACAACGGTAGATTCTATTAATCTTAAGATATTACTACAATTTTGTATTTATACTATAAAACCGGTTAATAATAGCAAGCGATAACACATCTAGAGCCTACTACTTTTCATTTAAAGTAAACATTTTGAAATTTGGTAGAATAGAATGTGAACTCGTAAATGAAAACCCTCAAATATAAAGATTAAATAAACCGATTTATAGCGCGATTTTTACTTAGCTGCTCCTCACTCCCCTACGGTCACGATGGAATATTACACGTAATTTTGCGTCTTTCTCGGTCGTGCCGCTAGATGTCGCATGATCACAAGCACTGCTCGATACGGTCGCGATCATGCGATATCTAACGGCACGACTGAGAAAGACGCGAAATACCGTGTGATATTCAATCGTAAAGACGGGCTTTTAGGGGCAAATCTATAAAAATCGCTCTATAGATTGTTGTTGAGGTTGCCTCAACACACTATTCTCTGTTTTACCACCTTGTGGATGAGATAGGGGGGTTCGAACAAGTCAAAATATCATTTTCTTCAAAAATGAAAAATAGAATCTTGCAGTTCTAAGACCTCGAATGTACTTTTAGTTAAAACATTGAAATAAAAACAAAAAAACACCTTAAACACAACAAAAACAAAGAAAATGTTTGCAAGGGAAGAGGCATGGCCCGCCCATCCCTAGATCCCCCGCTGTATAAAACTTGGTTCAATCTCAAGTAAGAACAAATAAAAGAACAAAAAATGTACTTGAAAGACATTAAACAATAAATTGGAAGCTGTGGGATTCCCTTATATCTATTTTTACCAGGGCCAACTGCCAACTGCCAAGGACCTACCTGACCAAAGGCTTGTAATTATTGAATAAAAAAAAGAAAGAAGTAATTTAGAAAGTATTTTTTGTGAGCTAGACATGCTTTTCTTCTTTGCTTTTGAATTTACATTTTTGTATTGTAACATCCCCATACATCAATGTTGCCGATCTGTGGAAATAAATAAAAGCAAAAAAGCTGACCAAGTGATTCGTGTTCCAGAGAGCTCCGATCAACTGCTAGGCGGGCTGGTAGCGCTGCAAGGAAATCTTCACAGGACGAGCAGGCGGCAGGCTGGGCGAAATGGAGCAGTCGAAGATACAGTTCTGGTGATGTGCTTCGGGTCTAAGTGGTTTTCAAAGAGAGGGGTGTGTCACAAAATTACGTGGGTGTATCGTGAAAGTAATTTTATAAAGAAAATATGAAGATATTAAAACAGACACAGCAGAGTATTATTTTTGTTATTAATTTGGAGACTCTGGAACCGTTGTTATTTGAATTGTATTGAAAGGGAGTGTCTGAAAAGTTGTAATATAAAAAATTGTATTAACAAAATCAAGTTAATAATGATAAAAACTACATGTAGCGACTTGACTTAATGCAGACAGGCTTGTTTCTTTTGCAAAGTTACCATGACCAAAAAGTGGCGCGCGAGATAAAATTTGAGAACCTAGACTAGTCTGTAAATGTTTCCAGATCGTAAGCATTTACATCCGTAACTAAATTAAAAGGTCTGGGCCACATAAGATGTCCTTCTCTTTAAAAGAGACAAAGGAATCTTGAGTAGAAGACTTCCACTCAATAACATGATCGAAGTTAGTTGGCAAAGCTTGCTATCCGAGAGAAAGTTCAGATCACTTAGCAAGTTACTGTAATGTAGAGTTCCAAGTTACAGATCGGACATAATAGTATCATATTACAGTGTATTATTAAAAAAAGTAGTTTATTTAGAAATGTATTATTATTTATGCATGAACGTTGAAGGACAAGTCCTCCGTCTTTTGAAACTCCCTGACATCTCAGTATAAAGAAGAGGAAGTTGGCGCAGATCATGCAATTGTAGCCTTCGGACCATATACAAATCATCCGTAATTATCATATACTATTGAAAACTATATTATTCAGTTTTGATGTTAAATAGAAAATAATCGATTAATCGCTGATTTTTGACAGTACCAATGCTATAGCATCGGTACATGTATCGGTACATGCTATAGCATCGGTACATGTATACATCAATGCGATTTCTTTCAATTTTAAAATCGAGTAAACAATTACAGAGATATAATTAATTTTTCTTAGTAGTATTAATATAAGTTTTGAATCAAAAGTAAGTTTAGCAGCTCTTCAAAACGAGGAACACAAATTTTAACAAAAATATCTGATAAAATAATAATTTATACCTAGTAATAGAAAAGTTGAAAGTACTACTGCAAGAGACATTGAGAAAAAGTTTAATTTCAGCGATCATTTTTAATTAATTTTTTATTTGTTCGATTAATTAATATAAATAGTATCAGAATTGATTGATAAAATGATATTATCTGAATCTCAATTAAATTTTAAATATCTTTCCATTTTTCGATTATTTTTTTTACAGAAACGCTCATTCTTGGAGAAAAAGGTTGTGAGGTACGTGAGAATGTCCACTAAGTTACATGGCGAGTAAGGTCATGAAGAGGAGGAAAAAGAGACAAAGAGAAGGGAGGAGAGGTAGATGATTGACGGAGTCTGAATTTTTTACTCACAGTAATCGCTTGAGCCTTTCTCATTTTCGATTTTTTTTGCTCAGTACGTTCTTCCTCCTCTCTTAACTAATTTCACAAGAACATGTCAATATTCTTGAAAAATTACATCGTGAAATAGGCATGAAATATACTAATTTATTTATTGGATTTTACGAAAAGGAAGAAATGAAACAAAGAAGTATTCACCGAAATTTATTGCGTACACAAAACTTACAGAGTGAGAAAGAAGTGGATACATATAGATACATAGAAATCTATGTACAAATCACGATACTGCATCTTTGACCAGTATTTTACACATTAACATAACTTACATTTCAAGAGTTTATATTATATGGATTATTTTTACATCATTCTGCTTTACATTTCACAAACTCTTTTCCCAAAACTACCGATGTTAAATGACCATATCCTAGAATTGGAAATCACTCGCGTATTTTAATTTACGTGACCTAATGAATGTATCAAAATATCAAAAACAACTGTCCAATTGGTCCAAAATATCAAACCAACGAGTTGCCAAATTGATTAATTTTTATGAGTAAAGAAAAGTGTATGTAGATAAAAAAATAAATATATTAAACCATTATTGCTCTTTATTTGCATATAACTACACCACGTCATTCTGTGACTGAATAAATCCAATTGCATTTCATAATGAATATCTTAAATGCATTTTAACCAAAATGTATATATAGTTGGAAATAAACTGACATAAAGCCAAAGATGCTGTGGTAAGGAAATGTTACTACAATACTTATTGTTAATTGTGTTCACATTGAGAATGCTTTGCAACTTATGACTCTGTTACTTTACTACTAAAATGCTTTTCAAAAAAACCAATAATCTATAATGCACAGCAACCACAAATAACAAATGGTTAGTTAAATCGGTCATCACATAAACAGTCATTTGTAGAGTTGGTGTGAAACTTGCTTTCAACACCTGAATACCATGGTAGAGAAATATTTAAAAGTGTTCATTCCACTTCACGTCATAAACTACTGAATGGGTCCCCAAAGTAGATCATATAGCTTCTCAGCCATTGTTCACATCAGTGTTGTCGTGTATCTTTGCGCTTTCAAAGATCAGCAACCCCCAATGGCTGCATGTCGTTAGCAGAAGTTCTCCACCACTCAAGGCATCTGTGACCTTGCTTCCGTTGTGGCCTTGCACAGGTCATAGACCATGGATGCATATCCTCTCGTGTTTCACCATTGCCCCTTAGAATTGTGATTTGTGATGCATTCCTATCCGAAGGAATTTCCTCAACATCTTGTTGAAGATTCTTCTGTTCTCACACATAAACAGTTTGAGTCAGGAACCTCAGCTATACAAGAGTAATCAAGGAATGACCATGCACAATATCAATTTACACAAATATTTTTTTTCTAAATAGTGTGTGTATGTAGTATTTCATGTTACTGTGTTGCTTTGTATGAAAGATTACTGTCTTCCAGAAATACGCAATATTTAATCAACGTACAGCCCTCTTCCTTAACTGTGCCTTAATTCCAGCTGATTAAGATAATTATTTTCTTTTTCACCATACAATATTCTTAATTTACAGGTGTGTATAAAATATTTATGTAACTATGCAAATCAAGAAAGTTGTGCTCAACATCAATCAACAAGAAGATAACCTACAAGCCCACAGCACAACCTTTCGTATACAAATCAAAACAGCATAATTTTCTTAGCAATAATTTAGATTTCATACATTCACTGTACCAATCACCACTGGAACATTAGACCTGATTTATTTATACTTGCTTCGAACCTACGTGCACTAACACACGATTCGTACCTTGACAACTTTTTATGTACAACATCATAGGCAATTCTAATGTCTATGTTAATATACCACTTGATAAATAATTTAAATGAATCACAACTGAGTCAAGCGTCCATTGCATCGCACCTGCACGGAGATTCCATGGCGACAACGGAGTGTTGCATTTATGGGTTCTTTTTGACTTCGTCTGGCAGAGGGAACCGAGGCGGTCGCATTTCTCTGCTTCGCCGCACGAATGACTTCGACAACATGTCTCCCTTCACTTGCCTCTCGGTAAAAAAAATATATTCTATAAAAAATAATTATTCTATGGAGGCGACGGTGTCGAGACGTGCATTGCGTCTAGCGTCCTTGCGTGCTCCCGGTCCCGGGCAGAAATCAAAACGAACCACGGGTGGCGCCATCTCTCGCCGCCGCGGCGAAGTCCGCGAGCGCGCGCGCGCGATCTGTCGGCGCGGCGGGCGACCACGTGAAGCAGCTCATTCGACGAGCGAGAGCTTGCTGTTGGTCTTGCGCAGCTGGGCCCGCCACGGGATGATGGGCGCGGCGTCGTCGTCGTCTTCCGCGGTGGCCGCCGTCGCCGGTGTTTTGTTCTCCTTGTTGCTCTCCTCTGCTGCGCCGTTGGCGGCGCAGGTGCCGTTGGTGCCGTTGACGGCGCCACCGTCGCCGCCGCCAGGGGCCGCGTCGGCGGCGCCGCGCTGCGGCTGCTGGTGCCAACTCTCGTCCCTGGGGGCAGCGCCGCGTTTGTCGTCCACTCGAGGCGTGTACACCACCGTCGACCTTGGAAGAACCCATCCGCTTAGCAGTCGGCGCGCGGGTTAGTGGGAGGAGTGCGCGCCTACCCTTGGTTAGTGCTAGTAGGGGCGGTTAGTTTTCTGGACGAAAGAAAAAAAGAAAAAGGAGATACAATGTGCAATTAGAGAATATTGATCTGCTGGTAAGACGTTGCAGGCATTGAAACAAAACCTCATCGAGAAATTTAGTGATTGTCAAACCCCAGGTATGATGGTTGATGGCTAAAGCTCAGTTTACATGGTCGTTTTTTCATCATTTTTCATGCGTATAGAAAAGTAACGCGATATAATTTGTACAGAAAAATGATACATGCTTCATTTTTTGTACCGATTCCATCCAGTTTGATTACCGCACCCTTGGCATCACTTTTCGTAACTTTTTCTCGATTGCTATGCTTCTGGTGAGTTTCTTTCCTTTTGTGTAGTTTTGAAAGCATTCTAATGTGTTGAAATGTAATGTGAAGTGATTATTTTAGTAAGAAGTAAAACATGTACTATGTTCTAATGGTATTGTTCTTCTGGTTCCGTGCTATCCTAAAATTACCTAACTTAATTTGTTGCCGCAAAAGCTATGATCTACTGTTTGATCTTCAGCGCATTTTGCGGCGTCCAGAGGAAATATTACGTTACGCACAGAAGACGAAATGATCATGTAAAATGCTCGATGTCGTTCATCCAATTTCGATACCAAAACAGTACAGTAGAACATTTCCATGATAAAAAATTGCAGTGTAAAACGGGCTTTAGCCATCGAAAATTGCTATCATTCAAATCAAAATAACGATATTGATAAACTCAACATGTACTTGAAAAAATAAATAAAATTGCAAACTTGGATCTTCGCGACATGATTGGTGTCTAACCTGAGAGACCTGATAACCTTATAATTCTCTTGATAATTTGGACATTTCAGTTTTCTTCGCTATTTATAAAAAATATTGAATGAAGGAAATGTCTGGATTCGAGACAAGCTTCGCTGCAAGTTTTAGTCACAATCAAACACAATCTGGGATTTTTTGATCTTCGACATTCTTATTCAACATTGTCATTCAATGAAGATTGAAAATGAATTTATTTTAACTAATTGATAGATCTGGGAACGTTTCTCTTGCACATTTTTTTCAAAATATCAGAATGTTTAGTGCATTTTGATCTTCATGTATGTATTACGAATTAATATGTATGTAACAGTATTACGAATGAGTCAAGTGTATAATTCGAAACCAAAGACTTAGTCCAACGCAAAGAGAATGTAAGAGCAACTGATTGAGATTGTAAAGTTTCCAAAGCGATAAATGCAGATCAACTAGGTTAATAACGTGAGTGAAATGGGAACGTTGCCATTCTCATTAGCATATATCGGAACTCCACCCTGATCAATTATACACAAGAGCGAAGACAACATGAATTGCCATTTTCATTGAATTTACTGCAACTCAGTTGCGTAAGATGCTCAATTAGTACAATAATATCCTTTTTACCATTCTTTAATACGTTACTGTGCAGTTAGGAGAAAGTGAAAAAGTAAAAATGGAGTTACTAGATTTGCTAATGAACATGACGATATATGTGTTAATAGTTCAGTCATGCAGGTTCCAAAAGCAAGCACCAAAAACCAAATAATTCTAATAACACTAAATTTATAAAAAATAAATGAAAAAAATAAAATTTAAAAACTTTTCAGAAAAAGAACTCAAACATAGAAAGTATTTGAGTGTTGAGATACGACACGAGAACCCAATTTACTGTAATAACCCATAATGTTAATACTCAATGTTGCTAAATCGTGCTCAATGTTGCTAAATAGAACTCATTCTAGCCAAATCCCGCTCTAAGAACCAAACTCGACCCAAACCCTACTGTGGAGTTCGATCCCAAACCCAACCAGAATCTATCCATATTAATTCAACTCTACCGACCCAAATCCTATTGCACCTCTCCAAATCGTATTCCAATCATCCAAATCCTACTCTACACTTCAGAATTCTACTCTTGTAACCCAAAACCTTGCTCTACCTAGCCAAATGCTACTCCCCGCACCCAAACCCTGCTGTCCCGTCCGAAGGCGCAACGCCGCCCACTCACTTGGATTCCTCCTTCTTGGCCATGAGCTGGCGCTTCCAGGCCGGGATGGCCTGCAGGCGCTTCTCCTACTCCACCCACCCAAATCCTGCTCTACCTAGCCAAATGCTACTCCCCCCATCCCAAACCCTGCTCTCCCCTCCGAAGGCGCAACGCCGCCCACTCACTTGGTCTCCTCCTTCTTGGCCATGAGCTGGCGCTTCCAGGCCGGGATGGCCTGCAGGCGCTTCTCCTACTCCACCCACCCAAATCCTGCTCTACCTAGCCAAATGCTACTCCCCGCACCCAAACCCTGCTGTCCCCTCCGAAGGCGCAACGCCGCCCACTCACTTGGTCTCCTCCTTCTTGGCCATGAGCTGGCGCTTCCAGGCCGGGATGGCCTGCAGGCGCTTCTCCTACTCCACCCACCCAAATCCTGCTCTACCTAGCCAAATGCTACTCCCCCATCCCAAACCCTGCTCTCCCCTCCGAAGGCGCAACGCCGCCCACTCACTTGGTCTCCTCCTTCCTGGCCATGAGCTGGCGCTTCCAGGCCGGGATGGCCTGCAGGCGCTTCTCCTACTCCACCCACCCAAATCCTGCTCTACCTAGCCAAATGATACTCCCCCATCCCAAACCCTGCTGTCCCCTCCGAAGGCGCAACGCCGCCCACTCACTTGGTCTCCTCCTTCTTGGCCATGAGCTGGCGCTTCCAGGCCGGGATGGCCTGCAGGCGCTTCTCCTACTCCACCCACCCAAATCCTGCTCTACCTAGCCAAATGCTACTCCCCCCACCCCAAACCCTGCTGTCCCCTCCGAAGGCGCAACGCCGCCCACTCACTTGGTCTCCTCCTTCTTGGCCATGAGCTGGCGCTTCCAGGCCGGGATGGCCTGCAGGCGCTTCTCCTACTCCACCCACCCAAACCCTGCTCTACCTAGCCAAATGCTACTCCCCCCACCCCAAACCCTGCTCTCCCCTCCGAAGGCGCAACGCCGCCCACTCACTTGGTCTCCTCCTTCTTGGCCATGAGCTGGCGCTTCCAGGCCGGGATGGCCTGCAGGCGCTTCTCCTACTCCACCCACCCAAATCCTGCTCTACCTAGCCAAATGCTACTCCCCGCACCCAAACCCTGCTGTCCCCTCCGAAGGCGCAACGCCGCCCACTCACTTGGTCTCCTCCTTCTTGGCCATGAGCTGGCGCTTCCAGGCCGGGATGGCCTGCAGGCGCTTCTCCTACTCCACCCACCCAAATCCTGCTCTACCTAGCCAAATGCTACTCCCCCATCCCAAACCCTGCTGTCCCCTCCGAAGGCGCAACGCCGCCCACTCACTTGGTCTCCTCCTTCTTGGCCATGAGCTGGCGCTTCCAGGCCGGGATGGCCTGCAGGCGCTTCTCCTACTCCACCCACCCAAATCCTGCTCTACCTAGCCAAATGCTACTCCCCGCACCCAAACCCTGCTGTCCCCTCCGAAGGCGCAACGCCGCCCACTCACTTGGTCTCCTCCTCCTTGGCCATGAGCTGGCGCTTCCAGGCCGGGATGGCCTGCAGGCGCTTCTCCTACTCCACCCACCCAAATCCTGCTCTACCTAGCCAAATGCTACTCCCCCCATCCCAAACCCTGCTCTCCCCTCCGAAGGCGCAACGCCGCCCACTCACTTGGTCTCCTCCTTCTTGGCCATGAGCTGGCGCTTCCAGGCCGGGATGGCCTGCAGGCGCTTCTCCTACTCCACCCACCCAAACCCTGCTCTACCTAGCCAAATGCTACTCCCCGCACCCAAACCCTGCTGTCCCCTCCGAAGGCGCAACGCCGCCCACTCACTTGGTCTCCTCCTTCTTGGCCATGAGCTGGCGCTTCCAGGCCGGGATGGCCTGCAGGCGCTTCTCCTACTCCACCCACCCAAACCCTGCTCTACCTAGCCAAATGCTACTCCCCCCACCCCAAACCCTGCTCTCCCCTCCGAAGGCGCAACGCCGCCCACTCACTTGGTCTCCTCCTTCTTGGCCATGAGCTGGCGCTTCCAGGCCGGGATGGCCTGCAGGCGCTTCTCCTACTCCACCCACCCAAACCCTGCTCTACCTAGCCAAATGCTACTCCCCCATCCCAAACCCTGCTGTCCCCTCCGAAGGCGCAACGCCGCCCACTCACTTGGTCTCCTCCTTCTTGGCCATGAGCTGGCGCTTCCAGGCCGGGATGGCCTGCAGGCGCTTCTCCTACTCCACCCACCCAAACCCTGCTCTACCTAGCCAAATGCTACTCCCCCATCCCAAACCCTGCTGTCCCCTCCGAAGGCGCAACGCCGCCCACTCACTTGGTCTCCTCCTTCTTGGCCATGAGCTGGCGCTTCCAGGCCGGGATGGCCTGCAGGCGCTTCTCCTCGGCCTCGCGCTGCAGGCGCGCCTCCAGCTCGCGCCGCGCGCGCTCCGCCGCCTTCTTGGCCAGCATCTGCCGCTTCCACTCGGGCACCGGGTTGCCCGCCGCGTCGCGCGCAGGGATCTGCTCCACGAACGTCTGCGCGGACACCGCGCGCGCCACCTGCGCGCGCACAAACACACTCATCAATGGAGACAGGACAAATATGTAGCATTAAACGTCAAAATATGTACATAAATATGTAAGGAAAACAGTAACAATTTGTAAGAAATATGTAAAATCTGATATAATATGTAATATTAAAATTCTCTGATTAAAAACCATTTACAAAGCAAGAAATTACATTTAGAAAAACTGCTCACTTTACATCATACAACTGTCTCGTCAGTAGTAAAAGATTAATCTTTTATTTATCATATTAAGTCTGTATATATTTAAATCTATTTAATTGTATTTAATTGGTCCAATTATGATTGAAACAGACTTATTTTTTTAATATATATAAACTTTAATGTAAATACATCCAGCAACATAATGTATATAATAAATTATTTTGTTTTGGAATTGTTAATGTTTGGTATTTAAAATGAGCATAAGGTAAGCTCCATATGTTTATATTGGGTAATAATTATTTTGTAATGTAATTATTTTGTAATTATTTTGAAGAGAAAAAATGTTTAAAAAATTCTTTTCAGTTAACCAACTTTCATTAATTTGTATTCTAGCCTGATGATGAGGTAAAGAAACCTTGAAACTGTTGCTGGATGTATTTACATTAAAGTTTATATTTATTAAAAAATAAGTCTGTTTCAATCATAATTGGACCAATTAAATACAATTAAAAGATTATATACTGTATTCCAGTTATATTGTAATCCAGGACCGTAGTTTAGCAGCCGGACTAATCGCAATAGAAGCCATCGCACAAACTGGCGAGATCTACGTCCAGCAAATATACACTGCAGCATCTTCATCGAAGTGTTACACGTCGGCTATCGCAAATTTTTCTCGGAAATTAAGGTTACAGATCACAAAACGTTGTGTCAATGACATTTGGGACGCCTAGATTTCCCCAATAATGTAGGAAAAATGCTGATTTTAAAATCAACATCTTTTCATAAAAAATGGAATTAAATTGAAGAAAATTGATAAAATAAGAAAATATGTTGTGAAAACAGCAAAATACGTAAAACATGTAATAGAGTGCTAAATATGTAAAAATATGTAACGAAAAAAATTCGACATTGTGTTAGGAGGGCTAGGATTTGCGAAGATTACAATTTTGAGAACGGTAAGTAGAAAGACAAAAAATATGTAATTATATGAAAATCAGGCCTCTACTCATGAAACATCTCTGTGGTCGCGGAGTAAACGTTCTTTAAGTCAATTTTTGGCGAAATTGAGTTAAGTACTGAAACTGCAAGTTAAGTATCTATATTTTATTTCAGTAAAAACGACCGAATTCAAATGTTGCCTCCTTGACGGCAGAATGGGTTAATAACCCGCATCTCCATCAGGGTTTTCGTCCAGTTTCCCTGACTCCTTGAGCAAATGCTCACATGGCCCCTTGTTTTCCTTGTGGATATAAATGTAACTACATTATGTCCGTTTGTAGTCTCGTTTTGTTGAGCTCGCGTACTGCTACTAGTGGTAGGAGTAGAGCCCAGGATACACTATTTTTTAATAGTATTCAAAAATCAAATACTGTAGTTCGTTTACCGATGCAAAAAATTTTGTTATAGACTGTGAGAAAAAATTTCTGTTTTTCCAAATGTAAATCACCTTACTTTGTTCGTGCTGTTTACGGTACAATTATGAGAGAGGGTGGTGAAGAAATTCTGGAGCTCAAGAAAACGTGTGCAGATTGTAGTTATTTCTCATACGTCGTGTACATTAAATGATCACAGGTGTTGTCATTGCCAACAACGATATTTATTTCAAGAGCAGCTTTCGATGCCCATCATCAGTTTCTGTTGTCTGGAAGCCACAAAATGACTAGTTTGAAGTAAATAGCATTGTTGGCGATGACAAAACCTGGCGTCGTATACACTTTTTCGTGTTTTAGGAAATCGTAGTATTTATGCACCAAAAGAGTCATCAGGATTCCAATGATCGAGCAGCGACCAAAAGTCCGAGGGACTTTGGCCCGAGATCATTAGAACCAGTCAAGTTGTTTGTTTGTTTGTTAGCCAACGCCCATCCTTGGCCTATTAGCCATTTGGTGACGCGCTGAGATGTGACCAACAATGGTCACGCGCGTAGATGGCGAATCATTGGTGATCATTTAGCGTAACCCAGGGGACACGTGTGGTGGACCACGGACGCGATTAGAACCAGTCAACGCTAGTGGAACATACAAGTTTTTATTTTTTACCTAATTTCAAAGATTTAGATTTATTTTTATTTAACTAGAATTTAACTTGACTCGGTTTGCCATTTCATATTTCCGTCCCATAATCCCCTCCATAAGAGAACATGTATCTTCTTTCAACTGTTTTCATATTCCCTTCGTAACCGCGTTTCCCTCGATCCAGGCAAGGTACGCAGTGTGCATCGATCTCCGAATCGAAGGCAATGACAAAAGAACAGCAGCGTGACGTACCTCGACCATGAGCTGCTTCTCCTGGCGCTGCTCGTCCTTGGCGCGCTCCACCTTGAGCTTCTTGATGCCCGAGATGTCCTTGGACATCTTCAGCTCCGCGATCAGGTCGTCCTTCTGCGCGCGGAACGGCTCCCCTGCACAGCACACGAACAACCGCCTTCAGACACTGCGCGACTTCAAAGGACAGGGAACTAGGATAACGCACTTGACTGCGCACGCACTTGGAGAAGGAAATAACAGTAACAACAATAGTAATTGTAATAGTAATAATAACAATAATACTAGCAACAACCGGTCTGGATAACCGATTGATTGATTGATTCGTTTTTCCGGGCGCGTCAACCGCTTTGGTCATTAGTCCCGTAAGTGTAGTGCGTGTTTTTTTTCTCGGGAGGTGGCGATGATCTTTTCCCCACTGGATGGCGAGATCTGGCGCCGACCTACCGTCGACTAGCGGGGTTTTCCACTAAACCAGGTATCTCCCACAAGCGGGGCACCGCCCCAGCCGGGACAAGTTGTAAGCTCCCGTTCGGTCTCCCGACATATGTGGTAGTGTAGTGCATGTTAGTGTAAGTGTGTGTGTGTAAGAGGAGAGGATATGACAAGGAAGAGGAAGGAAAGATCGCGCGCGGTCCGTGGCCCGTTTGTTAGGGTACTGCTGCGGCATTCGCCTGGTGTTGATCGGAGAAACCACGGAAAACTACCGATCAGAGCAGCCGGCCACTAGAATTCTCCTCCAGATAGCGACTGAATTCGACCTAGCTGACAAGCTAGTGTCGAAAATCCTGCCGCCGTCGGGACTCGAACCTAGGACCTCTCGGTCAGAGGGACTGCAGTGACATCTGGATAACCGAGATCGCTAAGTCAGTAGTGCCGTGGCGATCTCAGACGGAAGAATCGCGGGTTCAAGTCCGGACCCGGGCGTGGGTGTGTTTGTGTGTGTCGTCCCTTCAACCTTTAAATATCATCATCATTCCATCTTCCATCCCCCAGGATTAACAACCCTTCGGGATAATAATCGGAAATACTTTAATGCTGATCCTCTGATGAATCACATGCACCTGCCAGCGAGATGAAAATGATACTAAGGCCAGGTAAGCGCAGATGCATGTCTGCGTGGTCCGAAAAGGTCTATTCACGAACAAATAATAATAATAATAATAATAATAATAATAATAATAATATCAACAATGTATTGCAATCTGTGATGAAAAGTATAGGAATGTACGAAAAATATTATAGGAAACTATCCATTCAATCCTCGAAAGAACTTTGTTACCTTTAGTTAACGTGATCTAGGTAAAAGAAAATTAACCTCAAATTCGTCATTCTGAACATTTGCCTCTGCGTATGGAATGACCTTCAATCTCAACGTTTCCACGTGCAGATTGACCAAAATTAAATGTGTAGTAGTGCAGTGATTATAAGTGTGCGCATATGTGTGTGTGTAAGTAAGGGGTGAAGATAGAGTAAAGAAGAGTAAGGAAAGATTCGTGGCCCGTTGTTTAGGGCACTGCTCCGGCATTCGCCCGGTGTTGATCGGAGAAACAAAGAAAAAGTATCGATCGGAGCAGTCGGCCACTAGAATTCTCCACCAGACAATGGCTGAATTGGACCTAGCTATACAGCTAGTGTCGAAAATCTTGGCACCGTTGAATTGAATTGATGCCTTATTTTACGTGGCGAGACTCAGGCCAAGAGGCCTGCTCTTCCGCCTGACCACGCAAATTTTGCTACGCTCCTTTCACGAACTAGCGGCGAAACAGGCAAGGCTTCATTTAGGCTTGAGGATCTTTTACATGCAGCGAATCTACTAATACGAGACAGTTGGCCTTACTTCCCTTTCGAAGGAAGGCGTACGAAGGATTTTTTGCCCTTAAAAATCCACAGCTTCGATCGGGTTTGAACCCGCGAACTTGGTGTGTTACGCTAACCGCTACCAGTGACCAGTGTAACGCTGAGCAGTGTTGTCAAGATCGATGCCACGAGCGAGAACGAGTGCCACGACGAAATCGCCCCTCCACGCAGTTTATTATCTTGCCGCCAGAGACAACGCCATTCCTATTGTTAAACAGCGTTCCTATTGTTGCACGCGTCGTGGCTCCGTAGCATGCCACGAGATTCTCTGCGCAACTGGCGTCGGGAAAGGGAGGAAATAGGAATGGCGTTGTCTCGTCGGGAAAAGGAATTATTAAATTCCCTTTCCCGACGCTAGTTGCACAGAGAATCTCGTGGCATGCTACGGAGCCATGACGCGTGCCACTGCCACCTGTAGAAGACCTTGACACTACTGCGCTACACCATCGACGCCGCGACCGTTAGGAGTGGAAACCTAAGACCTACCGGTCTTGCGCACCGCAGTGCCATCAGTTGATGACCTTAACTCTCTACGTCGGTGGGCTACGCCTTTTCGGGGAGGTAGGAAAAGTTGCGCGCGGGAGGAGTGCGACCGCCCGCCGTGCGTGCGCCTGCCCCGTGCGCCTGCGCGTGAGCGGAACGAACTGGTCCGAGGCGCGCGGCGCCCCGGACCCCCTGCCGAGGGGCGAAAGCGGCGTCCCAACGGGAGAGGCGGGGGAGGCGCGACAACGGCGCGGGTGGGGTGGGGGGAGAAAGTTGGGCTGGGGCGCGGGCGGAACTGTGGAACGCGAGCCAGGACCCGCGCGTAGCACCAAGGCGGGTGATGTATGCAAGGAATTGATTATACATGCTCCTTGCGGCCTTTGTTCTTAATTCAGCTGTTTAGAACAGAAGAGACGCTAAGGAATCACGGAGCGTAAGAAAACGTGCGTACGGTATTTTTCGCCAAACGTTACGTACAGTTGTTACTGTTTTTGAACAATAAATAAATTTAAAATATACTAGTGTATGTATAAGAAAGTATGTATGTATATATTCAGAAAAAACACTTGAACCGATTTCAACAAGTGATTAAACACTAATCTTTACTCTGTGACCTTGTGTGTATGTGTATATGTATGTGTTTGTATGCATGTGTGTGTGTGTACGTGTTTTTTCCTGATTACCTCTAGAGTCCACTGAGCAAATTCACCGATAGTTTGCTGTGGGTATTCGGTATTCAAAAAGTTCCAACTGAATTTAGTTTCGAAAACAAAAATGAATGCAACCCGCAGTGCATGTATGCATTAAGGGGTGGCGTTGCAGCGGTGTGAACAGGGGCTTAGTGAGGCGAGGTCGAACGAGGAAAGGAGCAGGGCGGTGTAGTACTTGGCGGAGAGATTATAGCGGGGGCAGACTGATATGTAAATAAAATTATTCACATATGGATAAATTAATTCAGTTTCCAGTCTAATAGATGATCATGATAAATAAATACCCGGTCAACGCCAGGTTGCTTTGGCATGTTCTAAAACGTTGATGACATGGCATGGTTTACTCGTATATCGCGGTTGAATTTGGTTTGGAATCATCAGTGGAATAGGGTGGTGAGAAACGGTGTAGCCAGGCTTGGCATAATGAGGCATGGCGTGACACGACGTAGTGTGCCAGGGAGTGGGATGTGACGGTGAGATATGCTGTGGAGGACCGCGGAATGGCATGGTTTGTCGTGGATGTAGCATGGCACGAGGCGACACGTAGTCTGCCGTGGTGTGGCATGGTAAGGCTTGACATCACGTGGTGTGACACGGCATGTCACGGTGAGGCATTTTGTGGAGTACCGCGGCATGACGTGGTGTGTTGAGTGTGAAGCGTGGCACGAGACGACATGAAGTAGTCTGACAAATGGCATGGCTAATCACGATGTACTATGGCACAGTGAGCATACTGGGGCGGGGCGTGGCATGAGGTGATTGATTGTTCGTGATTCCGGGCGCGTCAACTACAGAGGTGATTAGTCCCGTAAGTGAAGCGCGTGTTTTTTCCTCGGGAAGCGGAGTGATCTTTTCCCCGCTGAATGGCGAGATCCGACGCCGACCTACCGTAGACTAGCTGAGTTTTCCTCATCAATCAGGTACCTCCCACCAGCGGGGCACCGCCCTAACCGGGACAAGCTCTAAGCTCCCGACTGCTCTCCCGGCATGTATGTAGTGTAGTGCATGTTACTGTGTGTGTGTGTGTGTGTGTGTGTGTGTGTGTAAGGGGTGAGGATAGGACTAGGAAGAGAAAGGAAAAATCGCGCCCGGTCCGTGGCGTTTCGCGGTTCGTTACTGCTCCGGCATTCACCTGGCGCTGATCGGAGAAACCACGGAAAACTACCAATCAGAGCAGCCGGCCGCTCGAATCCTCCTCCAGACAGTGATATTCGACCTAGCTGAAAAACTAGAATCGAACATTCTGTCGTCTACTCGAACCTAGGACCTCCCGGTCAGAGGGATTGCAGTGACATCAGCTAATGCACTGAGCCATCTCTCCCGGTGGCATGAGATGATAGGGCATGTCATGGTCTGGCGTGGCGTGACATGGCGTGTCATGGTGTGGCAGGGTATGCCATGTCATGGCCTGGCGTGGCGTGGCGGGGCGTGGCGTGGCGGGGCGTGGCGTGGCGGGGCGTGGCGTGGCGTGGCGTGGAGTGATCTGCCCTGCGCAGTGAACTAACGGGACCGCGACGCGTTGCGTGCGGTGCGGTGCGGGGAGCCCGGCGTGGGCGTGAGCACGGGCGTGGGTGCGTGCGCGCGCGCGCGCAAGCGTGATAGACGCGTGCCTTCCGGGTCGCGGTGCCGCCACTGTCGCTCGTCTGACGGTGCGCGCGCGGAGAGAAAGACGACACCGATACATCGACTGGCAACACTACAGTGTTGGAAATCGATATATCGGTGTCGTTTTTTCCTACGAAAATTGTGATGCAATTTTTTTAAATTTTGGACCTTAAGGAAATGTGCGCAGATAATCTCTTCCCCCATATGTCATATACATTTTTTACGAGTTTTGGGACCAAATAAATATCAAACATATATAACACACCAGCATTCTGAAACGCAACTTTTGCTTTGAGAATACGTCAAAAATGAAAGAAAAAGTAAGTAAATTGAGCAAGTAAATCTAAATTTCTACAGTTTAGCGTTCACAATACCATTAAAACTGTTTAACTAGAACGTCATTTGTGGAGATTTCGTACAAAAAATGCGATTACAATGTAAATAAAAAGCTGGTAATAAAATACCATAATTCGCATTAAAGCCCGATGGTTTTTACGAACATCTCTAGTGTATCTCTTGAATCTTGGAGAAATAAAATAATTAGAGATGTTGCCTATGCAAATAATATTGTTTATTGAAATATCAGCTTTCGATGGTTTAGCCATCATCATCAGTTTTCCAAACTAATGCGTTGATGACAACGCCTCTGATTATTTTATTTGGAATGCTAACGACAAATCACCGATAAACCAATAACCTGCAGAAAGCCTGAAAACGCAGCTACGAGAACACTGTAATGGCCGGAGAGAAACTTGAAGACTTCTGAATTCGATGCCAGCAATTAGACTTTTGTAAATGGTCCCTATGCAGACGATTGAAGCCTATATTCATTTCCTGTAGTTTAAGAAGTTGAAGCTCGTATTCTGAAAACGGCTGCGTAAGTGTGTCCTCTCGCTTTCGATTCTCCTTTATTTCCTTTCGTAAAGAAACCTTCGCTGTTAAAAATCCAACTTCAATGACCGCTTTGCGTGTTCATTCAAGGAAACAAATTGAACTTGTGATGGTTTCTACGAGATAATGACAAAGTGAAACTTGCGCTGTTTACGGAGTAATTTATGTTTCCCTCCGCAGGTCACTTCCACACTTATAGTGTTCACTTTCGCGATGTTTTGTTGATAGTGAACGCACAATACACTACACAGGAATCAGTGGGCGAGACAGGGGAAAATGCGACTCCTACAGGACTTTCTCCCAGTAAATGTAGAGTTCCCTTCATTCTGATTATAAACGGAGATCAAAGAATAATTGTTATGAATACTATTTACGTCCTTTCTTAAAATTTTGAAGGAGCTTTTTCTAGATTGCTTATTGGAATGAAATTTCTTTCAAGTGTACTTTCTGATTAATTAATAATTTTGGGCATTTAAGATTTAGCAAAAGTCTAGTAATAATGATTTGTACCTTTCAGTTAGGCTGTTTTCATGCAGACGTTTAGATCGTAAATGACAAACTCCTGTGTCTTAGGTACAGAGAGTTCGATACAAAAGGAGAACGAGAAAAACATGGTCATGAACATAATATTAATCATAAGGCGTTTAAAATTATACGTATGGTTTGTAATAATTTGAACTAATTTTGAGCTGATTTTGTAAAAAATGCAATATATCAGGATATTTACTATAATCATTAATTGATGAAAGAACGACATCCCCTTTTTATTAATTAACTATTAAATTAATGTGTTATGGACCAACCAATAAAATAGCTGATTCACGGTGAGATGGATGTTCTCTAATCGTTGGGACAAAGAGTCAAATGCGAAGCATAGATTCGAAGAAAGAGTACTAATATGAAAACAAAAGATAAGAATATCACTCAGTTTGTAAATAATCTTACCATGAAATGCTAGAAGGCGAGCACAACCGTTCCGATATTTGAATAGAAAAAAGTGACCTGGTGACGTGTATGAGCTACGGGCAATACGTACAACTGGTGCGGGCAGCTTCCTGCAAGAGGCGAGTGGGTGAGGTGGGGGTGGGGTGGAGGGGGAGGGAGGTTCCGCTGGTGGCGCCGCGCGGCGGACGCCGCTCCACTTAGCAACGAGGACCTCCCCTCCACCACCACTACCACCACCCGCACCTCACACCTGCTGAGGGGACCCTGCATTGCCCAGGAGCTTTTATTTACCACAATCGTCTATGAACAGGCACTTCATTGGGAGGTAGGGATGCGACAACGTTGTCTGTCCTTTCAAATCGTCGATAATTTTATAAAAACATGACTCTATTGAAGTCGATGTTTTTTTATCATTGCTGGTTTGAGCTGGACGTTTTTTATTTATTAATATATTATTTTTAAACAAAAAATAATAAAAACAATAATTTTCAGATATCCGTAAATTGAAAATTCTTCAGACCATAGAGGCCAAGAGTGAAAAATAAGTTAGTCAGATTTTTGTTAATAAATTTAGTGTAATCTTTTTTAACCAGTAAGATAAACGTTTTGTTAATTGTTCTCATAATTTTTTGACTTTGTTTCACCAGCTAAATGTGGGATAACATTTTCAGATTGCGAACTCTCCTGTATTTAAAAAGTCCAAACTGTTCAGCTCAGCGCTTCTACATGTACGTGTTACTGGGTAAAATGGACAATGTTTTAGAAGCAGGTTACCGATCTTGAGATCCTGCTTATGCTTTTAGAGATTGGGTGGAAATATTTGTTTAAGTATTTAATTCGAAATGAGGCCAAAAACTTCTATGAATACAACAAACGTCTACTAACGAGTCCTAATTAGTGATCTTAAAATGTCTGCTTACATTCTACCATTTCCACGTGTTTTGGTAACAGGGGTTTTCTGCAGTACTTTTGTCGTATAACTACATGCATTATAATTTCTATAACAACAGACCCCTTCATCTGTGTCACTCATACTATCTCTAAATATTTTGAGTACACATTGTTCCCGCACTCTAAGTAACACGTGGAAACATCTAAAAAGAATATTTATTTGTAGCTTAGTGTGGCGACCCCGACGCTTTAAATATATTCTAGAAGGATTCGATTCACAAAGTGCCAACCAGTTTGTTGCTTTCAGAGAAATATAATTAGCTGTTAATCATTTGTCTTATCTTTACAAAGGCATTTAGATGCTAATAAAATCAAAAACACATCTTTTCATATGTATTCTAGAATATTAAAGAAAAATCCAGCACATGCGTGTTGCCCAATTAGAGAGGATTATATTTCGTATTTAGTTGTTTTAATTTCAATAGTTTGGTTGGAGTGTGTTCCGACACGGTCGAAAGGAATCTTGCCTTGGGCAACGAACCTCATCCCTTCTATTTAGCGGGTAACATTCCAGAGTATAGGGCGGTCCGTTGACCGGACGCTCACGCAAAGCGGTAATGCCATTCTGAATAAATAATACGAACGGCCACATTTGACTTTGTGACACATTCGTAAACTGGTATGATGGCCAACCTGGAAACAACAGTGTAGCGTTTAAGTCGTCCAATAAAAATATTGATCTCAAACTCAACAGAATTCTTATCTGATAGTTACAGATCAGTTCATGTCGATGTGATCGGATCGTAAAAAGTGTACAATGAAATTAGAATAACACTAAGCAGAGTTCTTTAATTTCACGTAATATTTCATATTCTTCAAAATTGATTTTTTTGCTACTTAATATAATGAAATGATATCATTTTTCTTCATTGTATTTTTACAATTTGTGCAACTGCTCCGAGATCCAATAAAGTTTCCAAATTCAGCGAGTCATTTTTAAGAATGTCCAATTTGTCAGATCGTGAGCAGTTATGTCGGTCAGCATCTCGCTCACCACACGCTGTGCACTTTCTCTGCACTGGGTGCACGGAGAAAGTAATAAAGCCCGGTGCACGTGAATATACGGCACAGGAACGTCAAATAACTGGAAACGTTGCAAAAGAATGTGTACCGTTTCTTAGAGCACGAGAAAGCAGCAAGAAGTCTACAAGCCAGTAATTTATAGCATGATGTAAAGACATGGGTGAGTATGGAGGGATGGTCCGGAGCACCGATTTTGGCTCGTTCTGCGAGGCACCAGAACATCACGAACTACGTGACCACAACATGGGCGCTTCGTTTGAAATTCCAGGCCAGACGCTAGTTGCCACGCTGATTGGAAAGCGAGAAGTGATGAGAAACATTTTGAAAGTGGCATAAAATGACAACTTTCATCGGTAAGCAACCAAAAATAACACGATGAAGATAGTTGAAACAAAAGATGCAATATTTAAAAAAAATGTTTCATGTATCTGTTTCGAAGACCTTACAAAGTGATAATTTTGGTATTTGGCTGTATTTAAAATTCCCGCTAATACTGAGACACAAACTGACGCATGAAGCTAATTGGCTGAAGACGGGTAGCCTACGTAATAGCACACCCATGTCTTTTAATCACGTTATCTGTCACTCAGACACATCTCGAGCAAGCAAATCTTGTGAACCGTCAACATCTAGAACAGGCTTACCAATCGTCCGGATTTTTGCCCCACATGTACTGGTTTTCAGTAGCTATAATGTCAGGCCGACATTCTATTTTTTCGTCTAAAATGTCATGATTGATTCAGGATTCTTCGTACACTTTTAGACAAATAAAATAAACTGGAGATCGATAAACGTTCGCAGGATATAATTAATTTCAGTGCATTTGTTATATAAGTTTTTATGTAGTTGAGAAAACAGTGAGAAGGGTAGAAGACGCTATAAGAAGACACGGTAAGTTTTCAGATAAACTAAAATAGAAGTATCCTTGCTTTAATTACAAATGCAACAAAAGTGCAACAAAATGTCCAGTGCGTGGTTGCTATTAATGTAGCATAATGTAGTGTAATGTAATGTGTATGTTTTCAAATAATTATTTATTCATTAAATTATTATTACTATTAGTATTATTATTATTATTTATTTATTTTTCATAGATTCGTAACGCAACAAGGACGTCGAAAAATGTCTACCGCTTGTAAAAATGTTGTTGCTAATGTTTACACCAATTATTTCATCGAAACCTGGCCGAAGGGATAAAAGACATTGACAGACTGCAACACTATGATGAAGAAGAAAAAAACCGAACGGAGGATCACTTCAGATGTATACATGCTTAATGCCCCAGAACGACTATGAGACGTTGCAAAAAAGATGCAACAAAATTAAATGAAACAAGGGCCTAGGAAACAGGGTTTCTGGCTACACCACGTGTTAGAAGATAATTTTTCTTAATTTAACAACTGCTTTTATCCACTTTTTCTTCCTCACGGCCAGGCAATGAATTTTCTTCCGCCGAAAAGTGGCCATTTTTTCGCGCAGCATTAAATAACTTTCCCTATACTACGTATATCCGTGTATACATACGTATACGGGAAAGTAAAAAATGTACTTTTGGCGGTGAAAAATGGCAGCTGGCAAGAAAGAGTATGTGGCAATTCCATATAGCTAGCGAAGACCCAAGGAAATAGAAAACTAATACGGAAAAGTCTGTGCCATTCTGTAGCACCACTAGTTTCGCGGAGCATTACATAACTTTCCTTATACTACGTATATCACTCCGTGTATACGTACGTATACGGGAAAGTAAAAAGCTGTTCATTTTGAGCTGTTTCCCTCTCGTCTTTTGTGCACGGGCGCGCGTTACGTCATGGGGCTTGGCTGGCGCGTGCGCGTGGGAGACTTTCGCCCTCCGCCCGGGGCGAGAGAGGCGTCGTGGTGGGCGCGCTTTGGGGGCGGCGGGGGCGACGCCCCAGGCGCTCGCCATGGGAACCACCGCGACAGCCGCTCGCGTTCGAACGGAAATGAAAAACGAGTAAACCAGTATTGTTAAGGTCGATGCCACGAGCGGGAGAGTCCGTGGCACGAGTGCCACGACGAAATCGCCCCTCCACGCAGTTCATCACCCCGCCACCAGAGACAACGCCATCCCTACTGTACCGGGAGAGATGGTTCAGTGCATCAACCTGATGTCACTGCAGTCCCTCTGACCGGGAGGTCCTAGGTTCGAGTCCCGATGGCACCAGGATTTTCGACACTAGCTAGTCAGCTAGGTCAAGTTCAGTCGCTGTCTGGAGGAGAATTGTAGTGACCAGCTGCTCTGATCGGTAGTTTTCCGTCGTTTCTCCGATCAACACCAGGCGATTGCCTGAGCAGTACCCTAACAAACGGGCCACGGACCACGGGCAATCTTTCCTTCCTCTTTCTTGTCCTATACTCTCCTCTTACACACACAAACTTACACTAACATGCTCTACACTACCACACATGTCGGGAGACCGGTCGGGAGCTTACAACTTGTCCCGGCTGGGGCGGTGCACCGCTTGTGGGAGATACCTGCTTGAGGGGAAAACCCCACTAGTCGACGGTAGGTCGGCGCCGGATCTCGCCATCCAGTGGGGAAAAAAGATCGTCGCCACCTCCCAAGAATAACACACACTACACTCACGGGACTAATGACCTAAGTAGTTGACACGCCCGGAAACACGAATCAATCATACTCTACTGTAAAACGGCGGGGTTACTAATAGTTCCCTTTCCTGACGCTAGTTGCGCAGAGAAGCTCGTGGCATGCTACGGTGTAGTGGCATACTACTAGTAGAAGACCTTGACACCACTGGACTAAACTCTTGGGAGATTCTACGGTTCAAGTCCTTACGGCCACGGGTTTGCCACCGATTAAAATAAGTTGGTGATTGACAGTTGTGCTTCTGAAGCTGTATCTTATTGCAATATGAGAGAATGATTTGGTTACTTTAATATGTATTTATTTCAAGTGTTTATTTTCGTGTCCCAGGATTACATGCTCAGTGGTACGCAACCTGTCGACAACGCTCCTTTCCAATCGCAACTATCAATCATCAACGTATTTTTATCGGGCCATAACTACCATCATGGGGTTGAATTTAGCAGCTCTCTCGATTTTTCATAGATAGATTAGTGTTCCCGGGTACATCAACGGGCTAGATCATTAGTCCCGTAAGCGTAGTACATGTTTCTCTCTGGAGGAGGTTGTTATCTTCTCTCTCTTAATGTTGGAGAAGCAAATGGATTTTTCGAGAAACTGCACACTCTTTATATACATCTATGTTGTTGGAATATACCGTATTTCAGAAATATTCAGTTTGCTGATACTTTTTGAATCATCCTCGTTTTTCGATGCCACAAAACCGGGAACTACACACGAAAACAATTTTTAAAATAGAAAATCAAAATCAAATAAACGAATGAGATATAAATTAACATATTCTGAAAGGGATTTAAACAGATGAATAACAGTGAAATAATGAGGCTTGTGTTTCTGTTTTAGTATGCTTAAAAGTATACGAGAAGATTGACAACTCCATGTAAGCTACTTATTCTCCAATCATTTGAAATAATCTCTTAGCATCGTGGTCGGACCGAAAATCGTAATTTTAATACCTATGTCCCCAAACCAATTTGATGCAAATTGTGTTCTGCATTATTCGGGATAATTCAGTTCTGTAACTATCAATTAAACAAGCAATACTAAAAGATAAAAAAGCCCCTTTAAAATATTTTAACGTTAGCTGCAATATTTTGAAACCTTTGCTAAAATTAAAGATACTGTTGTACATGAAGTAATTATAATAATCCGATTTATATAATTCGGATAAAAAACCATTCGTATATATATATATATATATATATATATATATATAATTCCTTAAATATAATTACCGGAAAAATATTTCAATAGCTGATTTAATTCCGATTTCCATCCTGATTAATTACAACTCCTGATAACACAACACGAAACTACATCACTAAATTTTGCTAACGACATACGAACACTGACATGCACCCACATGAGACAAGCAGATAAACAAGAACTCTGAAAATATGCACTGAGAAGACCCGTTTCGTTCGTCGCAAATTTCTCGGAGACTGACCGGTTTTGAAATGCCTGCACTGGAAAGAAGAATCATGATGTAGAAACGCTGAAAGTCACTGTCGGCGAACGAATTCAGTACTCAAAAGAATTTTATTTTTAGAAACATGCTAGCTATTATCAACGCTCTTTCTACTTTTACTTCTCGATGTTTTCAAGGAAACTAAGTAACAAATTCTGACAAAAATAATGATAAAATTATTGACGGGTTTGAAGAAACGTTCTTTAGTAATTTATATCCAACAATAAGTTGGTTTATTCTACATGTAACTTCATAGCCCATAATGATACTTTAGCTATTAATAAATGCTCGATGGATATTAAATCTAGAAAACTAGGTTAGGGTTTTTTCTGCTTTATGTAAATGAAGTTTCTCCCTCCTTCCATTTACGGAAGTATTCCGGAAGTAATTTCAAATAACCAGATCGCCCTTTGTGATTACAAGTCAAGGAGGGAAGTGCGAAAATCGACTTTAACATCAGCACTTGGTATTGACGTTACCAAAGCTTTCTCAAAGTGCAGTTACTTTGAAGGTACATAAACCAATTCATTTATTTTCATATTCATTAACTATTTCATTAAAATATTCTTCCACACGTCCTTTCTCCGGAACATAAATAAAAATAAATTATTTTTCATCAATTCGCTACAAAATATAATACGCAGCATCGATCCTGAAACGCACTTTGTGTTCTTTCGTGCCATCCGTTATTCCCAACTGCACTTGGCTTCAATGAGGCACCGTTTGAGTTGACGACACCTGAGGAGCGAAGTGCTTGGCTGCCTCTTCTACAGTCGGTGGGCACAGTAACGGCACAGTGCTTCAAGAGTGTGCATTTACTCACATTAAAACGGGTGGGAAGTTATTAGAAGGCATTAAGCCACAACATTTCAAACTTCTCAAAATGGGAATAAGAAACAGTCTGAGAATCATTTCATTTATGTAACCAGATATTATATCATTTATGAATTACATATCAGAACCATTTAGAATATTTTCATTTAAAATCTGCACGAAGAGAATACCGTTTGATACTTTAGGACCTGTAATGAAGCTTCATTACGCCCGTTTTTGGTACTCTATATTATTGTTTTCTACGTATTTCATAACGAAACACATTTTATTATTTAACACTATTTTTTACATCTTTCATCAAAGTATTTCCCGAAAAAGTCACCAGATCTTTATAAATTTATTTATTACCTCTTGCACTGATAACAGACTAGGTACATTATCATTTATTGCGATCTATACTTCTTTTGTAATTACTCTTCAACTACAAATGAAATTTTTATTATATTAAGCTTACTTAGAAGGAACATGATTGAGTCTAATTTGAATTTCATTGCAAAATTTAATATTCCGAAGATTTTAAGACGTTTTAAGAATCCTCTAACAATCTTGTCCTTGAAAAATTACTTTCTTTCCACGTAATAAAATTTTCGAACATGTGCAGGGGAAACCGAACACCGAGAGAAACCCGAAGCGGCCCGTTTCGCCAGCCATAAAATGCACCTGACCGCGATTGGAAACCCTAAAACACAACGGGCTCTGATATTTCAACTAATACGATTCTAAATATCAACCCATACCCAAATATTGAGAGGGAACGAAATAGCTGCATTCATTCTTAAAACATTCAGAGAATGAGTGGTGGTGGAAGAGAAGATCGCACGGCGTAAGATATATAGGTGTGTCAACTAGCCGCCTTTTGGACAAAATTTATGAAGCCAGTTTGAGGCTAGTTCCTCGCTTATCCGTACGGTGCGCACGATCGAGTTGGGCATTCATGATGGCGTCTCGCGATTTAGTGGCTTCCACCAGAGGTTACAAAGCTATTAAATGGATCACCATCTTGTCCCAAAAATGCCCAAGTCGTTCGCAGCGCTTACATAGCGAGAACTGTGAGAACTAGCCTCACATTAGCTTCAGTTTTAGACCGGGAGTGAACCCACCTATATCTCTTACACCGTGGAACTACCCTCACATTAGCTTCAGTTTTAGACCGGGAGTGAACCCACCTATATCTCTTACACCGTGGAAGATCGTGCGGTCGGTTGAAAGGTTCTGTTTTGGACCGCGGTTCGACTGACGCGAAGGACTTCCGGCGGGATCAGCGCCTCCTCGCGGTGCAAGTGGCGACGGCAGCGCGGCGGCGCGGCGGCACTCGGAAGTGGAAGACGTGCCCTTCAATTGTCTACGTTCACTGACGCCCACGCGTACTGATCTATTGAGTAGACCAGTGTTGTCAAGGTCGGTGCCACGATCGGGAGTCCGTGGCACGAGTGCCACGACGAAAGCGCCTCTCCACGCAGTTCATCACCCCGCCGCAAGAGAACGCCATTCCTATTGTAAAACGGCGGGGTTACTAATAGTTTCCTCTCCCGACGCTAGTTGCGCAGAGAATCTCGTGGCATGGCACGGTGCCGCGAGGCGCGCCACTGCCACTAGTAGGAGACCTTGACACCACTGGAGTAGACGATACTTTGATGGATTCATATTTCCGGACACGTCAACTGCAGTGGTCTGTAATCCCGTTAGTGGAGTCAGAGGTAACGATGCTCCTACCCGCTGGAACCCACACGCCGACCCATACAAAATACACAAAAGTGTGTATTTTGGTTTTATCCTATTTTTTTGTTTTATTCTTATATTTCTTTTGTTTGATAAATATTAACATGTTTTGGTAAGTTCTCTCTCATCAATTTATACATCTTGTACACACTACATTTATTTTTTACCTATTCTTATTTTATATTATAATTTCATCTCGTAATTGTGCCATTTTATTTTTAATACTTTCATACTAATTATAAAATCAAAATTTCTTTTCATTTTCAGACAAAAATATAATGACGCAACTCCCATGATGCGATACAGTAGTAACGGAAAACGATTCTCCAACTGAATTATCGGGAGGAATCACGTAACATCGTGTACAGTACACACGACGTGAACACGATAAATTGAACTGGTTTCCAATTGTGATGACACTGTGCTTCTGACTCCACATTCCCTTGATGAAATATATTGGTGGGTCGCTCTAGCCAAAGAAATATGAATTGAGAGGGCATGCCATTTTAGGAATTTAACATTGCCCTCACACATTGGCGTCACAGTTTGGATTCCATTTTCCGACGTCTTCGAAACGAACGTTATGCAAAATCCTTTTCAGACTTCAAAAGATACAGGTCACGTGCTTGCTTAATTGATTTTGATTCGCCCTGCAAAACCTCTATTAATGCATTATTACTAAAATCCGTACATTATTATTGCGTATTCGTGTAATTAAAATGTAATTATGAATACAGCAATTAAAATGCACTGGACTACCCCACCTACCATCAGTTCTGAACTACAAATTTTGAAATAAAATGAATTCCCATTATCTGGACCTACGATGTATTTCCCCAACATAATTAAACCTTTTAACAGTTCAAAGGGATCCAACAAACCATATTAAATCACTGCAAGTTTTACAAACATTTACAAACTGCAAGTTTGTAACGTAAAGTGTTTAATATGTTTTAATAAAATTTGACTGTCCAAAATATTTTGTTGGATTTCTTTGAACTGATAGATTAAGTCTATGTGACAACCTTTATAAAAGAATTTCAAGATAATTAAACCTTCTCAAAGCCAATGACTCGCGAGAATAAGGAAAACGATAGGTCGTCTTGGGTGCCTTCTCGCAGAATATGTCGCGTCATTTATATTCAATGCGGACCATTCTGAATGGGGCTTTTACCTGTCATGGGACTTTACAAGTCATTAAAGCAGCTGCAATAAATATGGTTCCTTTACACTTTAATATTTCCTAATTGTTTCCCGTAAATCTGGAAGTTTAAGTGTATTGCGAGAGGGAAATGCAGTGTGTATCAAGCATTTCGTTGAATTTGGAAAATAAGGAGGAAGAAGAGTTTTGCACAATGAAAGATTTTGAATAGAATACTGCATTTGTTACACTTAAGATGCATGTGAAGTTT
This sequence comes from Acheta domesticus, assembly GCA_031308135.1. Taxonomy (NCBI): domain Eukaryota; kingdom Metazoa; phylum Arthropoda; class Insecta; order Orthoptera; family Gryllidae; genus Acheta; species Acheta domesticus. The sequence continues at coordinate 46,965,579 of JAHLJT010002630.1, forward strand.
ATTATAATTATGGTAATTCTTCAGTAGACATACTGTGACTATAGATTTTATCTTCGTTTTCCTTCTCGTCATTCAAAAACATCAGAAAGACAAAACAAAATAGAAATATCTAAAAAAATGAAAACTATAATTGTAATAAATTTGTTTGAGAGATCTTATTATTCCTGCCTTCATTATCTAAAAATCACAACTGACTGCTCCTATTCTTTCGTACAATATTCAGCAATTTCTTAGGTAAGAAACTTTCAAAAGTATCTTTCTAATCAACATATCAAATATTTTGGTTAAAATTTAATCGAAAATTAAAGCACATACTTCACGTTTCAAGATAAGAATAGTTGCACATTCATTACTAAAACATTCAAGACGTTGATGATACATTGTTCCTTTGTCGTTCGAATCGAGATAGAATTGAGCCTAGGCCAAACAGAAAATTCTTTTCATGTTGGAGGCAAATCACTACATTCAGAGTCGTGTGTACATTAGTCTAGTGAGAGTGCGCGGCGCTTGGCACAACAGTAGTTCGCCTGGGATGAAACAAAAGACTGGGGACGGGCGCCACAAAGCCGCTCTTCGGATGCATCTTCACGAAGAGAAAACAAACACGAGGGAAACGCGTCGAGCAGCCACCCGCCTCGCAGAGCACACCATTACGAGCAACTCGACGAAGAGTCCGACGGGCGGGCGCACTCAAGTGGGTCTCCTGGACGACACACAAAACCAGTGTTGCCACTTTCCAGCCGCATCATCACACGTGTTTCGCAAGGCCCTGTTCGCCGCTTGCAGCCCCGCGCCGCCGCTGCATCGGCTATGCAGCCGGGCGGGCCCGACGCGGGTGCCTGTGGAGCCGGTGGCACTAGGAGCGACTCTGCTCTCGAGTTAATTCTGGATGTGATCTGTGGTATCGATACATACTGCAACGAGGGAGTTTTTGCCAACTCGTTTTTGCCACCTCCTACAATATAAGGGAGTTTTTGCCCCCTCGAACGTTGAGCATTATCGATCTTCTGTGCATGATCAGATGTACTAAATTGATGCGAAACTTGAACTGCGCATGAGCAGAAGATCGATAGTGCTTCACGTTCTAGGGTGCAAAAACTCCCTATACAGTTTTTGCACGGCACAGCGTACAGCAGTCGACAGCAATTTTGATATTGGTTTTGCGATGAGTTGTTATTGTCACTTAAAATGAAGTTATCATAGGAGTTGTAATTGCCAAAAATATTAATATAAATTGCCACAAATATTGTTGGCAATAACTCCAATAATTATTGCAATTTCGATCTTTTGCGCATGGGCAGATGGACAAAACGGTGGTAAAACTAACTGCGCGTGCGCAGAAGATGGATAGTGCTGTCGATTGCTGTAACATTTCGTTGTGCAAAAGAGCGTTTTTTGCCACCTCGAAGTTAAGCACTATCGATCTTCTGCGCATGCGCAGATGCACTAAAGTGATGCAAAACTTAAACTGCGCATGAGCGGAAGATCGATAGTGCTTAACTTCGAGGTGGTAAAAACTCCATAAACGCTCCTTAATATATCGATGTTATCGAACCTTAAGAATAGGTACATTCAATATAGATTCGTAACGATTCTCGATTCCAACTGAGAAAATTATGTTTTTTGACTTTATATCGAGACTTGTCAATATATTTGAGGGGGATTAGAGCACAAGGGGTATGTGTCCTAAATGTGGTATTGAGAAAATGGAGTTCAAAGTTGAGTGACCACTGAAAATGCTGTGGAATGCATTTTTTCCACCGCTAGATCGCGACAACTGTTTCACCTATTGGAATACTATTTGTTCACGAAATAAAATTTCAGTGAATTTTCACTTTACATTTCTACTCCTAACTCAAAATTTGCCAAAAATGCAGTTACACCCCTCATTTTTTATAAATTGTATTTTGTGATATTCACTTTTATTTTCATTAACGTATTATACTCATCAAAGTAAGTGAAAAGGAGTCTTTCTTTCATCTATGGTACTTCAAAAGTGACAGAATGGAAAGGAAAGAACGTGTTTGGAAAGTCATTGCGAGTGAAACAATTTATCGTGTGCCAGAAATCTGGATTTAATGGAGATACTACAAATTACAACATGAGTTTTGCGGCACCCTGTCAGACGCGTAACAAAAGATTTCTAAATACCAATACGTCGATAATGCAAAATATACGGAGGTGTCAGTTCCGGTGTGGTGAAAATATTGAATAAAATTGCCCTGCCAGCGTGTAGATACTTATACTGCAGGGCGCAATTAAGTATGAAAGCAAGAAAGATCAAAGTTAAACGAGTTTATTCGATAATACGTAATATACAGAGAAATGGGAAGTTCCAAAATGTTGAAGAAAAAACGTATGCATGCAAAAGAACAGTTATTCTCTAAAGAAATCAAAGTGTAAGAAATGAGATTAAATTTTAACTATTCGATACTTTGCAATAAATCGAAGCTTTGCTTTTATAATCTGATGTATAAATAGAAAAAAAATAAGGATATTTAGAAAAAATGTCTTGACGCTCCAAATTTCCTTCGATACGATCAATTTGTTCACTGTTCTTTTCTAAACGGTGAGGTATAGTTATTTTCGATAACAGATCATAGTTTTCTTTGGTTTTTCAAAAAATATTCTTCTTTTTAAGCTTCGTTTGTTACCACACATTGGCTATAACAAACAAATACTTTATCTGACTATCGGCGTCAATTACGAAACAATGAATGATGGTGTTAGATGCTTTCACGAATTTCATTATTTGCCTTGACTACCGCGCCATTTTCAGACGGCAAACCATCACTTTTGGATTTAAAAAACAATAAATTAACTTGTATAATAAACTAAAAATTTGCCAAAAAACATTTTTATGACTCGAAATGTAACGTGATTATCCTAATTCTTTGTAAAAATCTTTATCCCTGCAAATATGCAACGCTTATGTATTTGAAAAAATTACTAGCCTTGTTCGTACCATCTGAAAGGTTACTTGAGAAAAATACCCCTAAATTATATAACGGAGACAATGTCAACATTAGCCCGCAATCCCCCTAATGTCGATTTTCACCGTTACTGACTTCAGAATGTCAATATGTTATTTTGTTCTACGTCTTATCTGTAATGGAGCGTGATCACGAAAACTGAGAATAACGTCATAGCGGCACTGTTAGGTCATTTAAATGCTTGAGGAGAAATCACAGTGAAAAAGAAAACATTACCGTAGCGGAATTTGAAATACACTTGAAAACCAAAACAACACCATAAATAAAACACAAGGACTTCTCACTACAGAATGTTCATGTACATTCTACACTTCCTTACTTTCCCTTTCCGAAGCCATCGTTCCAGGATTTTTGTTATTTTTGACTGCTTCGTTATCAAACTAGTGGTGCTACAGAATGGCACAGACTTTCCCGTATTAGTTTTCTATCTTATATATTTTAGTTGTGAAAAGACGTCGAACAAATTTTCAATTTTTGCAGTTTTCGAAAAATCACGGTGTGAAACGAACATGAAACCTGGATCACTCCTTTAAATATGCTTCACACTATCCAATAACAAAGTTTAATCAAAAACGTTGGAGCCATTTTTTTGAAAATTTGGAAAATATTCCATTCACTTCATGTAAAGTACCTCCCAAAATTAAAATATCGATTTCAAGTACAAGGGCTGCGTCATCATCCAGATCGATTGAGGAATATTTTGGAGAAAATCGGCTGAATGGTTTAGTCTGTAGCGTTTTTTACAGACGGACAGACGGCAGATGGCTGACATATGTTTTGCCGCCAATCGAATTTCCGGTGTCAAGAACCCACAAAATATGGACCCACACACTATACACCACGTGTTGGAGTTTTTTAAATCTAAATTTAGCACTTTTTTTTTCACTTTTTCGTCACCAGGGCCCGCCAATAAGATTTTTTCTGCCGAAAATTCATCGGTCGCGTAGCAAAACATAACTTTCTCTCTACTCCGTATCGAGAAATTTAAAAAATCTTCGCTGTATGCACCATCGTCCGCACTGACACGCAACTGTTAAGTTAGTGAAACGCCAGAGAAAAAATATCTGGGTTTGAAGGCACTGGCTGCGGCGGCGAAGGTGTGTCCTCCGGGGTGAGGGGGGGTGAGGCTCCCAGGCACATCACCGGAAGTGTCCCGGCACTTCCGGGAAGGGGGGGGAGGCGGACAAGAGGAGGCGCGGGGCCTCGGCCGAGATCCCACCACCCGAGTGTCTTGCGCAACGACGCCGTCATATTCGCAGGCTCTTCAGATACACATCGCGTCGCCCGCGGGGAAAACGAGAGCGTCCTCCGGTAATTAGGAAGGAAATGCGCAGTTGACGGCAAAAAGCGTAAATAAAATGCCTTTCTTATTCTTAGCTTTCGAAGAAAGTGTTTTCTGTTTTAAAAAAATTGATCTTGCACGTCCGGAACGAGCCGCGTCTGTGTCGTGCACTACTAGTGATGGTGTTCAACAGCTGACTCTCTGAGGAAGGCCACAACATGTTGGCAGCATGGCTCTGTCAGCCATAATGACAGAGATGCTCGTTCCAGACACCTAAGAGCACACGCATTCCGACCGAAGAGGCCTTCGCAGAGGCGTATTTAGGAACTCAAGCGCCCCTGGCAAGCATAGAATTTGCGCCCCTCTCAAGATACTTCAAATTAGGGTTGTTGTTATTTGTTTTAAATAGCGTGTACTCTGAATAAACGCCCCCTGTGTGTGGCGCCCATGGTACGTGCCATGTCTGCCATACCGTAGATACGCCACTGGGCCTACGCAATCAGGGATCCGAAATATGCACACGTTGCTTATACTGCGATTGTCTTGACTCTGCCCCTGACAGGAATAAGCTGTTTCGCTGCCATCCAATGGGGAGTTTGTATGTCGCTACAGTGACGTGACTATGGTGACGTTCATGCTCCCGATTGGAGGAAAGGGTCAACAGCTGATTCCTGTCAGGGGCAGAGTTAAGAAAATCGCAGTATAGATTGTCTTATATGACCCCGTATCACAGGACTGATGGTTCCCTAAACCTGCGAAACCGTTACTGATGCAATGAGCTGCAACGCGTTAGTCAGACAGTCTAACCTAAAGTTATGCAACCAAAATCGTCTAACCGTTGGTCACCGTCTCGAACAAATTTTCGTACAAGTCCACGTTTTGAAGGAGGTGATTCGTATTCTCAAAGTTTTCATCGTTCGTAGTGAAATTAAATATCAAAGTTGAAGTTACTTAGTATCTCTAACGGTCGTCTATTTACTAAGTATCTTTAACAGTCGCTTACATTGACAAAAATACAATTTTCTACAAGGAAATATCAATTCAAATCAAAAACAGTAAACGTTCTTCCTGAATTTCCTTTGTAATTCCATACAATAAGTATCAAAGAATTTTATCGCGTATCCTCATCATATATTTTAATAAAACCCAATATTCTAAGACAGCATCACATCGAAATTTACGTACAGAGATAATACGTTATTATTTTTTCTTCACAGTTAACGTCACGAATGTGCCTTCTTATGGATACAAGACAATCAGTTATATTAATATATTAATAAAGGGAAATACGGTGTCTTTACAGAGGTTCCTCCAATGTTTGTCTAAGACTGGAGAGGCAAGGAAGGAATGTCGATAGCTGTAAGGAAACAGACTTCGATCAAGTTTTAAACTATGCGCTCTTTTTAAGAGGCGCGAAAGGGATTGAAATCTCCCTGAGGTGAATCTCTCACCATTCTTCCTTTCGCTGAGTAATCATCATATCTTACAGTGCTCCTGCGACCAGAAGAGGATATATTTGTTAATCAAAAACTTCGGCCATCACTTGAACTGCCGACTAAAGACACCTGTTTCAACCAGATGAACGCGATACCTCTCTTCGCCCATACATGAGTGAGGTCACACTTCGGCAAAGGCTAGGAAAGGTAGCGCACTACATTGTAAACACTAACATTACAAATAATATTACAAATATTCCAACGCGGATGAGCGGAATCACGTGTGAAGCAACAAACTGAAGCAACAAACTGAACCGAAGATCTTTCTCTTATCTCATCGCAAGATGACGCATGTAAACTAATTTGTAGGATGTTTCATTTTAAGTAGTAGTTTACGCAACTGCCTTCTTTCCTCCTAGTTAAGGAAGACGCACAAGCCCCCATTGGGTACCTGTTACGCATTTTCCAGTCCTTACGACTCCGAGCTGGTGGAATGCAATATCCAAACAAGATCTAGAAAGTATCTAGAAATGTATCCTTATTACCGCAATTGTGGGAATTCTAGCAGTAGTCGCCTCGTCGCGCCGACTGCAACTGTGATATAATTGCATTTGCATACGTTGCGGAGTTGTGCGTGGAACTGTTTTATTTACTGTGCTGGTAGACTTCGTATCTCAACCGAAAAAACAACATTACGCAACACGAACGAGAGGAATGGCGTTGAAAAAATTATCATAACGAGTTACTTAATTACAACTATGTATCTGGCTGACTTCCGAGATGCTGTGCCGTATTCTTTTAGAATGTTGAAATTATGCATGTTGGATTCTGGATCGTTTGAGGGATTCAAATACATTTTTTTATTGCCGTAATTATTACTAAATTAACGAATATACCTTTAACAAATTATATTAATTCCATTCTTTATTTTTATTTCTGCTATTTTCTAAACTAATTTATTTTCTTGGCATATGAACTATTAAGGAAAAAGCATGTACAGTCTTAAAAAAAATTGGATTCGTTATTTCATTCATCTGCTTCCTGTACAGGTAAGTGAAATGCCCTCCTTGGAAACAAATCTATATTATGATAATAAGCATTTCAATAATAATGTTTAAGATTTAAACTTAATACATGAAATAAAAATTTCTAAAATATCAGAATGGAAAATTTACAGCCCGCAAAAGACCTGTGAATGATAAGACAGTTTATATGTTGAATTAATTGTCAATTATAACAGTTAAATTGAGGACTTTTCAAATTTAGAGACTCTAGACAGTGGTGTCTAATGGTTTTGATTGACAATGAACTTGTTGCGTTAATCAATTCCTTGTCTCAATTTAAACCACGGGGTAATTGCTTTTGCAATTTATAAAAATATTAAATTAAGAAAACAAAAATATCAATTTGTAAGTAAGTCACAGCAATTAGCACATAACATTATGTTCCTCGTGGATTAATCTTTTGCAAATGCTACAAGCTTTGTGACTAATGTTGAAATACGTATAAAAGTAGTAATAATGAAGTGAACGCTTAAGAAAGTAAAATATTTCTGCCGAAAAAAATAAGACGTCCTTTCGGCCGCGGTATTCCGATGTCCAAAGATTAATTTCCTGATTACTGCAAGAAGTAAATAGGTAGCACATATCGCTAAACACAAAGGCAATCCGAGAAGGATGCAATAACAAACAGGAAAATTAAGAAACTCTTTTAGATGATCGATCAAATTAAACCGTCAGATCAACACAACAATCAACCAACCCCACAATCAAACAAGCAACAACCAACACAACAATCAAAACAAATGTAAAACCGTCAGTTCTACATTTCTCGATAAACGATTGGCGTAAAAAGGCGACACGAAAAAATGCCTGATAATTTAGAACATGCTCCGACACAGACACTATCTCGACAGCCATGTAAAGGAGAACCGGTCCTTCCCGACCAACTGCTGAGGCCACTTAGGAGCTGACCGCTAAGCTCATTTTTTTCCGGACGCGCTTTTTTTGTTCTCGCGCAGTCATTTTTTTTCGCGACCGAACACGTGTTGGTCGCGCTGGGAAGTTCCTTCTGCCGGCGCCGGAAGTTCAAACGAGAGGTTGGAGAGCGACTTTCATCTCGGGGCCTCCCCCCCCCCTCGTCACGCCCCCCTGAGCGCTGCTTAACGACCGGCCCCGGTTTGGTGCGGAGGCGGAAGGTAAGAGGACACCGTGGTCAATTTATTAATGATAGTTGGCTTTCGAAGGCTTCGCCGCCATTGACGGTCTATGTATGAGTAAATCACCATTAGCAGTCTATGTATGAGTAAATCGCAAATCAGAAATGGTAAATAGAAAGGAAATTTATAAGTTATTCGTTGGTGATGCAAGGGACTAGGGAACGAGCGATCAGCAGAGGCATTTTTATGTATGATAGTCTTAGGTAGAGAACTGTCTCCTTGTCCTTTATCATCATTCTTCTTCTTCTTCATTATCATCGTCATTGGCTCTTCTTCTTTGTTATCATGATCAACTTTTTATTCTTCTTTCATTTATGCTTTTTACGTGGACATGCATATGTTACTCTTCCCAGAATAAGGACTCTTATCGTAACGGAAATGACCAGTACGAAACCGCGTGGATCAGGAAAGTCCTGAACTATGAAACATGATCAGGTATGAGCAAGTTAACATAAGGTTTGGAACAAATTCTGTGGCACACATGAATTAATAGTAAATCAAATTTTAAAAAAATATATAATATATCACAATATTTTGCAATACTACGAAACAAATTTTAGTCTCAATATATCAAAAGAATACTGATAGTTTCAAAAACAAACACTTAAAATTGCTACTTGTAACTTTTTGCTTCCCCGTGTTTCTTTCCGGGAAGGCGCTCCTCAATAATTTTCCCTCAAAGACTCCATTAGTGTCGGTGCAGCCGTGTGCACCCATTTCTTGTGGTTCGTTCCGCGAGGCGAGCCCTGCCTTACTTCTCCCTCCCGCAGCGCCCGGTTTCTCCCGGCCGCCGGAAGCAGCGCTGCAGTCGCCCGCGAGCGGAATTGTGGGTCAAGTGCACTCTCCCTCTTCCTGTTCCGCCATCTCTCCCTTCTCTTCTGTGCAGGCGTTGTTGGTTTCCAACGAATACATGACTTCTTTCTCCCGTTTCCCCTTTGGGCGGTTTTTTACGGTTTCTCGATTCCATGAAACGCATTACCGCACGAATTCAGTTTGCTGCGGGTCGCGCACGCCCAAGGTCGTCGCGTTCGTGTGGGCGAAGCCATTGTTGGAGCTATCTGATAACATTTGTTTGCAACTTCTATCGGCGGAATTGTTTTCTTGCTAAGTTATACACGCAGAGCGCATAAAAACGCCAAAAGGTTGGTTATATGAGCCACACCTCGCTTTCAGGAATTCCAAAACATGCCAATATTTCATTCAGAATTCTTTATACTGACTTTACGTCCTAACATACGCTCTTCTTTTATTCTCTATTTTTTTCTCTTGACTGCGCCTTACAGCTTTTGTTGAATACCGAATCTCCTAAGGGGCCATACGAGGAGAAATCGTTCTACCCTCGAGCTTCAGGAAGGGAAAGACGGGAACCCACAAGGCTGGTGGCCTGTTGTTCAAGGAACTATCCTAACAACCACGTGGAATCAATTGGAGAAAAGCACAGAAATTATTTTAGGAGCAGCAGTCTTTTAGAATTCTTATCTAGCAGCGATCGTCGAAAATTGTATCGTCGTCGAAAATTGTATCCCCTCGCGATTAAAATCTAAAAAAACTGGGTCTACAAAGCTTCACTCGCGGACACTTAAGAGGCCATCAAAAATGCGTTTGCTGACAGGCGAATTCCACAAAGGGACAAATGGGTTCGAGGAGTGGGAGGAGTTGATGAAAAATGAACCTACTCGAAACATGTTTGATAATTATTAAATAATTTACTGAATATTAGAAATGAACGTTAAAATTTATCAAATATGTTAAATTTAAAAACGTACTTTAAAATCCGTACTCTATTGTAATAATAATAAACTATTTTATTATTTTTAATGTTTATAATAAATTAATTGAATAAAATACTTAAATGATCGTATTTTGATCAGGGCAAACTGTAAATTGATATTGGTAATAACACCTTCCATTTTATGGATGTATTAGTGATAGAAGCAATTGAAATTTCAAAGATGAGAAGTCAAAAGTTCAATTTCTCAAGATACAACCGGGCTCAGAACTTTTCTTTTGGGAAGCGCGTTAGTGCATAAGTAATTGCTCATCTCCAGTTTTCCTCAACTTAGAAGAAGGGGATAACTGAACGAATAGCCAGTGTCGTTAGCCAAACTGCGTAACTATGCTCCGTGAAGTCGGAGATTGAGCAATTTGAGTCACCGAGGGTTCCGGATGGGTGTCTGTCTGGGAACCCCAGCGATCTAACGACGCCGAGAACCTAGCCGAAGGGATAAAATACAATGACTAGGTTAAAGGAGGATCACTCCACAGTTCTTTTCGACGCCTTTAAAGGGTTTCAATAACATCGTTATGAAAAACGTAACGGAACTTTAAAAAATAAAATAAAATAAACAAGAATAGGAGAGGAATGTTTTTCTCTGTTTGAGCGTGATGCCAGATTTCGCTCGGTGGGCCGCCGGCATTTCCCTGATGGCTCGCGAACGATCAGCCGCGTGGAATTGTGGGTCGAGAGAGCGAAGACGCGCTCTCCCTCCCCTCCTACTCGCCCCTCTTGCTCGTTAACGCCGTTTTGCGCCGCCGCGCTCCCCCTCCCCCCTTCCCCGGTGATCCACTCCAGCTGCGCCAAATAGGGCAGAAAAACCGGCGAATGTGCGCTACCAAGAGGAGGCTCCTCATTCCACCCACTCGACACTTATTTTAATGAAATCTTATTTATTTATTTACGTCAAAAATATTAAAAAACTGTGTGTGACGAGCTATGGGGAGAAAAGAATTCTGTGCACGTTTTCATAATTCTGTGATCTCTTCTACCCTACGCCATATTCTAGTCGAATTTTGAATACAGAAGAGAGCGTTTTTTTCAAGTTTTGTTAACTTTTTTTGACGTTTTTGACGTTTTGTTGACGTTATTTGACGTTGTGAGCGTTTTTTAAAGTTTTGTTCGCTCCTATATAATAAAATCTATTTTCAAAGATAAATTAGGTATACATTTATGGCCTTAACCCTTATCTTGCAACGTTCCTTCGAAATTTTGGGTCGCAGTGGGCCTGTTCTGATTCATTCACACGATTTTCGAGTCGTCGCTGATATTTGGTTTGTAAATATACTGAAAGTATGTGGCAGTCAACTCTTATGTTTGCAGAGAAGTCTCGTCTCACACTTCGCATTATTACGAGAACTAAGGAGAAATGGGAATTTGTTTCAAATCTTTGCACTAAATAATATGTCCTAATTTTGCACAAACGTGTACATAATTCTTTGGTAACCCGAGTGTCTATGTGTCTGCACGTTCACGGTCACACATCTTGCGGTCTTCCTTCCGGGGTGAGTGAGATCTGATTCGTGTCTCGGTCTACTACTGGGGAACTTTTCCGTACCCTTCCCGAATATTCTACAACAACTCTCAAAAATCGGTTTTGGGGAGTTTTAAATCACCCAATCTGCTTCTTTTCTTCGATAATTTTTAGGTATGTAAGATATCAATTGAACATTAATTTCCTCTTGACGACATGAATAATTTTTTTCGTCTTTATATTCAATTACAAAGAGGACAATACCTAAAGGAAGGGAGGGCTCTGATGATTGGTTTTTGTGTTTCAATTTGTTGGAAAGCTGAAAGCACTGATATTGTTTGTAATGTTATTTTTCATCAAAATATGCAATTTATCATACACGTTGTTTGTAACTTGAGTAATATCAGCGCTTTTGATGGACAAAATAGGTTTTGTCATGAAATATAAGATAAAAAGAAGAAAGTCGATATATTTTTCAAATGGACAGAGTGAAAGAATATTTTTTTTTGTTTAAATGAGTCCATATGTGTATTATTAATTATATATTTTTAAAATTTATCTTCAAAAACATTAAAACAATCAAAATTTAAATGGTCGACTGGGAGGCCCTCCCCCTTGGTAATTCACGGAATCTGTTATACCTTGATATTGCCACGGCTAAGATCTGTTTAAGACGCCTAAAACAGGAGATTTGAGTCACCAAGTAATTCGTGTTTCCGGGCACGTCAACTATTTGACCAGAATTCCCGGAAGCGTAGTGCATGTTATATAGCCAGGGAGTGGTGATGGTCCTCCCTCATTGGAACGTCGGCTTGCGGCTTACCTCCTCAAGGTATCTCCTCCATCCGGACAAGCTCTAATCTCCCGACTCACTTCCCAGCAGGCATAGTAGTGTAGTGCGTGTACGTGGAGGATAGAACAAGAAAGAGGAAGGAAAAATCGCGCACAGTGCATTTGTTAGGGTTCTACTCCAACATTCGCCTGATATTGATCGCAATGGAAAACTCCCAATCACAGTAGCTAGTTCTCCAGACAACGGCTGAATTAGAACTAGCTATGCAGTATCAAAAATCCGCCATAGTGGGAAGTCGAACCCTAGGACCTCCGGGTCAGAGATAAAGAAGCGACAGTAGTTACTGCCACTGAGCCATGTCCCCCGGTGCACAAGGTTAGAGAGCGTAAATATCCCAGGTCTAGTCGCAAGGGCCGTCTCCATGAACGCAGTCCCGCGCATGCAACAGGTGGCGGAGTCGGCGGCGGCACGCTGTCTCGGTGTGGTGGCGCAAGTGCTGACAGCGCAGCGTCGCAACGGCTGCCCGCTAGGGGCGCGGCGGTCCCACGGGCAGCGAAGCCCTTTCGGCTGCCTTGTTAGGGAGCTCCCAGAACCTCGTCCGTTGCCCAAGCCACCGCCCCCAACGATTCGAGGCGAAGTTTTGTAAACGGCCGCTTAAATGGCGATGCGGGAAGAACGTTGCACGTACTTTCTCGGGTGAAGTACAATGGCAAACGAAGTATTTAAAATATAAACAATAACCGAATCCTTGGGAGCAATGTGAATCTTAGTGTTGAAATGATATGACGAGAAAAATAAAAGCACTGGAAAATTCGAAAGTGCAAAGAAAGCAGTTCACGCTCTGTTACATTCAGGGGGCTCCTGCCATGTCGAAGCGACGAACTAAGAATTAAAGAGCTTATTTTCAAGTGACATATCTCCTGTTTCGCACGAAGAGAAATTATTCACACTCATCCTTTTTGGATACCAAGACTGTTTTTGGATACCGTTGAAAATAGAAGATATGCTATTTTGAACATTATATTTTGTAGCACGATGGATAAGCGGCTTAAAAATATACGTAAAGCAGAAATAAACGGAAAAGTGGATATGTTACTTTAAAAATAATCTCCCTAACTAGGGATTCAATATTCCATGGTTTGACGACTGTGATGTGTGCTGTGTCTGTGATTGACGACTGTGTCATTGCGTTTAGCAATGACAGCAAAGAACGGCTAACAGTCTTCACGCCTAGGTATTTATTTGTTATACACACATTTCTTTTGATGAAATATTGCTTCGTCACGTCATAGAAGCGAAGGCTGTTTGTGTGCTGGATCTGTAAAATGGTGTCGGACTGGTTCGTCTGGGGTATGACTCGGTAAGGAAGTGATTCTGTCGGAGAGGGACTTGCCTGGCCAGCAGCTTGTGTGACGAATGGTCTAAATGCTGACAAATAGTATAATGATCAGGTTAGCTATGCCTAATCTTGAACAATGGTTTAGAGACAAAGGATCCTACCGAATCAATGATTAGTCTAAAGAGCGAATACGAATTCGTGAATTGAATACGAAGAGCAAATACGCGAGAGGGTAAACGGAGGAGATTAAAAAAATGCAGTGTGCATTTGTCAGCTCGCAATTGAAGTTGCGTGAATCGGGAGGTTCTGTGTTCGAGCTCCCTCGGTAACAGATTTTCAACACAGGCTTCGTTTCGACAGTGGTGGGGAATTCTGGCTGCTGCGTGATCTAATCTGGCGCTTCCTGAGAAGAATTCCTCAAGATGCGCGAGCGATGTCTTAATCAGCGAGTCACGGACCGCGCGACTTTTCCCTCCCCATCATTACGCCAGAATTAGCGAACGGCAACGGGCTGATTGCGTACCAAATAAATAAATTCATTAACCCGAGAGTGCTCGCAAGAGATCTGTGAGATCCAAGCCAGGGCAATTTTGCGTTCCTGAATTATTGCGATGCATTAGGCGTCTGATATTTCATGTATTCCTTCAATGTACTTTTCTGAAAACGCCTGGCCTTCAATTGTTATTTTTTTGATGGGTCATTTCCCGTGAGCACGCTGAAACTTGATCACTGGGCTGCACGATATCTGTCAGATACGTTGTGTACCTTGGTGCCAGTGCATTGTAAGCTCCTGGCGTAAGTATCATGATATTAATTTCAGGCGTGTCTATGACAAGTGTACGATTTATTAACAATTGCATTGAGAGACGTGTAGAAACCAAATAAAATACGTAATTCAGCTAAGAAAGCTTCAGATCATTCCCATTCACGAAAAATTTCAGCTAAATCTGAGAGATATATTGCGAGCACTGGCGTGAGTCTATCTGTTGCGGACACTGAATCCCGCCGGACCGGTTTCCAAAGAGTAATACACAAAAAAATTTAATCATTTCATTCTTGGAAAATGCGTACGCGGAAAGGGTTCCTCACAAGTGTGAAAGTGACTAGTTGAGAGGAGGAGTTGATGCAAAAGCGACGTTATTACAGCAATTTTTGTATTATGCTTATTAAAATCTAGTTAGAAATAAATTTAAAACTAATCAGAAATATGTGTATCTAATGATTAAATATGAATATCTGTGTGAGTGAGTATGTGTGTATGAGTGAGAGAGAGAGAAGTATGGTATGCGTGGGTGAGTTTTGGGGATGGATATGTATGTGTGAGGAGGAGTGTGGGGGTGTATGTGTATGTGCATGTGCATGCATATGTATGTATATACGTGTTAGAGGTATGTTCTTGGATGTGGGAGGGGAGTGAGTGGTGTGTGTATAGGGGATGTGGGCGTGTGTGTGTGTGTGTGTGTGTGAATGAGTGCGAAAGAGAGAGAGAAAGATATGAGAGAGAGATAGAGAGGAGAGAGGAAGGAGAGAGAGGGGAGAGAGAGGGAGGAGAGATAGAGGAGAGAGAGGGAGGAGATATAGAGAGAGAGGGAGGTGAGATAGAGAGAGAGGGGGGGAGATAGAGAGAGAGGGAGGAGAGATAGAGAGAGAGGGAGGAGAGATAGAGAGAGAGGGAGGAGAGATGCGTATGTGAGTGTTGAGTGCGGAGGTGTATGTGTGTAGGAGGGTGTAGGGGATGCGGGGGCGCGTGCAGGGGCCGTGAGTGTGTGCGTGGGGGTGAGAGTAGCTGTACAGGTGGTGTGTGGACGGGTGCACGTGCAGCCGCTTTCCGCCGGCGCGCCGTTCCGAGGCGCGCGTTTGTGGGGTGGACGCGCCGAGGGGGGGGGGAGGGGGAGAGCGGCTTTCGCTGCAAGTGGGGCGGCCGATCGCCCCGGCTTCAAGGACGCTGCGCATCGCCCATCACCCATCGCCCACGCGGAGCAGCCTTTCCGGCGCAGATAGAAGTCGTGGTTCATCTCCAGGTTTCCTAAATTAGGACGAGGGACTAGCGACGGCAGCCGACGTCGCTAGCCAAATTGCTTAACTTCGCTCCGTGAAGCCAAGCAAGTTAAGTACCTCGATTGATTGATTGATTCGTGTTTCCAGGCGCGTCAACTACTTTGGTCATTAGCCCCATAAGTGTAGTGCGTGTTTTTTCTCGGGAGGTGGCGATGATCTTTTCCCCACTGGATGGCGAGATCTGGCGCCGACCTACCGTCGACTAGCGGGGTTTTCCCCTCTTAAGTACCTCCAGACACCACGGGTTTCTGATTGGGTGAACGTCTGGGAACCCTGGGCGTCTATCGGCGTCGAGCCCCCGAAGCGATAACATTGCTAATGTTTCTGTAACAAGCTCTATAAACTTTTACTTCATATCATGTTTCACTTCAAGTTTCGTATTGTTTACGTTATGTCAAAATTCATCGCAGATTTTAATAAAAGTGGATCGTGATACAAAGTAATAGTTGCTGAGAACATGTTTACGATATATCAAAATACGTCGCAGATTTTAATGAATGTGGATCATAATACAAAGTAGTAGTTTCTGAGAACATGTAACACTTTCAGACTTTCCTAAAATTAATAAATAATTGGTACAGAAAGAAAGAAGCAAAATGTAATGCTTACGTAATTAAAATAACTCGGACAAATATATCTAAGGAATGATTTTGAAACCCCGCAATAAAATAACTTGGTTAAATTGCACGAAAATGAATTCCCCATGCATGTGTAAAACGGTACAGCAACCAGATTCCAGTTCTAGTTTTCATGAACGTATTGAACAGCGCCACGACCGCAGCCTCGTCTTCAAGGGCAGCCATTGGTGTCAAGTTACGGTTTCTGAACAGTTGAGCGAAGACGCCGTGACTGCAGAGTGACCCGTACCTCAGCAAGCAAATGAGGTTGGGGAGAAGGTCGATGTCATTTTGAACGCTTATCATCGTCGTACATTGAACTCAATGTAGTATTCAAATTTACTGAACCACTTGCAAAAATATTCATCATCTACTCGTACACTATTGTTTCAATTACGTTAGAATGGTGGAATTTCCATTTCTTCTTAGCAATTGGTTATTGACCATCGAGGCTGCACATACTAATGTCAATAAATATATTTAAATCGAAAAAATACCACACAATAAACTGAATAAGTTCAAAACAATTTTGATCGTATTATTTTCATTAAATAAACAAAACTTGTATTCTGTGTATTCTCCTCCCCCCCAAAAATTATTGATTGAATCGTAAACGTACACATTTGGAAACACTATTTCAAAGATGAGGTTTTCAATCACCATTCTTAGTTCCATATACGAGTCATAATACTCCGCAATTTAACAATTTCACTCCCGAAATCGTTATTCTTCTTGTCTTGTTACCTTGAAAGTTATTATAATCATGAGACTGATGATGATTCTCGCGCGGGACCAAACTATAAAATTCCTCCACCATAACCCTAATCTTTGCTTTTTGCTTCTTTCGCATGTCTTGAAGTTTGCATGTTACGCATTACATTCACTTCGTTGTGGAATTTTCTGTCCTTTCTCCCTTGTCATCATTTTGATCCTTGTAGGCTCCATGCGTGATAGTGTACTACCAGCTCCGTGCTCTTTCTACCAACTCAACAATCTTATCCTAGGTTCATTCCAAACAACCCGATTCGCAGAGAATTAAAAGTGCCTTCATTAAGCGACCACATAACACAAATAGCTCAAAAGTTTTATCAAAACGTTCACTCTTCTCCATGCTTCCTAATATTCAGTATAGGTCGCAATGCTGCATACCCACGTATTAAAACCAGATTCCCAAAGACCGATTAAAACCACCATAATCACCCACAACTGTCAACAGATGTAAAAACTGAAATAGTCTTCAACCTCGCTTCATTTATTTTAGCTCAATGCTTACGTTGTTCCGAGTAATAAAAACTACTGCTTATGGATGGCCATTTCCAAAAACCTTAAAGCTGTTTGCTGTATAATTAACATCCTCGAAGGACAAAGCCGGAGGAACAAGAAGAAATAAAATTTAAAAAATATCTTATCCACTACCAACTGTCTAATATAATAGGACCGCATGCTGACTTCGCTTGTGCTCCTTGCCATCTTCCTCACTTTTCGTCATAGTCCTTTGAAGGATTTCCCTAGTTTTTTCCGTAGCCGGATAGGATTCTGATGCATAATTATGGGTCGGACCATAAGTCTGAAAATTTGCGTTGTAAATTTGAGATTGAGTGTCATTTCGCAAAAATTTGTTTTTCCATATCATGCCAACATCCGGATACCTTTGCTGCCTTATCCGTCTGAAGAGATACTTTATTACTGAAAACTCCCTAGCTGTGTGGACCAGAGGTGACAAGGCCTTCTACTAGTGGCAGTGGCACGCATCGTGGCACCGTAGCATGCCGTGATCTCTGCGCAACTAGCATCGGGAAAGGAAACTATTAGTAACTCCGCCCTTTTACAATAGGGATGACGTTGACTCTGGTGGCGGGGTAGTGAACAGCGTGGAGGGGCGATTTCGTCGTGGCACTCGTACCACAGACTCCCGCTCGTGGCATCGACCTTGACAACACTGGCGTAGACTCACTCCTAAACATTTGAACTGCACTACTCGTCTTATGATTCTTCCATGGAGTTATAGACTTCGCATCTTGCTAATAGCTCCCCGGGAGGTCGACCAATTATCGATTTCTCCCGGCCGGCGCCGGATGCCGCTCCGCCAAGAACCGCGTCATCTGCATCGGAGCGGCGAACAACAGGCGGACGCTGGCGCGGCCGACCAATCAGCTGCCAGCTGGCCACCGGCGGAGCGGTCGTGACGAGTGCCTCCGCCCGCGAGACCCACAAACCACCCGGCGCCCCTCGCACGCCAAGGAACCGATTCGCGAGGCGAAAACCGTCGGCGCAAACAGGACGAATGTGTCAATTTGATCGCTCGGGATGCAACTTCGCAAGTAAATTCCCGGATTTGTACGTTCCCAGGTCGTCAACGAGGTCAAACCTGTGGTATGTTTAGACAAAGGCAGGATGCAATTTAAATTTTCTCTAATCTTCCGAAACTACACATATAAATTCGAATAGGTACAAAATTACACAACACTATACTTACTACGTTACACCTATTTCCTCCCTCTTTTATATTTTTACTAGATTTACTGAGAAAGGTAGATTAATTGTGTCTAGGCCGGCGAAATACGTTTCACTGCAGTTCAATCAGATCAAATGTCCTCCATGTTCTTAAATGAACACGTAATTTATGGATGATTACGATGTCATATTCTGTTTGGATGTAAATTATTTTGTTACATAAGTAAATGAAATGTAAAAAACTAGATATCATTAAGTGGAGCATGGAAAATGATTTAGAAGTGTGCAATTAGAATGAATCGAAAAAAAGAAACGAATTATAGTTTTTATATGCAGACACTATTTAAGGTTTTAAGTATTAGTCCCTTAAGTCTTTTAAGACATTGGGGATAAAATATTACCTTAATTGATAATTTTGAGAGCATAATTAATAATGAAAAGGAAATAGCTTTTTTGTGAAAACGATTACTTCCTGAGACAGATTGTGTCAAATGTATGTGACGTATATTTGGACGAGTCAAATGTCCAATGCACTATCTTATTAATTTTGGCGTGAATTTTCCTATGTTCCACCATCATTTTGGAAGAATGCTTCGTAAGTTTGAAAGAATCATTATTAAATGTGGGAGTAGTGTTATTTTGTATTAAATATTTCTTTCAACTTCGGGGAACAAAATATCACATGTCATTCTACTTTCTACTCTAAAAAACATACATTTTCTCCCAACATTAATTTACGCATTATTTCGTCTGGAGTGAATGCTATTTTGAAATTCTTGAAAGCAGAAAAAATGTTTTTTTATTTGATGAACTCGCTTAACAATCAAAAAAAAGTATTCAGAATTCAAATTAAATAGCAAATAAAACAAAACGCTCACTAAACAACTTGAAACGAGTATACATTTGTATTTACTGTTGCACACAAGTATTTCTTTACATAAACTGAAGAGTGACGGCAATGCAAAGCTATGAAGGAAACTCACGACACACTTTCTTTCCTGTTGTACTAGCAAACAAACTTGTGCCGGATCAAACTGAAGGATATGAAAGTACACAATGCTTTGCTTTTTCAGTTCGGCGTTCCATTTTATTTAAAATGTACTGCGCAGCACATATTCACAAAAAAATTTCTCTGAAGTGGAGTTACAGCAATCATTTACCATTATACAACATAAAAGATACAAAACGCCATTGTAAAAGAACAATTTCAGAAACAAATAATCAATTTATATAATCTGTTAATATACTGGCTACAATCATCAGAATGACCTGTGGTGATGATGACATTCATATTGATACATTTAAAAAAAGTTAATTCTTCTTCCGGATGCAAAATCTAGTTGGCACTAATATTTTCATTGGAAAATAATTTATTAAAGTAGTTACAAGCAACAGATATCGCCCTGAGAGAATTTAATGGAAGGAAATTACTGTTTTCGAACACTTGTAAATAAGTTTTTTCCACTATCTTACACTGAAAGTTTTTTTCATATAACAAAACACTTTCATCTAAAAATTTGTGATACTACATTTTCTTTAATTTATTGCATGCATTTTTATTCATTTTCCCTTTCTCTCTCCAACCTTCACCGCACTGGGTCCTGGGGGGGGGGGAATCACGTGTTGTCAACTCCAAGTTTGTGTTCCTATCTCCCACTCGGTCTATGTTACAACATCGCTCTATCTCTAATCGATTTCTCCCTCCGGCAACAGGTCTCTGGTTCTTTACACGCTTTTCCCCCCTTCTCTCTTCCTATTTCTTTCTCTCGTCCCCTTCTATGCAAACGACTACCTAAGAGGTGACTCCCTCAGAAATCATCGAAGCTCACAGGTAACATATTTTCTTGCTGAAAGGAAATACAACAAACCATGAAAATCCTAACCTTAATTGAATCGGTTATTTCGAAAACTAAGTTACAAGACAAAATACCAAAAAAAAAATCTTCACGGAGGATTACTCTAGATGTATATACGCTCAATGGTCAAAAAGTGCTATGAGACATGATGCGAAAAAGTCGAAGCCAGAAAAAACAAAAAAATGAATGAATGAATGAATGAAATGTGAATAAATGGAGGATGAGTGAATAAATGAAGGATGAGTGAATAAATGAAGGATGAGCGAATAAATGAAGGATGAGCGAATAAATGAAGGATGAGCGAATAAATGAAGGATGAGCGAATAAATGAAGGATGAGCGAATAAATGAAGGATGAGCGAATAAATGAATGATGAATGAACGAATGAATGAACTAATGAATGAATGAACGATGAATGATGGATGGATGAGTGAATAAATGACAGAGCGACTCACCGTTGGTGCCGGCGCGCGGGGGCGCGGACAGCGTCTTGGCCGCGAGCATCTTGCCGCCTCCGTCCGTGGGCTTGAGGCGCACGCTGCTGATCTCCTGCACGCTGATGGCGCCCAGCGGCTGCTGCTGCTGCTTCAGCCGCTCCGCCTCGTTGGCCGTGGGCGCCCCGGGGGCGGCGGGGACGGCGGCGGCGAGGGCGGGGCCCGGCCCGGGCGGCGGCGGCGGCGGGGCCACGACGGCGGGCAGCGGCGGCGGCGGAGGGCCGGCGGCGGCGGCGGGAGGCGGCGGCGCCCTGCCCAACACGCAACCACCGACGATGAAATACACGCTTTGCGAGTGATACGTTCACTCTCGTGATACTCTTGGCAAATGTTAACCTGAATTTTAGTGGGATTCAAAAAAGGATCCCTTTGAGTTTTTGATAGTGCACCCTTTCTAGCAATTAAAATTTATTCAAACGAAAAATGTCAATTATGCTATATATCATTTACTGTGCCTTATTTTACGAGTTTCAACGTTAAATAATTTAATGAATTAAAATGGCCGAATTAATCGAAAATCTTCTACAGTGAATTACCTGATGTATAGTATAATTTCACTGCATTCCATAGATAATTGAAGATTATATATATTTTTGTTTATGAATAAGTGACATTGTTCATTTATCCTGCAATTTATCAAAACTTCGTTGGCAGCGAGCTCTAAATCACAATGAATCTAATTTTTTCTGTGTTCCAATGTATGTTAGTAAATTTTAATTGCTTAAAAAAAGGTGCACTATCAAGAATTTGAAAGTGACCTTTTTTTGAGTCACCTCACTGAATTTACGTGTTTAGCCTGAATATTCTACAAATGATAGAAGGTGTTTATGAACACATTGCGAGGAAAATTCGCCAACATTCTGAAGTAGATTTTGCGAAATGATACGTCAAATAACATAAAAATAAATATAACAATGCTAATGATTTATGACGCACGAAAGTAAAATAACATTTTATTCATAAGTGGAAGTAAAGCTTCGGAGATGTCTACAGAAGCTGAGGAGTTTAATTTTCAGGAAAGAGGATATTATTTTAGCATAGAGGTCTAAATGTTAAGAAATGTATTCATTGCGATATAAAAGTACATGCAATTTAATACTGACTCGAAAAATTCAGGGGCAAATTAAAATATAATAATCCAATTAGAGAATAAACCAATTGTTTATATTCCAAGAAACAATACAAAGGTCTAAAGGGAATAAAAATACTTAATTTCATAAAACAAACAAAAACGTATCTGACCATGACTATTTTTCTTCAATTTTCTTAATTTTAGTAATGTGATTGGATGAGAAGGACGAAAGACACTCCTCTGGGATACTAAGCAACATGGCTTCCTGGTAGATTGGAAAGCAGCACAACTGTGGGTGTGTTTTGTAATTCTACCGTCATTTAAAGGGCTTTGAACACAGTAATACAAGAACTAGAGGCAATCCTACTGAATATACAGATGCATTCATTACGTCATTGTCTAATTTGGAACCGTTTCTTTCTCGCCCTCGGGAAGGTCCTTGCGGAACGCCTGCTCACCTGTTGTCTTCGTGCGCGCTGTCGTCGTCGCTGCTGCTGCTGAGTGCGGCGGGGGCGGCGGCGGCGGCGGGGGGCAGCGGGGCGGGCGGCGCCGGGGGCGGGGCGGGGGTGGTGAGGGCGGGGGCGGTGAGGGCGGGGGCGAGGGGCGGGTGGTGGTTGGCGTGCGACTGGTGCAGGGCTCCGTTGACGGCGCAGGCGGGGGGCGCGGGCTTGACGCCGCCGAGCGAGCGCAGGTACTCGGAGGGCTTGATGAGGGCGTCGCCGTGCGAGGCCGCGCTGGGGAACTTGGGCGGCACGAAGGGCAGCACCATCTGCTTGTTGACCAGGCGCTGCGACAGCTCGCCCTCCGCGGGCGCCCCCACCTCCTCCGACGAGCGCCGGCCGCGCGCTGCAACGCGCAAGCACACGCGTGAGCTCACTCCACACCTGCCCTCTCCGCGCACGACACATGGTCGTCCACGGCAGAGATGCCCACGTTTCGACCTTTATATCGCGGCCTTCACATCGCGGCCTTCATATCGCGCACAAGCCCTCAAGAAGACCACGACATGATGGTCGAAACGGCATCACGTCACCTGGATAACCGAGAACCTTCACATGACTCTGGCCGCGGACGCCTTCGCATGACTCTGTCTGCGGCGCGAAATTTCATTTAACAAAGTTATTCATATCCTTTTTTGCTATTACCTTTCACTACGCACGCACGCAGATATTACACACACACACACACACTCCCCACCTGCCCTCTCACAATGCATGGCTCTTGAAGGCTCTCAACTGCCCCGTTGACGCCGCGTCCAGACTAGAGAGAGATGCCGACGTTTCAATCTTTATATCGTGGTCTTCTTCGGGACTGAAGCGCCAAGTCTTGAAGAAGACCCCGACACTATGCTTGAAACGGCATCACTGCCTTTGACGCGGCATCACCTGGACAACCACCAAGAGCCTTCACATGTCTGTGGCCGTGGAGCCTTCGATTGCACAGGATCACTTTGTGCCAATCAACATGCCGCGCGAAATTTCATTTAACGAAGTTATTCTCGTGTCTTTTGCCGCTATCTTTTGCACGCACCCCCACACACACACTGCTCACTCACCCTCTCACAACGCATGGCACATTGAGGGGGTACATGTACAGTGCGACATTGACCACAAAATATCAATGTTGCCAAACATCGATGTTCCAAATTAAAACATTCATGTTAATAAAACTTGACCAAAATCCATCGATGTTTTGAAACATCAAAGTTTTGTACAGTTGGTTAAGTGAAGTCTAACATTAAATTGTGCGCAACAAGATGTAATTTGACAGTGAAAATGCATATTAATTTATAATTGAGATTTAACTGAAAACGAAGTAAAAAAATGGCTTTCCATGTTATAAGTTAGAAGAAAGACGAAGGAAATACCAGATCATCTCGAGCGAGGGATGATCTGCTCGAAGGTACTACGAAGCGCGTTCATGGGTTTCAATCACATAAACAGACTGTGTTATGTTTTTAAACATCAGATATTATTTCATATTTTAACTTTTACAAAATTATGATTATGAGAATTTTTTCATCGCTGAATAAAAACTTCGATAACGCAAAAACATTAAATACAAAACATCGATATTCAAAAAACATTGGCTTCAATACATCGATGTTTCAAATATCGATATTTTATTCAAACATCGAAGTATTGAGAACATCGGCATCGACGTCGCATCCCTAGGCACAAGATGGTCACATGGAAATTTTATTTAACAAAGTTATTCCTGTGTTTTTTTGCCGCGCGCACTCTCTCTCTCTCTCTCTCTCTCTCTCCCTCTCTCTCACACACACACACACGCCCACACAATCAACCTGCCTTCTCTATCTCAGAATAAATATTAGAAATGTCTAGGGCATGCAGGGGGGTCAAAGATGACCATCTTTTCCCCAAGAGCGCGTGACGGGAAATCTCATATAGTTTGCCCCTGGGAGGTAGGCAACTCATCGGGCACTAAAGTTTGACGGGTTCACGTTCTGAAGCAGTTTATTTTCGCGGGCTAAAAGGACGCCGTAGAAAGAATGAAGTTCAGGATATCAACGAGAATGGAGGAAGATAAGAGTCTCGCATAAAAGAAAGGAGCAGAAGATGATGGGGAAGGGACGAAAGGAGGAGGAGACCGAAGAACAAAAGGAGGAGGCTATGATGTCAGAGGAGGGAAGAGGAGAAGATGGAGAAGAAAGTAAACAAAGGAGCAGGATGAAAAGAAAGAGGAGACGATGATGACGAGACAGAAGGGGGGAAGAAAATTCCACTGGAAAAGTGCTGACACGTGACTTGCAATATCAATTCTACATTATTTTAGTGCGGAATCCCCGTTAACGGACGTTCGTGACTATGTGCTAATACGGATTCTTGAAAACATTCGAAATATTATTTATCAAAAGAACCAAAACTTTATTAACCTGGGCGATGAGGGAATAATTATAATGCGCGAGTAGGATGACTCATATTAACAATGAGAAAACATCCTTGTCCAATGTGAATTCGAACAACACTAGCTCATCGGTTTTATGTGTGAGATATTCTGCGTATTTAAATTTAATTAGAACAACTGTAATATACGATAAAATATTTTCTCAAATAACTATATATTTAGTATCATTATGAAAAGCTTGTTATTATGGAGAAATTAATAGAAACTTCTTTATAAAATGAATACGTAGATAATGAGGTATATAAATATGAAAATACTGTATTCATTTTTGTCAAGTTTTATTCGATTGCAAATGTTTTTTGATAATATCGATCGAAGTACTGATGACAATAATTAAGTTGTGAGGAATTTTGATAAGAAACACGAGCGTTTTCACCAAAAGTGAAGTCAAGCGAAATCTTTGGAAACTGAATCTTTTAAGGAAATATTTAATGCACGGTTGTGTATAGAATGAATATCTGTCAGTAATTTCAAGAGAGCAACTTAAAAAAACACTCAAATATAAAAATTAAAAACAGAGATGATATTAAGAAAGGTAACTCCATACAACATTTCTACAAACTGGACTTTTGTAATTCAAAATGTATAAAGAGAGTTTCTCCAAGATGAAAACATACCCACAGCAGACTACACGTGTAATAATCCCTATAATATAATTTATTCCTTGAAGAGAAGTAGTTGTAAAGTATTAAATTATTTTCTTCCGCGTACCGCAGAACTTCGAAAACAAGCGCACTTGAACCGCACAATTCCTGGCTCGCAGATAATCTCACACGAACCGCTCGTACGCTCCCCCCCCCCGCGAGGAACTTTCTCAGATGGCAGGCCAGATCTCGCGCCGCAATTAGCTTCGGAGCGTGACGGGCGCAGCACCGATATGTGCGACCGTAACAGACACGGCGGCGGCGGGCGAGGTGCGGCGCGGGGCGTCCCACACGCCGTAGCACTGTTCACTTTCTGTTGCCCACTTCTGCTGCGGAGCCAAGCCCACTCGGCGGACACGGAAGGTGTGCAGAGACTGCAAGGCCAAAACAGTGGAAAACCGACGGACCGAAAGCTACATTGAGTGTTCAGCTTAGCTGGTAGAAATTCTCGTTGAGATAGGACTCACAAAATGAGATCGGTATAGAAGTGGTTAATTACAGTAAACCCTCATAAACACGAATTCCAAGGAACAGAAATAATCGGAGTTCGTGTTATAAAAATTCGTGTTATCCGAGTATTATAAATGCCTGTATTACTATAATCCCTCACCGGGACCGACGTTTTGTTCGTGTTGCGGCGAAATTCGCGTTAAGCGAGTCCGTACTAACGAAGGGTTACTGTATTACTAAAATGAATGTATCGTTGGTGTAGCATAACAGGTGTTTGGAATTCTAAATCGAGAAGAAATTGTGTTACGATTGTCACAAGAATGTGGGAAGTTACACTATTAACACTTTTCAATTAGTAATATGCGATTTCTTTTCGCAAACTTTAAAGAAGACAGATAAAAGAGCTACTGTCGTTGAAATTAATCGTACTAGAAAATGGGACAACTTTAAACTATATTTCAGCATGTGGATTGCAGAACCATGTGCTTATATTTAGTACACTGTCAATTATAATGTAAAAAAAGCTCGTAATATATGAATTGTTCACAGGCATGTGAATTGAGACGATTCTAATACGGAATATTGGATTATTTCAGCGATAGCCAATTTTATCGTTAAATTTTTATACAAAAAAGCAAATTTGCAAAAAGCTTTCGACACGTAAACAAATTAATATATAAGTTTGTGGATTTAAGAGATTTGCACAAAATGACCACTACTGGGGAGCAATATTTTGAGATATTTAAGTATAACATTGTACGCACATCACTAGTTAGGACCCAATAATTATAACTTTACAAACACTACAACTTCAGGTGACATGTTTTACGTCTGAAGATTCAGTGAACTACATAAAGAAGGTAATTGTGTCTACCGCTTCGCTTTGACAAACAATTTCAGAGTAGTCCATCCCCGGAGGCCGAGATTGCTAAGCCAGTGGTCCCGGACCGAAAGGTCGCGGGTTCGAGTCCAGCCTCGGACATGGTCGTATTTGTGTTCGTCCTTTACCCTCTATCATCACTATATCATATCACTTCACAGTTATCATAACGTTAAACCCAATAGTGGTCGCTAATGACCTAGATGTTGATGCGACCTTAAAAAAAATAAAAAAAAGAAAAGAAATAAATCCGGAATTCTAGCGAAGGCGCGAATGCCTCAGTGGCGTCTGAGGGTGCACATGCGCGTGTTCGTCAAAACTCCGGAATCGATCTTCAAAAGGAAGCGTTTTTACTTCGCTTTAAGTAGAATAACATATGACTTTTGATCGCCTATTCATCTGGACCCTGCTATCCAATCAGGAGCTTCGTTACGACCATTTTTCGTATTGAAGCTCCCGACTGAATAGCAGCGTTCCAGCCGATCGAACGTCAGATGTCACTATTTAAATAGTCCGGCGTCGTTAGCCGAGTTGCTTAACTACTCTTCGTGAAGTCACGGAAGTTAAGCAACTCGAGATCCCACGGATTCACGGACGGGTGACCGTCTGGGAACCTCTGTTACCGAGTCCCTAGCGGAAGGGATAAAATGCATTGACTGACTGCGACGTGACGACAAAAGAAGACCAAACCTTAACCGAGGATTACTCCACAAATTAATACGCTCAATACCCAAAAAAAGGGGTAGTAACAGAAGCATTGCGGTAAAGACACAACCAAATTAATGACCAAAATTTAACCGAGGATTACTCCAGAGATATGTTGA
This sequence comes from Acheta domesticus, assembly GCA_031308135.1. Classification (NCBI taxonomy): domain Eukaryota; kingdom Metazoa; phylum Arthropoda; class Insecta; order Orthoptera; family Gryllidae; genus Acheta; species Acheta domesticus. Next base: position 46,993,165 of record JAHLJT010002630.1, read on the forward strand.
TAATATGCTCAATGTTCAAAAGAGGGCTAATAAGAGACGCATTGCGGAAAAGACGCAAACAAATTAATGACCAAAATTTAACCGAGGATTACTCCAGAGGTATGTTGATAATATGCTCAATGTTCAAAAAAGGGCTAATAAGAGACGCATTGCGGAAAAGACGCAAACACATTAATAAAGAAAGAAAGAAATCGCAGAGTAAAGGGCGTGCAGCGGCGAGGCACCTGTGTCAGGAGGTATCCAGGCGTCTGAGCGGCGAAGTGGCGGTGGTTCGCTGGGCGGGAGAGCACGTGCGGGCGCGGTGGGCGAGCGCGAGCCAACTGACGGACGGGCCTGCCGCGCGCCCGCACCTGCGCCGCTCTTCCCCCCTCCACCTGACCACTCCCCTCCCCTCCATCACCACCGCGGCGGCGTCACGCGGGGCGCGCAACAGGGCCCCCGCGCGCAACTGGCACGAGACGCTCCCCCCCCCTCCACGCCGCCACGCGGACGGGTTTCTCGGCGCGCCGCGGAAACGCTTCCTCGCCCCGCCGCCAGGGGGTAGCACTCACTCTCTCACAGAAATGAGGATCTCATCACAGTATAACCAGTATGTTCACTCGCGGCAATTCCCATTGAAAAAGATTTTTCGATCACATAACGTCCGCCATGTTCTTGGTATAACACCCAGCGCGCAAAATACATAAATACTACATTTAAAATGATTTTCTTACATTTATTTTTATTCACTAGTTCAATTCATTTTATTATTCTATTCATTTTATTCAAATTCCACATCCTCTGAAAAAAATAAAACACCTACACTCAGTTCACACGGTGTATGATATCCGAATGTATCGGCTGAAATTCTATTGGCTGACAACCAAGAACATGGCCGAGGGTCTACCCAGCACAAAACTAGATTTTGGAGCAAGTGCTGTAAAGCTGCACAGTACTGGTTGTACTGTGACCTCATTCTATTGTAAAGCTAACAAACCATGGTTTAGTAAGTATAAACTATCACGAAAGATTATTGTATCTGTCAATAGAATAAAAAGTAACCATTGATCACTCAATTCCACTTTGATCCGCCAAAAATTGTAAATACTAATCTTTGCAAGTGTGGTGAAACTAGCGACACCTTCGAGCATATCTTTTGGACCTGTAAATTGTATAATGATGAAAGATATAAACTCCTGGAAGGGATTCTAAAAATTGAGAAGTATAGTCCCTATTCTGTAATCTCCTTTCTGTCCATGTATAATTTTAACATCGTCCAAAGTGTGGGAAATTCCATTATGAGTTTTATTTGTAAATTTTAAATTTGTACTAAAGTGTATGTAAGAGCCTTACGGCACCATTTTTTGTATTGTCGATATATAAAAACACTTTGAGCCAATAAAAATAGTTATCTATCTAATGAAGACCTCGGGGTAACAACATGCCATGCCACTATACGTAAGTTCTGAGAAAAATGTACGTAAATATTTAGACATTGCATTTTACACATTGGGATAAAGAACTCAATTTATGAATTACACTACCATCTTGCGGCGAATCTTTGAAATAAAAGCCCAACATCTAGATACACCTATGGATCATCGAAAGATACTAGTATCCCTACTTCATCAGAAATGCGGCATAGCATGATATGGCCCTAAGGTCTTCAAATATATCGTGTCCACGGGAGGAATTGAAACGCACTCCAGCAGTCATTTCATACTGCATGTTTAGCTATTAGAATTATTGGAGAATTCTCCCAGTGGATTACAATTAAAAAATACTGGTTAATAATACAGAATATTACTATTGACTGAATATTCGAATCACAATTTCAAAAAGAGGACACGAAAAATAATTGTTTAACTCAAATAAATCTGTATTTTGAATTACAACATATTTCGAAATATTGCATTTTCGAACTCTTACATATTTTGAATAATTTAATATTTTGTATTACTGAATATTTTCAATCATTGTATATGTCGACATACTTCATATTTTAATAGTTGCTTGCCACACCACTCGTTGACATTACTATTTAAATAGGTTAATATTTACGGTTAATTCAAATTTACGACGGTTATGGTCTAAAAAGTCGATGTCAGAATTTTATGCGCTTGAAAGAAAACCTTCATTTCTACAAGAACGTAAGTCGTTCATGAAACTAATAGCTTTGAGTACAGGAGGATAGGACTAATGACCGAGTAACAACACCTCAGTTATAATATAAGAGACAGAGAGCACACAAGCAATGACACTATGTCTAAATGAATTTTGACATTTAAACTGATTGATCAGCTTGGACATTACGCTAGCTCTGCAATACATAGGTCACGCGACTATGAATCTCAAGTGTCCAAGTGAGTCGGAGTTATGTCGCAAATAGGGTGCATACGAGAAATTCTGGTCATTTTACAGAATAAAGAATTCTAATCTGTTTCTGCTGTTGTAACAATCCTTCATTGTGTTGAATTCCACTGAATATATTATTACAACAATAATAACAACAACGTCTGTTGGATTGTGTACAATATTGTACGACCAACAAATTCACACTGATCGCACAACAGTGGCAAACAAACTGGATATTGTTACCGGGATTTGGTGAAAAAAATCGTGTCTACTCATAGATTGTACTAAAATTTGGAAATCGAGATCAGCCGAATGTGGGGAGTAAAAACGCAGGTAGCTCCTATATTTGTTGGAGCTCTGGGATTTGTTCCACAAAATTTGTGTAAGAACTTGTCTAAACTCCCAGGTAATTCAAAAGACTGGGAAGTGCAAGAAATCGCTTTATTTGGAACAGCCCACATTTTGCGCAAAGTATTGTAGAGGCACCGACAGTCCTTAGATCTGCTCCTTAGGAAACTGGTTGCAACCCGGAGTAGACTTTATAATTGACCGACTCATAACGTCTCTAGTCGTGAATTAGAGTAATAATAATAATAATAATAATAATAATAATAACAATAATAACAACAATTTATAGTGTTGTGCATTAATTGTTGCATATTTTGCAAGAATTCATTTTCATTTTTGCACGACTAAAATGATTTCATCTCGTACGACAGAACACGGATTTACACACAACACGAATTTACGGCGCACTGTAGCTACATTTCTTTTATCTCATTGAAAAATATGTAGTTAGGGAAAAACACGATCGCAGAAAATTTTGATGTAGTTTGTGTGTGTAGATATATTTTTCTAAGTAACTCTGATATAAATAAGAAAGATAAATATAATTTAATTGTACCACATCAGTGTTATTAGAAACCTCTCCATCCAGGCACTTGGGGTACATGTTCAAATATGTAACTCCTGTCCACGTCTTTAGACTCCCTACGTGGCAATCTAAAGTTCGGATCCAGAGAGTAATTTCTGGAAGGGTGCCAGTATCAGTGTGAACCCCACCACTATTTTTGAAGAAACATTTTTAGCTTGAAATTAAAAAAATGAGTTTTTTTTATTCATGTGGTCAAAGGAGCTTTTTTGTACTTACTACTCTACGCTGCTACAGTACCTATCACCTAAGAGTGATTCAATATTTTATATCTTCTCTCAAATGAAATATTACTCACGACAATGAAGATACCGTATATAAAAAACAACTAATTTATTATGAGAATACTCCTTCGCATTTTGACGCAATCCTTTAGTGTTCATTATTTTTTAATAAACTGGATGAAAATTACAACAACAAAATTGTTGGATTAGGGGAGAGGGAACGTGACCCCTACATCCCCCCTTGATCTGCACCTCGGAATCGGTTGCCGTTGTTGTTAGCCAACACCCACCCTTGGCATGTTAGCCATTTGGTGTCGCGCTGACCAGTATAGACGTCCAGTTTCCCTCAGCGTATGGCGAAAGGACGTTCATAATGGTCAAGCGCGAATCACTGCTGCTCATTTAGCGTTACCCAAGGGATATGTGTGATAGACCAAAGACGCGAGCAACTTTGTCCCCCTCGTGAATTATTATTATTATTATTATTATTATTATTATTATTATTATTATTATTATTATTATTATCATTATTATTATTATTATTATTATTATTCCTCTAAATCACGACTTAAGATGTTATGTGTATATAATGTCTAATAAATATATTCACATAATATATTATGTGAATATAAAATCTACTCCAGGTTGCAAGCAGCTACTTAAGGAGTAGATCTAGAGACTGTCGGTGCCTCTACAATACTTTGCGCACAATGTGGGCTGTTTCCGACCATTATTATTATTATTATTATTATTATTATTATTATTATTATTATTATTATTAACGAAGTAGGAGGTGATAGGATGATGGTGAGAGGTGATCGTGGACTTTAGAACCATTCCAGCATTCGCCTTATGACCGAGGGGATTCATAAACACCCCGGTAAGGATGGCCGGCCTGGGGATCGACCCCGGACCTCCCGATGGCGAAGTCAGCGCGCTCTGCTCTGAGCCACTTCACCCGGTACCTCGGAATCGGAAGGGGGGGTATTTCCCGCTCCCCCCTCCTCAGGCACCTATTTTCTCTCCGGAGGCGAGCAGGCTGCTGCGAAGACGCCACAGGTGCCGAATATTCATTTTCTCGCCTGTCGCGCTCGCCACGCGTGAAATTGGAAAGCGCCTGTAATGAACCCCTCGCCCCCCCCACCCGCCGCCCTCCCCCCACCCTCCCCACCCGGCCTTTGCTCAGCCGAAGATCTAGGATGCTGCGAGGCTGCAGGAATTGCTGCTATCAGGACGGGTATCGCTGTGTTATGCAGTGTGGAAACGACGTGTAGACGAGGAAATGGTGGGCGGGTACGGTGTTGCAGGAGAAATCTAAGTGATTTTATTCTGTCCGCTACGAATTTTATGAGAGGTTTCCACCGCTAGTGGGATACATAATCACGTAGGATGAGGGAGGTTGTTTATTACAGTTTGCATTATCGTGTCTCGTAACTCTTGACTAAATATTCGATAAGATTCTACTCATAGAAACAGCAAATGAGAACATTTTGGGTGGGAGTGCAATTTTGGGAATAGAATAGACCTATTATTCAGAATGTAACTCTTCTTTAAATCGCGGCAGGGAATTTCTGAGATCAGGGAATCAAATCATCAAAACACTTTGTATCCCAAAACAGGTGTCGGATAGTCTCAATGAACCGTATTTGCAGTTCGAGGAGCAGTAATTATTTCCTAATCGATACTGGTGAACAGTTAGAGCTAAGGTTGAGATCACTCCCAAAACCTACGAAAAATGTACGTGATTACTAAAATGAGAGAGAGAAAATATTTGAAAATTCTTAAAAGTCATTTTTCAAGTATATAAAGTTCCCCGGGAGGTTTTGAATAACTTTATTTATAATATTTTATTAAATCTACGTTTCACAATGTTGTAAATATGCCTAAAACGATAGTTTTGAAAGATGTTTTTATTTGTGCAAATTTGATTCAACAATATGGGAAAGAAAATTGCATTTTGCTGAGACTTGCAATTTTAGGAGTGGGATCCAATTACTGAGCTGCAAATGTAACACTTTTCTTTGCATCACGGCAGAGAAAAGCTCAGATTACCGCGAGAAATTTAATTATGCAAATTAACGGAAAAAGTGGTGTATTGCTGTGAAGTCTTTTTACTGGAGCATAATTGGTGCGTAAAAATGAATCTTTCCTTATCAGTCTTAAGGCCCGCGGTGAGTATTATCATTTACCTTTTCTTGCGAGGTCTTTTGATGCACAATTGACATCATAAAACTCTTCGCTTTATAGCGTTTATTCAACACACGTTCTACATATTATTGCTCAAAGCTTTAATGATCTTATACCATTTGTTTTTTCATCAACAACCAACAAAAAATAGTACGCACAAAAATATTTTGTGAAAGAATAATTTTACCCCCCCCCCGCTATGATGATGAATAAAATAAAAATTTGTTTGTGGCTTGGATGCAAAAGAAGTTGAGTCACTGACATTTTAGTGAATCACTGAGATCCTACATGTCTGCCAAAAGTATCACAAATGAGTAAATTCAGAAAATAAAGTATAGCCACAAGAAAATATTATTATAATATACGTGATCTTCTGGAGCTTTCCTGTCAGTTCATTAAGGTAAATACATCAAAAATATGGGCTTAGACGTAAGAGCTCGGAGCAATAAGAGGGTAAGCCACACCAGCCAAACGAATTCTCCCGCTATTGTAAATATCTCCATATTAATATTCCCCACTTCACAAAATTACCTCTTTGCACCTTTTTATCTCGATTATCGTCCTTCCTGTTTACACGAAGAGCTGATTGTATTCGCGAAGCACTTGCTGAGTGCTTGAAACAGTAGTAATGAGGTTGGGGTAACACGAATGTAGACAAACGCGACAGACTGCGCGCGAGACAAAGAGCAAACATAGCGGAGTCCTGTCCTGACATCCGCGTCCTCACTATTGCCGGTGGCTCACCAGACCAGGGGGCATACGACGGAGGACTTACATTCGATGACACGGCCCTCAGGATGAGCTGGGGACAGGGTAGGGAAGGAAGATTCGCGTGCGGTCCGTAGGAGCAAAAAAACTCACCCCATCAGTATCAGGATTTAGATCTATTACGATCGACGTGGAATTTGCGGTGGGCAAAAGGTTGTTCGTGGTAAGTTTTCGTGGTGTTACCTTTTCCTCTGACACTCATTGTACAATTGATTATCACCACCCGTCAATTAATCATTATCTCCCACCCAACAAAACCTTTCATTTCAGTAACGGCCGACAAAGATATGGACCAAGGATTGTAATACAGAGAGGGGCGTCGAGCGAGCCGTTGGTTAATGCATGCGCATTGGGAATTTTTGATCCGAAGGAATGACACCAACGAACAATCAGAGAACACTTCTACGATCCTCATTGAGGCAGTAGTTACGCCCCACCCAGCTACTTACATTAGCTGATGTTATGATAAATTTGGAACGGCCGGAATTCGAACCTAGAACTTCCCGCTCTCGAATCTTCAGTTAGGGTTACGCAACTTGCCCCACCTTAACATCATTTGCCTCATTAATTTTCTGTTTCGTTTTCTGTGTGCTTGTTTCCGCTGCAGTTCACATCAGATGACTTCGCAGATCGCAACCTAATAAATTCCACGATGACCGCCGCGAGAAGTAAATGGGCCACCCTCCTTCATAAGCGACGCCCGCCGCAAATCACACAGCGAGAGGCGAGCCGACTGCAATCGTTCCGCACGAAACGCTCCCCGTCCCTCTCTGCCTCTGCGCCCGTCTGTCTGTCTCTCTCTTTCTCTCCCCTTCCGCGCAGGCAGAGTGGAGCGGCGCGCACCAGTTCCGTTGTGGAAGCTCCGTCACGCGGCTGGGCGTCCGTCTGCGCATGCGCGAGAGCCGAGCACCTGCTAATCCAATACGCATGCGCACGCGGGCAATGCTCGTCTTGCGCTCCCACCCGCCAGGCTCTCGACGCAATGATCTGGATTGGGGAGTGGATCCCATTGAGGATCCCATCTCAATCATGTTTTGCGTAAAGTTTCCCTGATCCTTTGAGCAAATGCTGAGATGGACCCTTCTTTTGCTTCTGGACATATAATTCGGTTTTTCTTTCTTGGTGCGTGGGGTGTGTCGTCAAAATGGAATATCTCATGATATTTCGCGTCGTTTCCGGTTGTGCAGCTAGGAGTCGAATGATCGCCAGTACTGCTCGATACAGTCGCGATCATGCGCCTCCTAGTGGCACAACCGAGAACGACGCGAAATACCGTGAGATATTCCATTTAGATGACACCCCCCCACGCGCCAAGAAAGAAAAACCGAAGTATAAATGTAACTTCATTATCTGTGTATGTCTTCTATATTTCAGTGGGAAATATAGTTATTCAAATTATCATTCTCCTATTTATCGCGGCAAAAAAGTAGTAGTCTTTCATGAAGAAGGTTCTTTCATGATGAGGGTTAAGAACACAAATTTATAGCTAATTTACCTTGGAAAAAATATTTTAATACATAGGAGCGAATATTTTGTCAACAAAACTTAAAAGAAATGCTCTTTTTTTATGTATTCAAAATTTGAATAGAATATGACTTAGGGTATGAATGATGAAATCGTGCACAAAATTCACTTCTCCCCGCAGCACGTCACATAGGTTTTGACTTTTTTTGACGTAAAATAAATAAAAATAAATACAACATGAGTGACGCCGGGGGAGATTCTTTTACCGCGAAATTTAGTTGTTTTAGACAGCTTCTACTGAAAGCGGTCCTTTAAGGCCATGCAGAGCGAGCTAAAAGGTCAATTTTTAGCACTAGTACTAAAAGTGAGACGATGCTCAAGTGTTCAGATGAATCTGTGAGTGCAACAAAAAAAAAGAACAAAATACTTGCGTTTCACATTAGCTACTACTGCCCTAAATGTATCATGAAGTGACACTTGAGTTAAAATAAAAGGAAAGTCAGTAAGGCGGTCTCAAAACATGTGGTAAACGTTATTTTGTTCGTTGGATTGCACCTCTCGCAATTCTCATATATTTTCTTCTTCTGCATGTACTAAGCAAATAAAATATTTGCTTTGACGTTTAAGGGAACACATATTATTTTTGAGTTGAATGCTATGAGGAAATTTACTTTGTTCGAGTTTTAAACTCCGTGAGATTTTAACCTACACAAAAACGATCACGATCAAGCGACCGAAGTCGTCCTGAGTGGGAACTCAGCCTTTGATGCAAGCTCTTATCTCACAGCACCCTTGTGGCCACGAGAGGAGGAGCCGTAAGGCAGGACGTAAGATCTCTCTTGAACTGCATCTACTGCCTTCTATTTGAGCCAGATGAACGCCCCGTGGGTGGTTATTAGTGTCATATTCCGAAAGACAGGGGTCAGACATGGGCAGAAGAGTACAAAGCAGGCCGATGTACACTTACTATGTGAGGTAACGGAAGTCATGGGAAAAACGAACTAACAGAATTCGATCTTTCCTCTTACCCCGTAGCAAGTCGCATTTACTTCAATTTGTCCTTTCGCGGGTTTAAATCCGATCTTGGTCTTTAGTCTTGGATTGTTAAGGCAAAACATTTCTCCTTACGCCTTCCTTTGAAGTGAAGTAAAGCCAGCTGTCCCCTGTTGTAGATTTACCGCATATGAAAGTTCCTAAAGCTTAAAAGTGGCCTCCGAGTAAAATTTAAATCACGTGCTTCTTCGCACCTTCTTTTTCTGCCACAAGTGAAATGAGCGTTACAGAATTTGCTTGGTCAGGCAGAAGAGCGGGTCTGGTGTCCTGAGCTTCGCCACGCAAAAATGAAGCATCATTCAATTGAATTTAAAGTAGTTTATGTAACCGACTTCTTTCCGCCTGTTAGAAAACACGCCCGATCCGCTGCGAGGTGAATTGGGTTGCACTGTTGCATGTCAGATCCACCCCAGAGCATTGCAGAGAGATAGTGCATGCACGCGCCCGCTCGACCGAATGCAAGGCCTCCTTGAGCCACCTTGGCGCGCTCCGGGCAGCAGTCGGCATCACGCACGCGCTCTGGCGGCGGGCACGGGAGGCGGCAATTGCTCCGATACTCCTCTGTTGCGAAGCCTCCTAACACAGTTGTTCCCCCGCGATTTAACGCCATTGCTCCGGAGCTCTCCGAGGATTACTCATAAGATTGCTATCTTTCCGGTAATCCGAACTCGGTCCATTCCAACTGCTCAAAGATCATAACAGGGAAAAGACTGCATGCGCAATTGTATGTTACGTGTTGTGAAATTTTGGGTTATTTATTTTATTTTTACAAACGTTATTTTTTGGGAAACTTAATCTATTTTTAAGTATTGGCTCTCGTTACAAGGAGTGTGAAACTTTTCTGCATTTTTGTTTCTCAGAAACAGACAAAGATATAGGCTTGGTACGCTTGAATTACAATAGCAGTTGACAACTAACACTTTACGTTCTTCATATTAAAAAAAACAATTTTTGTACCTTAAAATTTCCATATAATTGCATCTACTACTAATTCGAATAGACTTCTTCTAAATCAATAGGACGTAGAAGCACAATACACCACAATACAACACAGACAAAACAAAAAGTATTTTTGTAAACATTTAATTAGATTTAGAATTTAAAATATCAACATACTATGAATCAAAATATACGTACAAAATTTCAATATTTTTGAAAACTGCTTTGTACAATACGTTTCCTTGACATTAGATTCTAGCACGTGACAGAATATTTGAAAAACTCTCCAAATAATTCTTATTCTATCTAGATATTACACATGTAATTAGAGTTTATTTTTAAAGGGGGTAGGAAAATACTCCAGTTTTTCTTTGGGAACACAACTATGGCAAGATGGTATCAGCGCACAGAGAAGGATGAAAGTTAAGAAGTTGGAGGGAAGTCGAATCTGATGTTCCAAATTAACTTGGCGCGGACACTATGCGGTCAAATGAAACATGTTCTCAAAGGAGTTTCTAGTTTTCCAATGCATCTGATAAACTCGATTCTTTCACTTTCATTTTAAACTACGCAGGCATGTGTCAAAGGAAATGTAAAATATCTGCCAACATGACCTTTCATCCACTTCTGAAGAATTACGAAATCTGTTGCGATTATCGCGTCACGGTAATTATGAATTTGGATTTATTCCAAAATCAAATGCTCCGAAATTCGCGGAGATAGGGGATATTATGAACACAAAGAATGCTAAGAGAATTACGCATTAGAAGTGAATAATAATATCCTTGTCATTTACGTTAAAATATAGCCATCCACTTGTAATTACCATAGGTTGCGAAGACCGGAATACGGCGTGGGGTGTCTACGTGCTAACCACACGTGCCCTCTTAACCCATGGCCGCGAGGCAGGGACGTCGCCGGTAGGCCTGAGCCCGTTCACGGGATTTTGCGCCAAGTACATACTTATAATTACAGTGATTGGCTTCAATTTAAAAATACTTCTTTCAGATTTTCTATTAAATTACGCAATCTATTCAATAAAAGCTGTTCATTTGATACGACTTCCAACATACCTTCAATGAATTTGCTTTGAAAAACGAAGTCAAATTATTTAACCAATTATTAATCATCCTATTATTAGCCAGCTAATTGTCACTTACTCAGCCAAACCCTTGGCTGAAGGGTTGCTGGCATCCTCTTTATGTTCACAATTTTTAAAATGGAGGAGTTCTCAGATATGTTGCACAAGAACTGTGATTTCGTCTCTTCCTACCCCTTGATTGAAAGATTTTGAATTTACCAATGTATCAATATTGTCAACCAAGCAAACGAAACTGATCATATATGACATGACCTGACAATATAGAGATTTGTTCTCCATGTTCGCATGGCAATAAATTGATTCCTTTACCTCGGGCACTATAGGTATAATAACTAAAATTTGCAGCTGAATAACAGTTTTCATTACTCGGGAGCAAATATGTTTTATTGTTTAATCTTTTCACAAACGTTCCTTGCTACTACATTTATTCATAATTTAATTTTATAAAGTTTAATAGCTGTGGTAGAGATTCCAGAGCTGAAGGAAACGTGGAAAGATTGCGTTTCTCCTCTTAGTACGTCATGGGCAGTGCTCTTGGCTGTCCGGGGGACACCGCGTCCAGGGCTGTGAAGACGTTTACTAACGAAGACGAAGACTAACTTGCCATGGTCCTCAGGGCTGGTCTGCTTGAGAAAGATTGCGACATAACGGTCGAAACGTCGGCATCACAGCCGTCGACGCGGCTGTGGATTTACCCTATGGCGTACTATCTTTCCGGTAATGCCCCCTACCCCTCGGCGTTGCCCTATGACGACGTGTTGCTGAGCGATTCTAGCGATCCGTGCGGCGACAAAGGAACACTACACCTCTTTACCATTCGTAATACAGCATCGTTCTGCTAAATCTGACCAATACGAAAATGTTTGTTGGTACATTTTAATTTGGTCATGAATGTAACTAATAAATCTTGTAAAGTACAAGTTTTGAACAATTTGTAAAGAAAGAAATGAATTAAATCTAATGAATGTTGTCCTTTGAAAGTTAATATTGGAATCACGAATGAGAAAAAGAAAAAAAAACACATCAGGGTTCTTCCCTTTATTATTGTTGCATCTAATTATAGAACAGCGCCCCTGTCGACACAAGCATTAGTTCAGTAGCGACTATCCGTAGTTTTACTTAGTCTCCACCAGGGTCGGTAACTGTGTACGTGCGCATACCTAAATAATCATAAAATGGGCTGAGCTGCGGCACTGTGAGATAGATATACTGTGCTACAACTTCACTTCGATCACCGACAGCTTTGAAGAGTTCTGGGGGGCTAAATCCGTTATCGAGTGAGCGGTCCCGTCGGCGGCAGCTCTCGCATGGCGCCTGCGCGGTGGTGGCGCGCTACTAAGCGCGGGTGGGGTGGGGTGGGTGGGTGGGTGGGTAAGGAGGGGAGCTGCGTTATCGGCGGCGCCGAGTGGCCTGGATGGGGAAGCGGAACGGGAGAAAGTGCGCGCGCCGCGCAGCAGCTGCACACCACGAGGAAGCTCTCCAGGAGAAGCGAGACAAATGGGGCAAGAGAAAAGGGAGAATGGAGAAGCTCTCGAGAAGCTAGACAAATGGGGGAAGAAAAGGGAGAAGGGGGAAGCTCTCGAGAAGCGAGACAAATGGGGGGGGGGAGAAAAGGAAGAAAGGGGAAGCTCTCGAGAAGCGAGACAAATGGGAGGAGAAGAGGGACAAGCGCAGGAGGATGAAGAGGAAGATGACGAAGAGGAGGAGGAGCAGAAAGAAAAGGAGGAGAAGGAGGAGGATAGAGAAGATCTCAAGAAGAAGGGTGACCAATAAGCAGACGAGGAGGAAAATGAGGAGAGAGAGAGAAGGAAGAGGAGGATGAGAATGGAGACAAAAACGCGCAGAAGGAAGATGGGAAGAAGGAGAACGAGGAAACTAGATAAGGGAGAGAAATGAGAGGAGGACAAGGATATAGAACTGAAGGACGACAAGGAGAAGAACGATGATAAGCAGAAGAGATAGAGGGGGACGAATGATAACAAATAAGAGAAGGCGGAGAACTAGCAAAACAAATGGTAGAAAAGTTATAAGAAATAAAGAGCATGTTGGGTGGCTGCGGTAGATGAGAACGAGGCATACAGAAAAAGAATAAAGGGAAGGAGAGGCCCAACAAGGAGAACACGGAACAAAATGAGACGATGAGGAGGAACAGGTGAGATAGAATCTAGAAGAAGTAGAAGGAGAGAGAATAGAGAAGGAGACGGAAGGAATAGAAGGTCAAATATGAGCAAGGGGAAAATGAAGGAGAGGCACATAGAAGGCGAGGGGGCAGAAGAGCCAAACGCCATTTTTATTTAATGGATCTGAGCAGATATGAATTTAATATTCAATTTTAGAATGTTAATGGCTTGATAAAGAAATTTCGCTGATGAACTGATAAACATTATCTAGCAAGATTATTGTTTGTAAAAATTTATTTTTGAACACAACTATCGATCATTTTCATTCATTCATTTTATTTGTTTCTGAAAGATTTATGCAATATTTTCAAGAAGACTTTTGCGATTTTCAACTTTTATTAATCATGTTAATTATTTTATTGTTATATGATTAATGCTTCACTAATATAGCCGTTTTAAGTTTAGAATATCGCCATCCATGGGGGAAGATCGTCACCAGCTCCCACGATTACAAATAATATGTACTACACTTACGGGACTAATAACCTTAGCAGGCTCAATCAACAAATGACGCGCCCGGAAACAATAAATAAATAAGTCGAACGCAGAACCTCCCAATATCCGCGGCTTCCGAACTCGCAAAACTAGTGGTGTTACAACAGCTCATACTTTCTGACATATTTCTCAAAGCTTCGCTATATTATAGTACATAAAATATCTACAAGTATTTTCAGCCAGCAAACATTACGAGTAATTCCCCCTCCGTGACTTGAACTAAGGTCGTCCTAGTTAACTCGCCGTCAGCCCTCCGCTACAGGAGAACGGTAAGCTTTGATCTCGGGCCTTCGTCGCTTAAAAATGTAATTGCCTCAACCCAATATTTCCAACACGCAATTTTTGCAATTTTCGAAAATATGGAGACTTCGCTGAAAATGGGACAACACAGCGATTTTTCTAACTTTGGCCCTCAAGGCCCGTCTTCACGATGGTATATGTCACGGTATTTCGCGACGTTCTCAGTCGTGACGCCAGGTATCGCATGGTCGCGACCGTATCAGGCAGTGCTTGCGATAAAGCAACTTCTAGGGATACGACGGAGAAAGACGCGAAATGCCGTGTGATATTCCACCGTGGCGGTAGGGTCTTGAGGAGCAGAGTTAAAAAAATCGCACTATAGCACCAAATATTTTTTATCGTCCCTTGATATACACGAGGAGAAAACTTTAAAAAATTGGAGCGGTCTTCGAGGATAAAACACTTTTTAGAAATTGCGTAGTAAATTTCAGACGCTAATTAGGCGATGTCCGAAGCTTCACCTTCGGAGTCGCAACCACACGTTATCGCACTCAGCGAACGAAAGTCCTAAGGAGAACGTTACCTACTAAATTCGATTTGCTTCATCTTCCGCAAGGGGCTGCTCGTTAGCTCAGAGGAAGCAGGGATGAGCTGGGATATAAAAACCCGTCCGTCAGCTTGGCAGACCGGTCTCCTGAGAGAAGGCTTCGGGCCATCGCCGGCCCACATCGACTTTCGAGCTGTTTTTTTATTCCGCGCCGAATTGTTCTTTCAGTTTCGCTTGACAAATTGCTTAAACGATCAAACGGATTATACGAGATAGGGTAGAATGTAGCACGCCCGAGAAACTCGTATGAACCGTGTCCTTGACCCACAAGGCGCCAAAATATTAATCTTATTTAATCTTTAATTACTTAGTGAAGGGCCGTGTTCTTATGATTTCACTTCCATATCTCCCTCGTTAACACGCTCATGTCACTGTTGCGGATACGAATGAAATTAAGGTGCAATCTCGTTTGTATGAACTCAACGGACCATGCATTAAGACGTTTGTTAAAATACATTTGTAAATGTACACTACTTAAACGTAAACAAAGGTCTATGAATACAACCCACATGAAAGTGTTTCTCAATATCATAATTTTTTATCGAAGGCGATTGTTTATTTCACTCCATTGGAGGAGCATCTGAACAAAATCTCTACTTCCAAGTAGGCATCGTACACTTGGCTTTTATGTCTATAATAATTTCACACAATTTCCCTTGCATTTGGACATATCAAAAAGTCCATTGTCTCCTTTGATCATTTCATTTTATTATAAAAAATTACGTGGAACCACGTAATTACAAAGATCTCTTGATGTGAAAACTGTACGATCATACTAGTTGAATCGACAACACTAGACGAAATGTTTGGCATAACATATTTTCCATTCGTGGTGGAAAACACCCAACGTACAGAATTGTTCAGTTTCACAGTCGCACAATAGGATCAACGACGTAGTTTTTACCCTGTATCTTTGTTTAGATAAAGAATTACTGTTTCATCTTTTAGGACTTTCATTATCAGTACCTTTCTGAATCCTCAGTGATACTTCCCCATTTAAACCCTTTTCGGATGATTACAAACAAATTCGGAACCGTCGTCAAGCCCCTCGATCCCCCCTTCACGTGTTCTGTTTGTCTGATTTATTAGTGATTACTCTGCTAAGGTCTTTACTCTCGTAAGTGTTGTGCATGTGTTTATTTCGGGAGATGGCTGGGATCTTCCCTCGCTGGATGGCGAGATCCGACGCCGAAATAAAGTCGGCTCGAGGAGTTTTCCCCAACCAGATATCTTCCATCAACGGAGCATTGCTTCAGCCGGGAGAAGATCGACGATTCCGCCTGGTCTCCCGAAATGTGCAGTGCATGCAAGTGTGTATGTAAGTAAAAGGTAAGGATAGAATAAGCAATGGGAAGGAGAGATCAGCCGCGGTCATTCGCCCGTTTGTTAGGGTGCTACTCCGGCAGTCGCGTGATGCCGACAGGAGAAACCTCGAAAATCTACGGATCGGAGCAGCTGACAGGTATAATTCTCCTCTAGTCAGCGGTTGAATTCGACTTAGCTGTCAATATAGTATCGAGAATCCTTCCACCGCGGGGAGTGGAAGCCTAGGAAATCCAGGTCAGAGGCACTGCAGTGACATCAGTTGATGCCTTGAGCCACCTCAACCGTTAAGTTTAGCCGATTTCCGGGTACCGGAAAGCCGTTGATATGTGATTGACAATAGCTAATAAGTAGGGGCGCATTTTAATGAAATGTCATTTTTATTTGTTCACTTTAGAAAAATGCTGTTTAGTATAGTTTTGTTATGAGAAAAGGAAATGACCCATTTTTCACGTCATTTTTTTTTTTGCATTTTTCGTCGATTTTGACTAATAAGTAATATTTTACCTTTCTACTTCATCTTAAGGCATTTTTTGCTTATTTCATTGATTTTAATATCATTTTAATGGTACTTGTTTCAAATAATATTTACGAGATGTAACAAATGCTCCGCACAGAATTCCTGAGTACCTTTATCTAGTAGCCTATTCGATTTCTTCGCTCAGAAGTTGTAATGTCAGCCATTGGGAGTATGTAATCTAAGGTTCCTGTGACGCCTTTCAGCACCAATGGCGGTTCATCCGATTTTGAGATAACTAAAGAGAGATTTCCTGGTAAAGAACAGTCCAAACCAAAAGTTTGAAAGCTGAGTTCACTTGAACGAAAAGTAGCAGCCTCTGTTACATCAGTATCGTATCCATGAGCTTGAGTTGTTCATCGGAACAGGTTTTGATCACAATATTTACGTAATTTTTCTTTGGTTTAAAGGAATTTTGAAACATTTTAAGAGCATTTTATTGATCATTTTTGGCAATGTTTTAGGTCGTCAAAATGCCCCCTACTACTAAGTCAGGGAAACCTAGCTTTCTGCGGCTGTCATGGAGTTGCGTAGCGCTTCCGGGGGAGACTTACGTGGCGGCGACGTTGTCGCGAAGGTGTTTGAAAAATGTCGCGAGGCGGCGCGCCGATCGCCGCTACGTAAGGCCTCATTCATAATGCAAACTGAAACGTAACGTAATGCTGTAAACGTAGCCGTAAAATTTACACCTAAAAATAAGAATTCACAATGACGGACGTAAGCTGGAACGTAAGTTTTGCTTGAACCAATTAGAATTCAACTTGATCGACTCGTTTCTAGCATGGTGAAAAGATCTTTCCACCATGGTTTCTAGCTTTTTCTTCGACATTCCTATCGATTTGTCTTTATATTTTTATGCGAGTAGCTGTTGTAGTAGTGCTCACATTTCCTTCGTCTCATGTGTAAGGATTCCCTTGTACATGAGATGCTTTGGTACATCTTATGTACCAAATTCACGTGTCACGTCGATCATACGCCATTTGAAGATCAGGTCACAATAAAAATTGTCCAAATTCTTACTGTGAATTCACTACACGCATCGAAACTGATCGCAAACTAGTTCTCTACATTACAATAACAATGACATACCCACAAACTACCTGACCACAATTTAAAATCGAACATCCATGCTGCTCTGATTGGTCTTCGGTAGAATTCCGACGTAAACTTAACGTAAAAGTTTGGAGCTTTTGAACTCTTGTTTACGAACTTAAGTCTACGGTTACGTCAAGACATTGTGAATGATCTCGCTTAGTAAGTAATTTCTAGGTTTTGCGGCTACGTTACGTTTAGGTTTAAGTCTGCATTGTGAATGAGGCCTAACAGACGAACACGTAGGACAGACGCACTCCAAGCAAATGGGCGACGCGGCCACGAAACCACAGGAGAAAACCTCGGGCGCTGGTGCCACTGGGTTTTCCGCAAGGGGCGAGGCAGGCACTAATTTCAGAGCTTCAGAACACGATTGACCCACTATACCGAGCAGCCACTACTCTTCAAAATAGGAGGTTACCCTCAATTTAAAAGCTACGAATTGCTTTGGAAGACGATTCACAATAATGTTTCGCGAAGGAGAATTGGAAGTTTTTCCTAAAACGATTCGTAACGTTGAACGAGAATTAAACGTTTTTCTGAACGAAGGTATGCATGGGTCTACATACAAGCTCATTTTTACTTTTATTCCCTATACTATTGGAAAACTATTGCACTATTGGAATCACTTCAACAATATGATCTCAAATATCTGTCCTAAATCCGCGTTTAAGATCTTTTCACATAAATCTTCATGCACACGTTAGGGTTAATTTTTTAGGGCTGTTCCAAAGGAGGTTAAAATTTATGTAGATGGAGAGGTGGTACAGCAATTGTGTACCACCAGTGAAAATGTATTTGTACGTATAGATAGATATCCAGATGGATGTGTCACGCATACCCTACCAGATTAGAAACTTTTGAGCTAAAACATGGCAATGATGTTCAGAGTAAGATCTACTTAGTTGTGCCGCTTTGGGTATCATTAGATGTTTAATTTTGGAGGGTACTCTACATGAAGACCCTTTTTTAAGGCATTTTAAAAATTTTCTGAAAAAAATGGCTGAAATTTTTCTCTTGAAATTTTTTGCTTATATAGAGGAAAGTGCATTTATCTGTATGGCATACTTCCGATTTTCATTAAAATCTGCGTCAATCAGATTAATTGATTCCGGGCGTTTCAACGGATAAGGTCATTAGTTACGTAAGTGTAGTGCATGTTTTATCGCGAATGGTGGCGGTGATCTTTCCCCGCTGGAAAGAGAGATCTGGAGCAGACCTACCCGTAGACTTACGGGATTTTCCCCAATCCAGTACGAAGAAGAAGGAATGATCGCGCGCGGTCCGTGGCTTGTTTGCTATGGTACAGCTTCAGCATTCAACAAGTATTGATCGACGTAACCACGGAACTACCGATCAGAGAAGCTGGACGCTAGAATTCTCCTCCAGACGGCGGGTGAATTCGACCTAGCAATCCAGCTACTTGTACTGTCGAAGATCCTTTACCGACGGGATTCGAACCGTAGGATCTCCCAATGAGAGACGTTGCAGAGACCGAGGCAATGGCTGATTCCGAGCTATACTTCAGTTTTTCTTTCTTGGCGTGTGGGGGGGTGTCATCAAAATGGAATATCTCACGGTATTTCGCGTCGTTCTCGGTTGTGCCGCCAGGAGTCACACGATCGCGACTATCGAGCAGTGCTGGCGATCGTGCAACTTCTAGCGGCACAACCGGGAACGACGCGAAATACCGTGAGATATTCCATTTTGATGACACCCCCCACACGCCAAGAAAGAAAAACCGAAGTATAACTCATCCGGTTTAACTGAATTCGAAAAACTTTTCTCTATCGGGTCCAAAGCTTCGGTTTCAAACCTCAACTCGAAAATACACAGTCGGAGCAATGAGTAATGCTCCTTGACGCGAGATACTTTTTATGAAGGAGATTATTCGCATCGTTAAACGCACTGTTACGGGGAGGAATGTGGAAGGTACCCCGAGAGGAGATGGAGCAAGACGAGGAGCCGAGCGAGAGCAGAACGCACGGAAACGGGGAGGCTATCGCGGACGATCGCGCTCGATGTGCAACTTTGCACACCCCTGCTGCACCTCCCTCCCCACACACGACACCCCGGCACGCCATTCCACGACGTAGGAAGCAGGGATACCAACTATAGAACGAAGTGTCGACGCGGTGAAATTATTCGAAGTATTTCGAAGATGCTTGAAATATTGATGGGAGGCCTTCGGCGAAAGAAACGTTTTTCATACCGTAATCTAGAAAATGACAGTACAGTAATCTTTTCGATCATTCTATAACATTGTTGCTAGTCCGGCACTTTCCGATGTTACCTCACCTGCTCAGAGACGTGCAGTATCTGCAAGTAAATGTAAATGAGAGGGACTGAGACAGAGACAGACAGGGACAGGGTGAGGGAAGGAGGGAGAGACAATGAGAAAGGGAGATGGGAGGGGAAAGAGGGAAATGAAAGGGAGAACGTCTGCCGGGTTATCCCTAGTGTTTTCTAAAAATTATTTTTTTCGACCAGAATCGGTTACATCGCCCTTAACAAAACCTCCCTCTCACATCGCTCCGCAGCTTCCGTTCGACGGTGGAACGAGATCCATCTAAAGCTAGCAGCGCCCAACAACCAATCTCGGCCAAACTACATCCAACATTTTAGGCTAATTTAAACTTCCAGCGGGCGCGCGGTCGTAAATTTTACGACAATAGAAGGCTTTTTCATTTGCTGTCAATTCATTGTTGTCAAAGACTTCTGCGTTCTTGGTATTCCTTGCAGGTATCTTTAGTGATGTATTCCTGCAGCCACGCTTTATTCAGTTTTTGTAACGCTCTATTCGGGATAAGTGTGTAGTGACGTAAAATTTACGCTGCGTGCCTGCTGTTGTTCTAAAATATTGTATTATAATTTGGCCTAATCAAAATTTTGTCTAAAATGTCCAGATAAAGAATTCATGTGAACGAAATTCAGAATATTCTTCAAGAGCTGTCTAACCGGAGGAAGATCATGAATTGGATAGTGATAGTTACAGTAAACGAATATTGAAAATGTAGACGAGCATCAGCACAATACTGGATCGGAACAAAATCTTTCTGATACTAAATGCAAATGTTTATCAACGGATATGGTTTTTGGTAGTAAATAGCATTCTTAAATATTATAGTGTAACATAAAATTGCATTGATCTACAATTGCTTTGTTTTATTCAGAAGTTATTGAATAACGTAAAATTTACTACATGCTCCTGCTGGTGTGAACATTTTACGCGGGCCCGCTGGAAAGTTAATACTCTACTCCCAACATTTACGCTCCTTTGGATTTCCCAAAATTTGTTTTTTTCTTTTTTTTCCATTTATTCTAGCTTGGCCATTGGCCCTCTGCAGCCGCATAAGATATGTACATTAGAAAGAGATATATACATGAATATTCTGATACATTATAGACAATATTCTAGTTTTAAATATAATGCAATTGCGTGGTTATGTGATTTGTCATGAGAAAAGACTCATCGGTTCTAGTCTACGGGGGATCGAAACATTCTCTTGGAAGCTTTCTTTTTAATCTTTTTCAATGAGGATTCTGCTTACCAATATGAAAGTAAATGGCTGAAGGGATCTTTAATATTTTAGAATAGAATTTTGCGGTTAAGAGGGAATTTCCCAAAATCGTGGGCGCTGCTAGCTTCCGTTCGGTGGCGGAACGAGGCTGGCCCGGCGGGCGGGCGGGCGGTTTCCCCGTCCTCCCTCCGCCAATCAAAGCTCCTCGTTGCACTTTCCTCCCGCACCCCTCCCGGTCGCTTCCTCCATCTGTTTCGGACGCGCCTCAAACAGGTTGCGGACGCAAGATGCGACCGCCCGAGAACGAAAACAAACTGGCCTCGGCCGAACGCGGAGAAAGTCGACTGGGCGTCGCCGCTTTATGGGGTCAAGCGTAAAAAATAAATCCCAAAGAAACATGGAAGCCGAGTGGCTAATGCGCCATTTTTAACGGAACATTCGGGTCAACGAAGCTTCCTCGCTGCCGTGTGCTGATGTGCAGGCTGAGATAATTCGGCTCGTTGTCCTCTTTTCTACGGAAAGTGTCTGCCGTCCGTATGTTAATGATGTCTGGATTTATTTACGATTGGATTCGGAAGAGAGAAATTGGGAAAAGCGTTCAGTTCATTAAAAACGTTAAGAGTTGCCTTGGAAGTGCCAATTATATTCCCTGCGAATCACAAATGAATGGGTAAAAACCAGAACGGTATAAATGACATTTTAAAAATCCTGAGAAAACGTTTATTTAATTCACATCACTGTAAAGACGTGGTGCTTTGGGTCATCATTGAAACCACGGCACTTCAATTGTTCATTAAAACAAAAAAATATATTGGCACTGAAAAATAGCCTAATACATACACGTCTTTCTCAGAATCTATAAAATGTCACTTAAACCGTTGTGGTTTTTACCCATTCAAATATATTCATAGCGTCTATATCTTTTTCATTGTTAAAGGAACATTCCTCTGTGTACTATTTAACGTATTTACAGCTTTCCCCATAAATTAAATAGCATTGTTTACTGTTTCTATATCCAATGATTGTATAAACACTTCAAAGAACATTACACAAAATTACGGTTCGTAAAACCTTCAACAATCTGTGTATGCAAGTCTCAGATGCCAGAAATTGGAAAGGATTTTAACGATTTTGTCAATTTTAATGTTTGCCCATAAGACGAAAGGGAATGTATGAATTTTATGATAGTTGTTACGTCTCCTTCGTTGTTATGTGTCATTAGAACGGTCTCTAAATGATAGTAACAAGAACATTCTCTTTTCATGGTTTACAAATAAAGGAGAATGTCTTCTCAAGCATCTGTGATCAGGTATATATGAAACTTCAGTAGCGAAATCTCTATTTCTTATTTTTTGAACTCACAAATATATCTCTAATTAATTGCAAAATTCAATATTTTTTCAGTATTTATAATTTCATTCAAAGCGTTGGGCCGAATAACTATATATTACAATTTATGTATTTTACAGGTTAAGCAGAATCGTTACATGTTGCTACCTCTCATGAATTTTACTAGTAGACTGGAACATATATCGTTATCCCATGAACATGCTTCGGTATTCGTATACTGCTTGAGGTTATTTCATTTTCAATGAGGTAATTTTTCCTAACATTTCATTTGCTAAAGTAAATTTAAAAATTCATTATGAGAAATAATAGGTTGGAAATCCAAGTAGCAAGTTTGTTGCCTACAGACAGGACGGCCAATGCCGTAATGCTGTATTCTACCAATATCAATATTTTTATTTTCATTCGATTAGCATACAAGGTTCATTATTTCTTCATACAATTTTACACACATTTTGAACATTTCGAAAATTGGATAATGGTCTTTGAGCCACCTCTAGATCTTCGATTTGAATGCTACCTGAACTCGAAAACTTCAAAGAAACAATTTATCTTGTTAATTTTACACAAAATGAATAATAAAAACAGTGATTGTAGTGAAAATAGAATACTACGAACATGTTAAGTACGTTTCGGCTATTTGTTAAAAAACTAAATTACAGAATAACCCCACGTTTGAAAACCAAATCGTAATAGATGGAAACAACGGGGTATTTTGCTGTTTAATGTTGCGGAACTGAACACAAACCAACAATTAGGAGGAGGAGGATTGCACGCGACAGCACGGAGGGGCAAGACAGTCGAAGAGCGGTGTGCGATTAGTGTTGCCATGGCGACCAAGCGTGACGCGCTGGCGGCGGCGACTTTCTTTAACGCGGGTAGCGCTCTGCGACGGTAGCGACCGCCGACGGGGAACCCGTCAATTCGCGTGCCCGGCGCCCCGCCCACGCGGCGAGAGTTCTGTGCGTAGGGGAATGCCCTCGGGGGAGGAAATAGCAGCGCCAACTGGCGCGGGAAGAAAGTGCTAGGCGCGCGGCGGGGGACGGAATGGGACGGGTCGCTGGCGCCGACGACAAAAGCATTTGATAACACTGCAATAAGAATATTGTCTGTATTCACTAGTCTGTATTATTAAATGAATGTGGCCACAGATCTTTTCAACAGACAACATTACAATTTTCATGTAGCAACGTTTCGGGGTTTATTTTCCCCCATTTTCAGGCTAAAAACAGTACAGAAAATGAGATATATTCAAAAATTTGTAAATACTATGAATGAATGTAGTTACAAAAAATTATAATACTGACAAAGTTAATCTAATAAAGAATAGTACTTGATATATTCACAGAAAGATCCAAAAAAATATTCACTAAAACTAATGTATACATATGTATAGTTTGGAGTGCAAAGCATGTGCAGAAGGCTGTTACATGGCTGAACAGAATGCAACCGATCATTTAAAACCGTTGTGAGAAAGAGGGAGAGTGGAGAAGCTTCTAAATATCTCCTTTTCTGTACTGTTTTACCCTAAAGATGGGGAAAAATACCCCGAAACGTTGCTAGCTGAAAACTGCAATAAACATTTTTGTCTGTTGAAAAATCTGTGTCCATATTCATTTGATAATAAAAGCATTTGGTGTAGCTTACACAGCAGCTATACACCGTCCAGAATGGATTGATAGATTGAATGATTAGTGATTCCGGGCGAGTGAACTGCTAAGGCGATTGGATTCACTAGTGCAGTACATGTTTTTATCGCGGGAGGTGGAGATCTTCCCCAGCCTGACACGAGATGCGGTGCCAACCTACACGTTTGCTTGTGGGAGTTTCCCCAGCCAGATATCTGCCACCACCGGGTACCGATCCACCCGGGATAGGCACAAAGTTCCCCACCGGTCTCCCGTCCTGAGTAGTGCATGTGAGTGTACACGCGTGTAAGTGTTTTGCGAAGGAATTTTAAGACTTTTGCGAAGGGAACTTATAAGTACTTTAATGATTCATCTTTTGTCGAAGTGCACCGGAGAATCCGGTGCAGAAATGTGTTGGAATAGTGTGTGCAGTATGGTGTGGGGTGACCAAATGACCAAAATGATGTAGAGTGGGATGTGATGATATGATAGTATGACCTGATAATGGCTTGCTTAGTGCTATACGATGTAAGGATGGTATGATGGAACGATAGTACGGGAGAGGAGGGTCTGAGGTGTTGAAGAATGATATAAAGAAGGTACTTTTAAGCTCGAACCCAACTTCATCGAAGGAAATGGAACGAACATGTATCTCGCACATCAGCAGGAAGAACCGTGTAAACAGCAAGAGATAACATCGTGAAGGGATGAAGATCCTGGGGAGGGGATGCTATGGAATAAGAGGCTGTAGGACCAATGAAGAAGGCGTGGTGTTCCTGTGTGGTGAGGAGGAGGCGTCGAGCGGTATATTCAGGCGTGTGATGTGGGGTGTGTGGAGACAATGGTAATTGTAAGTGTGTGGCTGAGGAGTCCGAAGTGACGTTTCCCGGTTTCTCGCATGGAGGCGGAAACTGCGTCGCTCTCTCGCCGGGGGTGGGAGGCAGGGGGAGGGGGCAGGGGGAGGCAGGGTGTAACGCAGCGCTCACGCGGCGTTGCGCGGAATTCGGCCGGAGCGGCGATGGCGGCGGTAGTGGAGGTGGTGGCAATGGAGGTGTTGGTGACAATAGTGATGGTGGTGATGGTGGTGACGGCGGAGGTGAAGATGCGGTGGCGGCAGTGGCATTGGCGATGAAGGAGGTGGTGGTTGTGATGAGAGTGGTGGTGGTGGTGGTGGTGGAAGTGGTGGTGGCGGTGGGGGAGGTGGTGGTGGCGGTGGGGGCGGTGGGAGCGGCGGCGGTGGCGGCGGCACGAGTCCGGGAGGCCGGGGGCGGGGGCGGTAGCGGTGGTGGCGTGGGTGGGGGGCGGGGGCGGAGGTGGCGAGGGCGGCGGTGACGGAGGTGGTGGTGGCGGGGGCGGTGGTGGCGAGGAAGGTGGCGTCGGGGAAGGTGGTGGGGGGCAGTGGTGGCAGGGGCATCGGCTTGGAGACTGGGCCGGTGGTGATGGCGGTGGTGATGGCGGTGGTGATGGCGGTGGTGATGGCGGTGGTGATGGCGGTGGTGATGGCGGTGGTGATGGCGGTGGTGATGGCGGTGGTGATGGCGGTGGTGGTGGCGGCGGCGGCGGCGGCGGCGGCGGCGGCGGTGGCGGTGGCGGTGGCGGTGGTGGTGGCGGTGGCGGTGGCGGCGGCGGTGGCGGTGGCGGTGGCGGTGGCGGTGGCGGTGGCGGTGGCGGTGGCGGTGGCGGTGGCGGTGGCGGTGGCGGTGGCGGTGGCGGTGGCGGTGGCGGTGGCGGTGGCGGTGGCGGTGGCGGTGGCGGTGGCGGTGGCGGTGGCGGTGGCGGTGGCGGTGGCGGTGGCGGTGGCGGTGGCGGTGGCGGTGGCGGTGGCGGTGGCGGTGGCGGTGGCGGTGGCGGTGGCGGTGGCGGTGGCGGTGGCGGTGGCGGTGGCGGTGGCGGTGGCGGTGGCGGTGGCGGTGGCGGTGGCGGTGGCGGTGGCAGCGGCGGTGGCGGCGGCAGGGGCGGCGAGGATGAGGAGCGGGGGGGGAGGAAGGGGCCTGCGATCCACGCGTTCACCGAGAAGGGGCG
Source organism: Acheta domesticus (assembly GCA_031308135.1). NCBI lineage: Eukaryota > Metazoa > Arthropoda > Insecta > Orthoptera > Gryllidae > Acheta > Acheta domesticus. The sequence continues at coordinate 47,019,139 of JAHLJT010002630.1, forward strand.
GCGGAGGCGGAGATGGGGCTCCCGCTTTCCCTGGCACACTCAACCCACCTGCGCCACAAGGCGAGACAACAATTAACGAAGGTAATTTATTATACAACACGATACAGCGATACTTTATCTACGAGGGGAATGTATGGCGGACGAGCGAGGCATCTTTCTACATAAAAGTATTTTATTATGTATGTTTCATTTAATATTAATTTAGTTAGTGAATGCCTTATTTTACGTGGCGAGACACGGGTCATCAGGCTCGCTCTTCCGTCTGACCACGCAAATTTCACTACGCTCCTTTCACCACCTAGCGGAGAAAGAAGGTATCAGCAGCCAGCGTAACCGATATACCACCGAACCCGAATTTATTCCTTTCATTTTGTACAATACGCATTAAAAATGTTATTTTCAATCGGGTTACATCAGGTTAAATAATTTCCGGCGTCCCCGCTTGCACCGACAATATTTAAAATAATTTTAATTTTTTCCATTTTGATAAAATAAATTCAAACTTCATAAAACTGAGATAAGCCTCTTAATAACTGTTATGAAAACACAACTGTTCTACCAAACTATGACTCACGAATGACTATCAACTTGTCTGACAAGATGAACAGTCACTTTGAAACAAAAAAGTGTTTTCGAATTTTTACTCTATAAAACAATGAACGACATTCGTATTGCAACTTGTTGCAATACTCGACTGGTTATCACGCTCAACCTAACGACCTTGTTTGATAATTCTCCAATCTCGTATTGAACTAATAAGATGCCTTACGATACTTATTTCGTAAATAACTAAATCCCCTGCAAGCGATAAAACGCGCCTTAGCAATATACTGTTAATCACCGGGAAGAGGGTTAAGCTTCCGAATAAAATAAAAAGTAAATTACGACTTTCATGAAGAGGCGTCCTGATTTTCAGAAGTTTTTCAGTAGATCTTTCTCAATTGCTCCCATCGTTTCGTTTTCTTTTTATTCTTTCTTACTTACAGGATACAAAAATAGAGGAAATACCTAAATTGAAATAAAAACTGTCAATGTCCCAATTATTATTTTTCTATTTACTTTGTCAATGTTTGTGTTACGATTCATAGCTGGTCCCAAATGTGGGTTTTCAAATAAATATAATTCTTCGAAAAGAAGGTAAGGTGGTTATCTCTTGTTGCGTATCTGATGGATGGAGAAAGAACCCGACCAGTGAATGACGGCTCAGAGTTGAATTCTAACACCATTGTTGAACGAATATTTACTATAAATTTTAGTTGTTTTTTTCGTGTATGCTCCCCTGTTTTATCTCACCAGAAAAGATTAAGAGTATTTTCTCAAATTATTATATTCACTTTACATGAAATATTATTTTTATTACGCAACTTGTAAAACAATTAAGCGATTATTTTGATAATATTCAACAAAATAAAAGAAATACTTATTTAGAAAATTCATTGCCTCAGTAGTCATCAATTTCATCACCTTACTAGTTCTTGAGTTTGTCACAATGTGGCAGTACCATGCATGCAATAAAGGGAAAATTCAAACAAATGCCTTTTCAAAAAAGGGTGGGTGTTTCCCAAGTGGGAAAAGCAAAAAAGAGGCCGAAGGGGGAGGGTGATGAAAAATGATCGTTCATAACCACATTTTGTAGTAATTATAATCGTTAACTTCAAAACATCGGTAAAAAATGTATGTTAACATTAATAAAAAATGTTTTATTAGTTAGTAACTCTGAAAGGCGGTATCAAAATATACCTGTTTCTTTTTAAAGAAATTGTGTTTATCAATGTGTTAGGAGGGGAGGGACGGAGAAAGGAAGGGTTTGAAACTAAACATTTACCTCAAGCGGGGGTATTAATAAGCCAACAAGGTACGAAAGAAACGGAACGAGCATGCATCTTGCCTGTCAGAAGATAGCACCGGGTAAATATGCAAGAGAATAGGAAGGCGATCCGGCAGGCCGAAGAAACGATTTTCCCCCAACGCATGTTCCAAACAGCTGCGCAGCGCTTTTCAACAGTCGCGAGCGCACTGTGCGTGGGCGGGAGAGGGCGGGGGTGGGGGAGAGGAGGGCGTTCTGCTCCCCAGCGCGCTCTTTCTCTCCGCCAAAGGTCACTCCCCTCAGCTCCCCATTTCGCGCGGTTTAAGTGGCAGAGCTCACCCAACATTACCGGCAGACTCGTGTCGCATTGTTCCGAACAGGCAAAACCGGTATGCAATGCATGCTGAAGAAAACACATTGGTATTTCGATTTTTGTTCTACTGCTCTATCAGAACAAGAAGAATAAAGTCAATTGAAAATACATCATTTCAATTTTGTTCTACTGCTTTATCAGAACAAGACGAATAAAGTCAATTGAAAAAACATTATTTCAATTTTGTTCTACTGCTCTATCAGAACAAGAAGAATAAAGTCAATTGAAAATACATTATTTCGATTTTTGTTCTACTGCTCTATCAGAACAAGAAGAATAAAGTCAATTGAAAATACATCATTACAATTTTGTTCTACTACTCTATCAGAACAAGAAGAATAAAGTCAATTGAAAATACATCATTTCAATTTTGTTCTACTGTTCTATCATAACAAGAAAAATAAAGTCAATTAAAAATACATCATTTCAATTTTGTTCTACTACTCTATCAGAACAAGAAGAATAAAGTTAATTGAAAATACATCATTTCAATTTTGTTCTACTGCTCTATCAGAACAAGAAGAATAAAGTCAATTGAAAATACATTATTTCGATTTTTGTTCTACTGCTCTATCAGAACAAGAAGAATAAATTCAATTGAGCCGTGTTATTGAGTGAACTAAACTGTGTTTCCAAATTTAAACATGCCAATCCCGCGTCTCATGACAGTCTTTTCTGTGATTTCAAACACAGAATAGCGTAACTAACTTAACAACAGTGCAACAACGTTCGCTGGTCCAAAGAAGCGGTGTCCATTGTGACGCATGCCGCTCAAGAGACCTCGTACGCACTGCGGATCAGGGTGGGAGAGGAGTGAGATTGCGATCAAAGTACCAGTTTGGTGAAAATGATCATGGAGACAGAATAGAAACGAAATGGGAAGCCAGAGAAACAAATAATTCTTAAAATACGATGTCAGTCGTGGTGGTTCAGAAATTTCACGAGAATCGATGACGGTCGGATCCGTCCCCCCCGCCACCAAGCTGTGGCAAACAGCATAATAACAGTGTCCAACACTTTGCCTATTCGGCAAAAGTACGGGCAGAGCAAGTTTATGTTTCCCTTTTTATCTAAACGCCGTACACCTTTTATCAGTATTGGGATACCACCAAACTTGGTAACCTTAAACATACACGTCAAAGAAAGCACATTCCCCTTATGGTAATTTCAGAGTAGGGTGTAGCGCCAACAGAAATGTAAATGAAGACATAAACTTTAGGCATATGTTATGATTTGCTACATTTAATTTTTGTGCGTTCGTCTTAGTCATGTCTTTACCACCATCTTTCTCTCTCCCTTCCCCCTCCTCTTCCACCCGTACGTTCTCTGCCTCTCATTTTTTTTTCTCTCTCAGCAAACATCTCGATAAACGAATGATATAAGAACATTCGAGGACTTCTAAAATACCACTCAATAGTTCTCCGTATCGGAATTAAATCCATTATGTTAACATTTTCCCTGCAGTATGTCTAATATACTTTTTTCGAAATTATAAAAGGCTTATAAGTCCTCGTTTCATAATTTACGTTAAGTATTAAAATATGGAAAAGAAAACAGTGCCCGAAATTCCAACAATTATTCACGATACAAACCTGTCTATAATCTTTTACGCATTTACCGATAGAATAAAGAGAATAAAGTTCAATGATAAAAGAGACAAACAATCCAGAACGAAAATCCCCTGTAAACAGGAAGCGTTGCACCATAGCTGACGTGTCTACATTTCTCCGAACTCCGGAATGCTGCGCTTATCTGACAACATGAGGTAGGTTATCAGCTCTGCACGCCTACAGAGGCTCCCGACACATTACACCCATTTTCCTCTTTATCGCGATGGTTACTTCTCTGCAAGCCGGTTAGAGAATGCACAGCGGTTAGAAAACAATGGCATATGAGATAAAGTTGTTGTAAACACTTAATGTGTATTAAAAGGATGGAATCAAGAGGTTATGTTCGTTCTGCAATAACTTTTGAATTTCTGGAGAATTTCTGAGATTTTGCAGGAACACACTGGAAAAGGTAAAAAACAAATGGGGAGGTTTGAGCCACAAAATATTATCCCAATTTGGGTTACACGCCGATATTTGTGCAAAATAGCCTCAATCAATTTACAAAATCTTCACACGGTACGAAATAAAGATTTCAGACTTTCACTCAAAGTTACATGCTTCATATCAAACTCTTTAAGTCCACTAGAAGCTACAAAACTCGTCATTTCCGAAATTATACCCAAATCATCCGAAATTTTCTCCTTCTCCAACCTTCATGCCAAGCACTACTCCTTTCCACCTAGGCCAAAAAGCTCATTTCCCACTGCGCAACCAACCACCCTTCCCGAAGGATCTCTTCCGCCCACCATAAAATTTTAAACACTATTTCCCATTCTATTTCCTCCCTTCACTATGACCAGCACACTTCAATTGAAAGTTACATCGACTGTCAAGTTGAAATCGACTGTCATTGAGTAATACATCTTACGTACCACATTCGCCTGAGAATGGACAATATCCTAACATGTTAGCCGATCCAATATCCCGTGTTTTACTTATTTGCAGTGTTAATTTTCTGAAAAAAACATTATGCGGTTCTTTCTGAATGACATGTTGCACTAACACAACAAAGCATACCCGTAAGAATGATGACATAACCTTATTTTATCATGAACATTAAAGTAAACCAGTACTTAAGTTTACAGTTTGTATCTATAATCAATATTAAAGAAGTGCCTTGGAGAAGAACTACCCCAGACATAAACGAAGTATATTATTATTTTATATCTCTTTTGTGTATATCAAAGATGTCTAAATCTTCTGCCTATTGAATTTTACAATTTTGTATTCTGATTATTAAAATTGATAAAGGGTTCGCGTCCCCTTGCATTCCCCCAGAAACTCAATACTGATTACGTGCATTTAAAATTGACGACCAACTTTAGAACATCGATGTTTAATAGTAGTTTATGCAATTAGTTTATAATGTTGACCTTTTTTGCACGAATAAGAAAATAGTCTATTACTAAACGAACGACGAAGGAGTGAGTTTAGTAATAGACTATTTTCTTATGAGTGCAAAAAAGGAACATTATAAACGAGTTGCATACGCTATTTTTTTGTATAACATCATTATAAAGTTATAAATGAAACGAAGTAAGTGTAAGTAAAGTTTTATAGTTGGCAACATGGACGTTGGTATTATGACGTCACAACTGTGACAGCGGAGAGCCGATTCACGCGCGCATTCGAATGAAAGATGGCGTCGTTACCAATGGTAGTTTTAGAAAAAGCCTCGAAGGCAGAAGAAAGTTTAATACCTAAAAAGTCGAGTGCATTGTATGAAAAGGAATATATAAAATTTAGGAAGTGCATGGAAACAAATAATGTAAATATTATATGCGAGACAGTTGTTCTAGCATATATATCTGAGTTGGTAAGTTTGTCATACTTTTTACTATTAATACTAGTGTCGAGTTCTCATTTTCTAATTTATGTTATTTTGAAGTTTGCAGTATGTAAGGCATCATATTTGTGGTGCAGTCATTCAAAATTGAAGACTATGCTGAAAATTAAAGATGGAATTGACATCTCTGCTTATAACAAAGTTCAGTTATATATGAAACAAGCTAATGTCGGCTATGAAGCTGAAAAATCTATGATATTTTCGAAAGATGATGTGAGAAAATTGTTAGTGGAAGCAGATGATGAGAAATATCTCTTAATGAAGGTAGAGTAATAATATTTTGTCTACTTTCTGAAACCAGTTCTACAGATCTGTCTTTCTGTGAACAGTAGAAGTTCGTCATGACGTCATGTCGCGTTTAATAATGGCAATGACGTCATGTAGCGTGCGATAAAATACTGGATTATGCACGATTCGGGGTATCGAAAAGGGTCGTTTATAATGATGGTATACAAAAAAAACACTTATAGTTTTTGGTCAATGTATTATTAACAGCGATGTTTTAAATTTGAACATCGATGTTTGGGAGCATGGATGTTTTGTTGCCTTTGTCGCATCACTAGTAAGTACCAAAATGAAGGCGTGGAAGACATGTCTACGTGATGATTTGCGCTTCTGGCGGCAAGGTAATGTAAATGGAGGGATTCACACTGGCGATGCTGTGGCGGTTGGTGGTACTCTTGCCAGCAAAAGACAGTAAATGGCAGCCTTCGCACTAGGCCATCGGAAGCGCTACTAAGCTCATGTTAATTGCCATGCGATCGCTGGCAATGAAGACTCCTTCCTTTCCCACGCCCAGTGTGGCCGTTCGGTGGCTAGATCAACGACAGCGCCACTGAGCTTCTGTTTACTGCCTTCACTCACAGTTGGGTCTCGCGAACCCTTCCTTAACCACGCTCAGGGCCGGTTGCATAAAGCATTCCATACGGGTTCCATGGCAATGGATTCTACAAAATTTATAGGCTCCTCAGACCGTTCACCGTTGCATAAAGCAAATGTATGGAATCTACAACTATAGGTTCTATAAATACTTCAGAATCCCACTACTAGATAGCGACACAGTCGATAATTGAATAGTATATCGTTTTGCACGTTCTTAGTGTGTGCTGAGGCCTGGCGAAGTGGTTTTAGCGGTGTGTTTTTGTGTCTATACGTTCTCAGTATCACTTTCGTTTTATTTTATATTCATTCATACATACATATTAGTTTATTAGTTTTCTTTTTATTTAATTCTTATTTAAGTACAGTTTATTAAAGAATAAACAGTACTTAAATAAGAATTAAATGAAAGTAAAATAATGTCTGTATGTATAATATTCACTAAAATTTAACACTCAAAAATACTCCAAAAACGCACAGTATACACCAAATAAAACTCATAAAAAACACTATATCACAACACGGACGCCAAGAACCACCAATAACCTCCAACACTAGTAAACAGAAGCTTGCAGCAGTGCGCTGTGTCGCCATGTTGCTTATTTGCATATTCTATAATCATTTGTAGACCTGTCTCAGGACCTATAAGATATAGAAAATTTTGTAGGTTCCATAAGTCATATTGGTCGTTCCAGAAACACGTTTTGCCGCTGTAGACTATTTTATAGAATCAATAAGCTTATGAATTCCATATCGAACGTTTATGCAACCGGCCCTCAGTGGCGCCGTTCGGTGGCTAGACCAACGACAGCGCCACTGAGCTTCTGTTAAGAGCCGTGCGATCGCAGGCGATCACAACTCTTTCCTTTCCCACGGCTAATGTGGCCGTTCGGTGGCTAGACCATCGGAAGCGCCACCGAGCTTCTGTTAAGAGCCATGCGATCGCAGGCGATCACAACCCCTTCCTTTCCCACGGCTAGTGTGGACGTTCGGTGGCTAGACCATCGGAAGCGCCACCGAGCTTCTGTTAAGAGCCATGCGATCGCGGGCTATCACGACTCCTTCCTTTCCCACGCCCAGTGTCGCCGTTTGGTGGCTAGGCCATCGGAAGCGCCATCGAGCTTCTGTTAAGAGCCATGCGATCGCGGGCTATCACGACTCCTTCCTTTCCCACGCCCAGTGTCGCCGTTTGGTGGCTAGGCCATCGGAAGCGCCACCGAGCTTCTGTTAAGAGCCATGCGATCGCGGGCTATCACGACTCCTTCCTTTCCCACGGCTAGTGTGGACGTTCGGTGGCTAGACCATCGGAAGCGCCACCGAGCTTCTGTTAAGAGCCATGCGATCGCGGGCTATCACGACTCCTTCCTTTCCCACGCTCAGTGTCGCCGTTTGGTGGCTAGGCCATCGGAAGCGCCATCGAGCTTCTGTTAAGAGCCATACGATCGCGGGCGATCCCGACTCCTTCCTTTCCCACGCCCAGTGTCGCCGTTTGGTGGCTAGGCCATCGGAAGCGCCATCGAGCTTCTGTTAAGAGCCATGCGATCGCGGGCGATCCCGACTCCTTCCTTTCCCACGCCCAGTGTCGCCGTTTGGTGGCTAGGCCATCGGAAGCGCCACCGAGCTTCTGTTAAGAGCCATGCGATCGCGGGCTATCACGACTCCTTCCTTTCCCACGCCCAGTGTCGCCGTTTGGTGGCTAGGCCATCGGAAGCGCCACCGAGCTTCTGTTAAGAGCCATGCGATCGCGGGCGATCCCGACTCCTTCCTTTCCCACGCCCAGTGTCGCCGTTTGGTGGCTAGGCCATCGGAAGCGCCATCGAGCTTCTGTTAAGAGCCATGCGATCGCGGGCGATCCCGACTCCTTCCTTTCCCACGCCCAGTGTCGCCGTTTGGTGGCTAGGCCATCGGAAGCGCCACCGAGCTTCTGTTAAGAGCCATGCGATCGCAGGCGATCACAACCCCTTCCTTTCCCACGGCTAGTGTGGACGTTCGGTGGCTAGACCATCGGAAGCGCCACCGAGCTTCTGTTAAGAGCCATGCGATCGCGGGCTATCACGACTCCTTCCTTTCCCACGCCCAGTGTCGCCGTTTGGTGGCTAGGCCATCGGAAGCGCCATCGAGCTTCTGTTAAGAGCCATGCGATCGCGGGCTATCACGACTCCTTCCTTTCCCACGCCCAGTGTCGCCGTTTGGTGGCTAGGCCATCGGAAGCGCCATCGAGCTTCTGTTAAGAGCCATGCGATCGCGGGCGATCCCGACTCCTTCCTTTCCCACGCCCAGTGTCGCCGTTTGGTGGCTAGGCCATCGGAAGCGCCATCGAGCTTCTGTTAAGAGCCATGCGATCGCGGGCGATCCGACTCCTTCCTTTCCCACGCCCAGTGTCGCCGTTTGGTGGCTAGGCCATCGGAAGCGCCACCGAGCTTCTGTTAAGAGCCATGCGATCGCAGGCGATCACAACCCCTTCCTTTCCCACGGCTAGTGTGGACGTTCGGTGGCTAGACCATCGGAAGCGCCACCGAGCTTCTGTTAAGAGCCATGCGATCGCGGGCTATCACGACTCCTTCCTTTCCCACGCCCAGTGTCGCCGTTTGGTGGCTAGGCCATCGGAAGCGCCACCGAGCTTCTGTTAAGAGCCATGCGATCGCGGGCTATCACGACTCCTTCCTTTCCCACGCCCAGTGTCGCCGTTTGGTGGCTAGGCCATCGGAAGCGCCACCGAGCTTCTGTTAAGAGCCATGCGATCGCGGGCTATCACGACTCCTTCCTTTCCCACGCCCAGTGTCGCCGTTTGGTGGCTAGGCCATCGGAAGCGCCATCGAGCTTCTGTTAAGAGCTATGCGATCGCGGGCGATCCCGACTCCTTCCTTTCCCACACCCAGTGTCGCCGTTTGGTGGCTAGGCCATCGGAAGCGCCACCGAGCTTCTGTTAAGAGCCGTGCGATCGCGGGCTATCACGACTCCTTCCTTTCCCACGCCCAGTGTCGCCGTTTGGTGGCTAGGCCATCGGAAGCGCCACCGAGCTTCTGTTAACAGCCGTGCGATCGCAGGCGATCACGACTCCTTCCTTTCCCACGCCCAGTGTCGCCGTTTGGTGGCTAGGCCATCGGAAGCGCCACCGAGCTTCTGTTAAGAGCCGTGCGATCGCGGGCTATCACGACTCCTTCCTTTCCCACGCCCAGTGTCGCCGTTCGGTGGCTAGGCCATCGGAAGCGCCACCGAGCTTCTGTTAAGAGCTATGCGATCGCAGGCGATCCCGACTCCTTCCTTTCCCACGCCCAGTGTCGCCGTTCGGTGGCTAGGCCATCGGAAGCGCCACCGAGCTTCTGTTAAGAGCTATGCAATCGCAGGCGATCCCGACTCCTTCCTTTCCCACGCCCAGTGTCGCCGTTTGGTGGCTAGACCATCGGAAGCGCCACCGAGCTTCTGTTAAGAGCCGTGCGATCGCGGGCTATCACGACTCCTTCCTTTCCCACGCCCAGTGTCGCCGTTCGGTGGCTAGGCCATCGGAAGCGCCACCGAGCTTCTGTTAAGAGCCATGCGATCGCGGGCGATCCCGACTCCCTCCTTTCCCACGCCCAGCGCCTCCGCCGTGACTCACCGTGAGCGCCGGCCTGCGCGCGCAGCACCTCGGAGGGCCTGAGCACGGGCTCGGGCGTGACGGAGGGCGAGGGCGGCTGCGCGGGCGGCGGCGCCAGGAGGCCGCCCTGCTGCGCCAGCCCCGGCAGCGCCAGCGGCGCCTGCTGCGCGGGCGGCGGCGGCGGCGACGACGGCGGCGGCTGCGGCGACGGCGACGGCGCGGGCGCGGCCGAGTCCGCCTCCACGGCCGGCGGCGGCGGGGGCGGCGGCGGCGGCTCCGACACCACGCGCTTCAGCGCCCTGCAACACACGCACGCACGCTCCGTTCAGCTCCGTTCAGTGATGAACGTATTTTACGAGATTCGGGTCATCAGGTCTTCTCTGACCACACACATTTCGGTACGCTTTTCACCATCTAGCGGAGAAAGAAGATAGCACTAGGGCGACGAAACAGGACGATTTAAATATAGCTCACAGGTTTCTTTTAGTCTTGAGGATTTTTTACATGCAAATAAATTTACAACATGATGGGATAGCCGGCTTTACAGGTGTAGGAAGGATTTTTTTGGATTAGTTTCTTGTTCTTCTTTTAGGTAGTGTATTAACGTTATGCCTCTTCCATTCTAATTATATTATTATTAATATTATTAGTACTATTACTTCCCTATCTCCCATCATTTTGGAAATTCCGGCTTCGGCCATGTCTGGTAGTATGCAACATTTGGGTGTTGTTACGACCTGTCTACATTAAACGTTAATTTGTTACCCATTTCATGAGAGCTACTGAATTCCTTTTTTTTTGACAGCCCCTACTAAAATCTGTTACTTTCAGTGCATGCACAGCGTGCTTAAAGATCAATTTTTAGCACCAGTTATAAACGTGAGGCACTGCTTAAGTGTACAGATAAATCTGTCAATGCAACAAAGGAAACAATATATTTTCGTATGATTGCATCAGCTACTACTGATCTTAGTGTATCATTAAGTGATTTGTATACTTGAATTAAAATAAAATTAAAGTCACTAATTCTGTCTGGAAAATAGTGTGAGAAGCACGTGGTAAAAGTGATTTTACCAGTAATATCATAAATAACTATTTCGCTGGTAGTATTCATTTCGTTCGCGTAGAAAAGTAAAAGCATTTCGACTTGTTGAGAAGGGTAGTGGAAGTCTGCATTTCGTTCTCAGGAGCTTTACTCAAGGGATCACAAAAATGGCATGCAAATGGTGTTGCAGAAACAATTTCACACATATTATTGACTGACATATATATACGAAAACAGTTGCAGCAGGTGCTCCTTATCTCCTTTCATAGGCACGTAAATTTGCTAGCGAGAACGCGAAGAAGAAATATTTTGAAAGAAGTTTTCGTTTTGTTTGCAGGTATTACATATCAATCTTTGTACTTAACATATTGTTAAAACAGTTCTGGATGCATAGACTTAGTCATAAATTTTTGAATATTCTTTTCTTAATGTTGTTAACTTAAATAATGCAATTTCTAACTTTTCTGTTAAAGATAGTCAACTAATGTATGCCCAAAATACTAATATTAATCGTATATGTCTAAACAAGTTTTTTATTAGCTAAATACATATTTATCGATCGTTAATCTGAATCGATTAATATCACATAATATTCCTTTTGAGCCTTCTTAAGTCTTACGCAGTTATCGCCATGGCTATGATATACTATGAGAAAAATGATAAAGATATGGAAGATGAATCACACTGTTAAGATAGTAATAGATTAACGAAGCGGAACTATGCAATCGCAAGGAGATGTACAAAAAATATACAAATGTAGCCCGAATGCTTAGAATTATAGGTTTGTTCTCCGCGCATTTCCGAAAACACGCCTCTAAAATAGCTCGCTAAGAAATAATATTCCCCTCCAAAGGTGATAAATTAGTAAGATAAGGTGAAATAAACAATAAAAATGGTAAAATTTTTCAACAAGGAAAGACAGAGGGAAAATGAAAAAAATAACATTATCTGAAGAGGAATTTTTCTAGATTACATAGATTCTATATGACTCAATTCCTTGAAATACGATAACCATATTTTTAACGCATTCACTTATCTATTTATTCAAAGGAAAACAATTTAAATTCAGAATGAAGATTCCTGAAAATGAGCGTTCATCCTTTCGCGAGATTTAACAGAGTAGAGAGGACGCCGTGATTGCACGTCGAATTCCGCGAAGGAAAAGTGCTGTGTTTTGGGTAACCTTCAGAATTTGAACTTTTTCTTTAGTTGAAGTTACGCAGTGCGTAGAAATGTGTAAAGTAATGGATGTTAAACAAAATTAATATATGCAGTAAATTTCTTTTGAACAAAACAATAGTAGTTTGTGAAAGCGATTTTTACAAAGATGCATTCGCACCAAGTACACATATTTTATCTGAATTTTCAGATTCAGGAGATTGTCCTTCTTGAATATTTATTTATTTTGTTTATTTATTTGTCAAAAAACAGTAAAAACTGTATATGACGTGTGGGTAAAGAGATTTATCTGCGCACATTTTCTTGAGGGCCAGAATAAAAAAATAAATAAAAAAAAGAAAAAAGAAAAAAAATGAATTTAGAAAATAATTATTTTAGAAAAATAAAAATATTTGAAAACTGTTTGTTCCCGAGTTATAGAAAATCAATTTCCACGGTAAATGAACTACAAGCAAAAGGAGTGCTCAACAAAACGTGCGCACAGTGAAGCTACATTTACGTCCAGAAGCAAAACAAGGGGCCATCTCAGCATTTGCTCAATGGATCAGGGAAACTGGACAAAAACCTAATCGAGATGGGGGTCATTGACCCGGTAGTAATTAGTAATTAATGACTGACTTTTATTTCTTATTACTTGCGTTCACTCTTTTCTAATAGTTACAATCGCAAGAAACATTTTTCTTGAGGAAATAGTTATAAAGTGAGGTAGAATTTTCTTTCATACAGAACTCGACGTATGAATATTTGATATTACAGCTTACAACACTCAAACTGACAAAGACCTTTAACAAATTATTTCGTAAAACGAAGTTTCGACATTTTGATTCCATGACATATCAATGAGATATGAAACATATTGATGTAATTAATTTACGGTTTATAATTAAGAATTATATATGACAAAAGTATCAAAGGTAAGAGCCAACCAAGAACTAATTATTCAACGGTCAATTTTCAGTTTGGTGAGGGAACTCATAGCTTCCCTGATCCATGCGCCTAGCATCACTCACAAAGTTGCGTTAGAGTAACAATTTGGCTGTTGGGGAGAGATTTCGAAATTTTGCCGTAAGCAAGGTCACAGAAAGGTGGCGGAAATGTTTGCACGGCCGAAACGTGCCGAGGTCGCGGCGTCTCCGGAACAGCCAAGTAAATTCTGACTCCCGCCATGGAAGCCCATACTTCGTTTTTTCTAACGTGGCCGAAGACATTAGAACATCATTAGACCCCCTGCCTTATAAAATGAAAATTTTTAATAAATTCGCTAACGTCCTTCTCAACGGGGCTCGTGGCCTCAGAAATGTGCTTCTCACTGTTCAAAATATTCATTTTATAAGACAGGAGGTGTAATAATGACCTAATACCATCGGTCACGTTAGAAAAAACGAAGTATACGCTGCCGTCCATTTAGAGTGCTGTCGCATAACATCACCCTCGCCGTCATCCACGTGCTGTTCGTGCATCAGGGCCTAATAATAGGAGCGCGTGCGCCTCCTCGGAGTGGGGCGTGCACGTGGCAACCGCCATCCAACGACTCCGCGTGAATCACGACGCACAGTGGTCCCAAATTACTACCAAAAGATCCATATTCTTTTTCACGTTTTCCAAGCAAACATTTCGACGGACAAAAATGGCAAAATATGACTCTAGCGCAAACATTCGTGAATACATTCCATTTCTCGTTATAGTAATTGATAGTGCAAGAAATAAAAATAAGTTTTTGTCCACGAGTGAAAAAGTATAGCCGTTGAGGCTACGACTAGTGACTAGTGGGATAATTTCCACGAGTGTATAAAATCTAGACTCTGTCTAGGCTCAGGTTTCTTATCCGAAGATTCACTATATAATTTGAACAAAGAGTGCTACAATAGCACACACGTTCTCGCATTATTTTTAAAACTTTTGCAATTTTCAAAAATTCACGTTCACGTCTGTCAGTCCACAAACGAGTTCACGAGTTCACGTCTGTCAGTCCACATCAGAAGTATTTTTTGCCAGCAGTTGGGACTTTTCGCGCGGTGCGAGAATTGAATTAAATTCCGCTACTCGCTTTGGAGTTGCGCTCGCCTTGCTGCCCACTGTGGCAGATGCCGGTGCGCTGTGCGCGGCTTATCGCAGGCGAACGCCTCTTTATCGCGGCTATCGGCGCGCGACAGCTGTCCGCCCCCACTCCGCCCCGCCCTCCCCCTCCCCTCCCCCCCGCCGCCACCGATACGACGCGGCTTGGGATTCCGACACACGGAGGACGTTCGGGAGTTTTGCTTTCTCGAGCTTACTTGGTAAGAAGAGAAAGTGTTGTAATTGTGTGACGGAAAACGGCGAATTTTCGACATAAAAGCTCTCTTTGTCGGGTTCTGGTGACGAAAACGCGGATAAATGTTGGTCCTATGTGTAGTAAATTACTTCCTTTAACACTTTGCGTAGTCAGAATCTACTCTTTTTACCGTTTCTTGATACAAAAAAATTGATAGCAAAACGTCTGTACATTTATAAGTACATTTAAGATAGAGATTATTACCTTCAACAAAATTTCTACTAAAATTAAGCTAAAATGGTCGTGTACAATGTTTTGAAAAACAGAGTCGTTTTCGCGAAATATTTGCTTGAAATTGATGCAATTAAAAATATTTCCCCCAGAACCAATTCAAATATTTTCTTCAATTTTTGTCCAAGGCTAGAACAATGAATGCGTAAGAGAATGTTGCAGGTCTCATTTTCGTTGAACTCACCGAATTTTTGAAAATACAAATTTAGAAATAATGCGACAAAGTATGTGCTGTTGTTTCACCAGCGATTGTTATTTCTTTCACATTTTTATGTTGCGGTTTCATTCAAAGATTTTGTTTTAACAGTTCTGTCAGAAACTACTGTACTGCTACTGGGTTCAGAATAATGCATGCCAGAAAAATGGATGTCGCAAATGGAGCGGCATTAAGAAATTGTGTATGTGTGAATGAGAGTGTTGTGTAATGTTCAGGTGTATTAATGAAATGGTATCATCCTGTTACTACATGCTCACCACATAACCCAACTCTATTGCGTAAGTGAAAAAAATGTGTAGCAATGTTAAGTTTGATCGGTTAAATAACTCTGAAATAGAACCTTTACAAGAATTGCATTGAAATCACTTACTTGTATTTCATCATAAGAAAGCAGAAAGAAGGAAAACACACCATCAATCTAAATAGATGTAATGCAAGAAGAGATATGACAGAAATAGCGAAAACAGACCAGAAAAAGAGAATGAGGAATAACAGTGTGGTAAAGATATGTTGATTGCAGGACAAAATTATTGCATTTTGTAAATACAACAAACATGTAAGAAATGAAGAGAAATGACTGAGAAAAAGATGAAATTAAAGGAGATTTGGAAAATAATAAAGCGAAAGGGAAAAAGAAAAGGAATTTAGTGAAGATCTGACGAATACGAAAAAAATAAGAAAAAAGTTGAGAAGAATTGGTAACAAATAAATAATTTGAGAGAACAAGAGGAAAAATTAAGAATTGTAGACGAGGAAATGAAAAAAATAATTGTCAGTGAAAGAAAATTAGAAGAAAATGAAGAAGGTGGGTAAGGAAGAAAAGATAATGTGAATACGGAGGGAAAAATCGCAGACGGATATAAAACCAGCGGAATAGAAAACATGAAAGTAAGGGAGAAGAAGAAGGTGAAAATGTAGATGAAGAGGAATATAAAGTTTGAGGAGACAGAGTAGAAAGAAGAATAAAAAAAGGGAGAGAGAAATAAGAAAAACGATGAGGCGAAGTAGAAGGACTAGGAGGAAAAGAAGGACGAGGAAGGAAAGAAAAAGAACGAGGTGAAAAAGAAGAAAAACGAGAAGGAAAAGAAGGACGAGAAGGAAAAGAAGGACGAGGAGAAAAAGAAGAAGGACGAGGAGGAAAAGAAGAAGATGAGGAGGAAAAGAAGAAGGACGAGGAAGAAAAGAAGGACGAGGAAGAAAAGAAGCAGGACGAGGAGGAAAAGAAGAAGGACGAGGAGGAAAAGAAGAAAGACGAGGAGAAAAAGAAGGACGAGGAGAAAAAGAAGCAGGACGAGGAGGAAAAGAAGAAATACGAGGAGGAAAAGAAGGAGAACGAGGAAGAAAAAAGAAGGACGAGGAGGAAAATAAGAAGAACGAGGAAGAAAAGAAGAAGGACGAGGAAGAAAAGAAGAAAGACGAGGAGGAAAAGAAGAAGAACGAGGAAGAAAAGAAGAAAGACGAGGAGGAAAAGAAGAAGGACGAGGAGGAAAAGAAGAATGATGAGGAAAAGAAGAATGACGCGGAGCAAAAGGAGGAGGAGAAAAAGGGGAAAAGAAGAAAAGGAGGAGAAGGGAGTGGAAGAAAAGAAGAAAGGAGCTTGAGGAGAAGAACAAGAAGAATGGTGTAAAGTAGGACAAAGAGGAGGTGGAAAAGAGGGAGGAAGGAAAGAAGAAAAAGGAGATTTAGAAGAACAAGAAGGACGGTGTGAAAAAGAAGAGAGGAGGAAAAGAAGAAAAGTAGAATGGGAGGAAAAGAAGAAGAAAAAGAGAAGGAGTGGCTCACCTGGAGTGCGGGGCGGAGGCGGGCGGCGCGGGCGGCGGCAGGGTGGCGGAGGCGTTGGACGCGCGCCGCGGCGACCCTCTCTCCCTCTCCCTCTCAGCCTCCTCGCGCTCCCTCTCTCGCTCCCTCTCCCGCTCCGCCCAGCGCGCGGCCTCCGACGGCGTCGCGCTCGACACACCCGACGACTCTGCGAACAAAACACAAGCGCACTCACTTCAATTCAATTCAAAAGAAGGTCGGCAGGTTCGTAGAAAGAAGGTACCACGCAGGCGATTTGAATTTTGCTTAGAGGATTCTTAATCAATTTTCACTAAATCATTGAACGACAAAAACGTCCAGAGTCAGTGTGACGCATAAATGCATTACAATAAATTCTGTGGTAGTAGCAGAGATTTTGTGGTAATCCATGATAAAGTTCCAAGGTATCAATCACAATAGTAGATTAATTTTTTTTAATATGTGGAGAATTTAGTCATACACATGTTTCGGGAGTGTTTTTCCTATCATCAGTGACACCAAGTAACACAGATTAAACACACATTAAGTAAATGTTAGCATAGTGCTCCTTCCAAGGATGCCGCCATCTTCTAAATTCTAACACATTCTATATTCTACACATTCTAAATTCTCTACATATTAAAAAAAGTTTTAATCTACTATTGTGGTTGATACCTCATTATCCTTGGAACTGCGTTACAATAGTTGTTTGCGTGGGAGACGCCATGCTCCAGTGTTCCAAATGTTTTGACCTTCTTCAGGGCAAATGTACTGAAAATCTCTAAGTTCTCAAAGCAAGAGGGTTGCAATATGACCGCCAAATATTGAAAAGACTCATCGGAATGCGATGTCTCTCTGACGAGTGTGTTATTTGAGGAGCAACTGGAATAGTTGTGAGAGCAACTGGAACAGTTGTAGAATTTGTTGAACAGATAGCGGTGACTTGTAGCTAGTATCTACAAATGTTTTTTTCCTTTGGTTTGCTACTGACGTTGGTGAAATGTCTGTTAAGTGTGTGTCCGTGTGAGTATACAAATAATATTGTTTATAATTTATCTAAGGAGTTTGTACTAGATTTAATTAAACGTACTTCAATAATCTCACAGGATTAAAGTAAAGTTATTTATATTTTTTGAGAAAAATCAGTTAGAAGGGTTACGTTGCCTTGACGCATTGTTTTACGTCATTAACAGGGGCCGAAGTACGGAGTATTGACGTTGTCGGGAGAATCTGTGTGCTGAGGGAGTCAAATTGACAGCATCAAAATGGTGACTTCTTTAGAACCGCTGAATTAACTTAATAACCTTAACATGTTCATTTTTCGAATCACACAGAGCTCCACACATTTTCTCTTTATCCGTATCCTCCTTTTCAAACCGCCATTTTGTATTCAAGAAAAGTATGTTTAAAAAATACTGTAGGGAGAACATGGACCCTCGGAGCATCCGAATCTGCAGATTGCATTGAGATTGAATGGCTCCCTACTTGTGGCGGGCACTGAGTACGGGTGTACCTTCGCATTACGCTTGGTTATACGTCTATTTGTGGAGGAGAGTTAGCATGGGTGTTATCTGTTTGTGTGAAGAGCGTAGGACGTACTACTCCTACTCATACCTATGGAGGGCACTGATATTGGATGTACCCCTACCAGTGGAGGGCAGTTGGCATGTGTTTAATCCTTCGTATGGAGAGCTTGAGGTGAAAGAGTAAGGGTATCCTCCCTACCAGTGGAGGGGCAATATTGATCTGTGTACTCTTCGTATGTAGGACGTGGCGCCTACCTGCAGATGGCATTGTGGTTGGGGGAGGGTACCCCTGTCTGTGGAGGGCATTGAGGTTGGGCGTGGTACTTCGTGTGTGGAGGGTAGTTTGCATGTGTGTACCGCTTGGTGCGGGGGCGGAGAGTAAGACGACTACTGCTTGTTGAGGGTAGTCAGATAGGGTGTCCCCCTACCTGTGGAGGAGAGTGTGCATGCGTGTAGCCCTTTGTGTGTGGGGCGTGAGGAGAGATACAACTCCTACCTGTGAAGACACTAAAGGTGTCCCCCTACTTGTGGAGGGCATTGAGGTAGGGTGTAGCTCTTTGTGTGTAGGGCGTAGTGTCTACCTGTGGAGGGCAGTGTGCGTGCGTGTAGTCCTTCGTGTGCACGGCGTGTTGCTCGGGGGAGGGCATTGATGTTGGGTGTGGCCTTCATGGGTAGGGCCTACCTGAGGGCAGTGTGCACATGTGTAGCCCTTCGTGAGTAGAGCGTGGTGCCTACCAGTAGAGGGCATTGAGGTTGGGTGTGGTCATCGTGTGTAGGGCATGGTGCCTACCTGTGGAGGGCATTGAGGTTGGGTGTGGATTTCGTGTGTAAGGCGCGTTGCCTACCTGTGGAGGGAATGGAGGTTGGGTGTGGCCTTCTAGTGTAGGACGTCGTGCCTACCAGTGGATGGCATTAAGGTTGAGTGTGAAGCCCTTCGTGTGTAATGCGCGTTGCCTACCTGTGGAGGGAATGGAGGTTGGGTGTGGCCTTCGAGTGTACGACGTAGTGCCTACCTGTGAAGGGTTTTGAGGATGAGTGGCCTTCGAGTGTAGGAACTCGGTGCCTACCAATGGAGGGCATTGAGGTTGGGTGTGACCTTCGAGTGTAGGACGTGGTGCCTACCTGTGGAGGGCTTTGAGGATGAGTGTGGCTTTCGTGTGTCGGGCGTGTTGCCAACCTGTGGAAGGAATGGAGGTTGGGTGTGACCTTCCAGTGTAGGACGTGGTGCCTACCAGTGGAGAGCATTGAGGTTGAGTGTGACCTTCGTGTGCAAGGCGTGTTGCCTACCTGTGGAGGGCATTGAGGTTGGGAGTGGCCTTCATGTATGACGTGGTGCCTACCAGTGGAGGGCATTGAGGTCGAGTGTGGCATTCGAGTGTAGGACGTGGTGCTTACCAGTAGAGGGCATTGAGGTTGGGTGTGCCCTTCGTGTGCAAGGCGTGTTGCCTACCTGTGGAGGGAATGGAGGCGTGCGGCGGCGGGGGCGGCGGCTGCGCCTCGTCCAGCTGCTGGTAGATGTCCTCGTACTCGGGCTCCGGCGCGGGGGCGGGCGCGGGGGCGTGGCCGTTGTGAGCGGGCGCGGGCGAGGGGGCGTGGTCGGGCGCGTGCACCTGCGCCGCCGTCGTGTGCGTGCGCTGCGGCGGCGTCGACGCCGCCGACGACCCCGTGGGGCTCAGGCTGCCGTCGCTCGGCGCCCCGCCCGCCGCGCCCTCGCTGCCCGAGCTGCTGTTGTGCACCTCCACCTTCACTGCAACACCAACGCGCACATCAGCAACGCACGTACACACACATACTGATTGCGCGGCGACTGCTAAGGCCAACAGTCCCGTAAGTGTAAAGCATATAATTATCGCGGTAGGTCGCGGTGATCTTCCCCCACTGGATGGAGAGATCCGGCGTTGAACGACATTTCGGCTTGCAGGGATTTCCCCAACCAGGTATCTGTAACACTTGGAGAAACCCCCACCGCCCTAGCCAGGACAAACTGTAAGCTCCCAACTGGTATGCCGGCATGTGTCGAAGTGCGGTGCATGTAATTGTAAGAAAGTAATGAGGATAAATCAAGGAAGAGGATGGAAAGATCGCGGGCGGTCAGTAGCCCGTTTGTAAGGGTACTGCTCCGGCAAACACCTGGTCTTGATTGGAGAAATCCCGGAAAACTATCGATGAGAGCAGCCGACCGCTAGAATTCTCCTCCAGACAGCGGCAGAAATGGATCTGACTAGGTAGTGTCGAAAATTCTGCCATCGTCGAGATTCAAAACCTAGGACCTTCCGGTTAGAGGCAGTGCAGTGACATCAAATGTTACCCTGAGCCAAACCGGTCTCTCTCACACATGGACACACATATGCTTGCTGCTGAAAGCGGTTAGAGGGCGATGTAAAACTTCTTGCGTAATTTATGTAAGAATATTCGAAAATTTAAGGAAAGATCGGAACTATTACCAAGCTAAATATACAACTAATCTTTTTTTTTGCCAAACGTACTCATTTCTAATCATTGACCTCATCTGAAAATTCAGAAATTGATATTCACTCGTTACATGAAATAGTAAATAAAAAGGTATCAGACCAGACGTTTTGGTGATGAAGACCAAGTTTAAGATGGTTTCTAAATGGTGTAAAGAAATACATCGAGAATTGGAACTAATCGAAAAAATGCGATTCCTTTTAGTACTGAATACTAATGTACACAAATCAGAACACTAAATTTTCTCCAAAAGGATCAGTCGCATTACACAAATTGACGAAAACTGTGTGGTATTGCTTAGCGAGTGCGAATTCATAGAAATTTTTTCCACCACTGAGGAAAAATAACGAAGAAAGAGCTTATCTACGGACAGAAGTCAACAACTGCAGGACAGTATATAATCGTTTATTTATTTTAGATATTTATTGAGGTTTAGGAACCTTCAACAGCTGGGATTATTGAGGCTCATGGGGCGCATGATAGAGACTATTTCACTCCTGAAATTAAAACCAATAGTGTTTAACTATACATATAAAATGCCCCAATAAGGGCGGTGTATCTCAAAACCTTTATCGCTTTTTCTATCAGATTTTTCTTACTACTTCTCCCTACTGGCCAATCAAACTGTGACTCATCTTAGGAGACTGTATAGGAGATGTACAGTCCACACATAGCTGGACGCTATGTCTGTATGTCCAATAAAATGCATATATATTATTACATAACCTCTTTGATTTTAACATAGCTTTAAGTTATTTTCAATATTTGGGGCAGTTTGGAAGTTCGTTGGACATAATTTCATTCGTGGACTAGTCCTATTAAATACCACTCGTGCTTTGGAAATACTGAGATAAATCCCCTCCTCGCTTCGTGACTTGGGGATTTATCGTCAATTTCCAAAGCACTCGTGGTATTACCTACGATAATGAAGAGGTTAATTAAGAGGTGAGGTCAATGAGTGCCAGGCAGCACCGCGAAAGCCCGCATTATCCACATAGACCGGCTGGGAATAGAACCGGGGCCCTAGCAATGGGAGGCCTAGTTAGCTAGCGATAGTGAAGTTGCCAAGTAAGGTCGGGAACATTCACATTGAAATCGCAAGACTTTCCGAGATTTGCGTCAGTAACCACTGCGAAAAGTAAGGCCTGCTCAATGTTCAGCCATGCTCAGAAAGACAGACCCAAATATGTGCACAATTCAACAACTGCGCCCGTAATCCGATTGTCAATTGTCAATACAGAACAGATGACGTAATTGCTCATGAAAGAAAGAAAATAAAACAACAGAAACAACAAAATGATTATCTTTTACTGGAGTGACAATTTCTCTCATTTTGCGAAATAAAATCATCGTTACTGTCAAATGACAACGAAATAAATTTCGATTTTCGCAGAAAAAATGGACAGAATAAAATGCATACTTTCCTGCAAAACTGACCGCTTGGAGATACTAAATCGTTACACAGTTTCTCAGAGTTTGCGTTAATTTTAAGAGTTTTTTTAGACATTTTCAACATTGTAATTCACAAAATTGGAAAACTGATGAAAATGAATATTTAAGTTCCATTAGTTTTTAAAAAAGTAGCACATCTAGTAAAAGTAGTGTTCCTTATATAGTTTATGTAAAAACAAAATGTAAGAAGTTTGTTTTTTGATAGCTTCCTAAAATCACACTTGATCAATCTCGTAATCTCGGCAGTTTGTTCCCATTTTTCGATGTAAACATTTGTACAATGTCATCTTCTTTGAAGAAGTGTCCACTCCTTTTTCGTAATAGTAGATTACATCAAGTGACCAATACTTAAGATTAAAAGGATTATGGTCCGCGAAATTAAAAAAAAACAAGAATTGTAAATTTATATATTTATGATATGAAAATGCAAATGCATAACTTTCATAAAATATTTTTACTTTCCCGTATACGTACGTATACACGGAGTGATATACGTAGTATAGGGAAAGTTATGTAATTCTGCGCGAAAAAATGGCCAATTTTCTGCGGAAAAAAATTAATTGCCGGGCCGTGAAAACGAATAAGTGGATAAAACCAGTTGCTAAATTAAGAAAAAAAATCCCCTAACACGTGGTGTAGCCAGAAACCCTGTTTTCTAGGTCCTTGATACCGAAACCCAATTGAAAGGAAAACGTCCGTCTGTCCGTCCATCTGTCCGTCTGTGAACACTGCTAGCGCCTAAACCATACGTATGATTTCTTCCAAAATGGATATTCCCCAGTCGATCTGCTTCTAGTCGAAGCTTTGAGATTTTGAAAAAGATTCTTTAAAATTTGGGGGTACTTTATATGAAGCCCCCCGGGGATTTTCAACATTTTCTCAAAAACGGCTCCAAATTTTTTCTTTAAATTTCTTGTATGAATAGAGTAAAATACACTTTTTAACATGGCATAGGTCCGATTTTCACGTACAGCTCAGAATTTTCGAAAATTGTGAAAGTTTGAATTTTTTTCGGTATCTTTCTCCAACTACAAAATTGAAGATAGAGATTTTTTCTTCAAATAAAATTTGTTCTGCATATTGAGTTCTTTAATAAAGGTCATGTAAATGTTTTTCAAAATTTTGGTAGTTTTCGTGCAATATTGCGTGCAATATGTGCAATTTTAAAAATATACAAAAACAAAATTTTCTCAAAAACGGCTCCAAATTTTTTCTTTAAACTTTTGGTAGGGATAGTGGTAAATGTACTTAAATCAATGACATAAAAGCCATATTGGTCTATTGGTTGTTTTTTTTAAAAATTACAAAAATGTAAATTTTTTACTTGTCTCTCACGTCGTTAATATTTACATTATCGGCGATTTTTTCACATTATTATGTTTACGAGTATATATGCTTTAAATAATGTCAAGTAAAGTTTCTCGAAAACACTACCGTTTTCTGTGAAAAGTAGCTCAAATTTCGGCATTTTCAGAAATGCTCAAACGCCATTTTCTCGTATATGGCTGCAATTTTTTTCTTGAAACTTTTGTAACGGATAGTGCTAATTACACTCTTTAGTATAGCGTAAAATTTATTTTGAGTTATTTTTTGTTTTTTCAAAAATTATATAAATGTAAATTTTTTGAAAGATCTCTCACATCTTTAATATGCACATTATCCGCAATTTGTAAACACTCTTATATTTGTGAGTGTAAGTGCTTCAAATAACTTCAAATAAAGTATTTTGAAAACTCAAAAATTTTCTGTGAAAATGAGCTTCAAATTTCGCATTTTTAGTAGTGCTAAAACGTCATTTTTTCTTAAACGGCATATAATTTTTAAAAGAAAATTGTCATTTAGGGCTAGGTTTTTGTGTTCTTTAATATTCTAAAATTAATGTTTCCGTTCTACCAATAGGAAACCGAAAAATTAAGAAAATGACAAAAAAAATATACTTTTGGCGATGATAGATGGTAGCTGGCGAGAAAGAGTATGTGGCAATTCCGAATAGCTAGCAAAGACCCAAGAAAATAGAAAACTAATACGGGAAAGTCTGTGCCATTCTGTAGCACCACTAGTTTATCTATCTAATATTTTTTATTTATTTTTATTTTATCTATTTATTAACGTTCTCTTTTATATGATTGTTATCAGAATCTCATAAAATTATACGAGTCTCCTTCACACTGTTAGATTAAACAATCAGCACAAAGACAGTGGAGCTACAACACCACATTGTTTCTTGTATGTATTGAAACGGTTACATAATATTATAATACTTCAATTCCATTAACACTTCACCCATCTCTTAAAAAAAGATTTAATCCAAAGACAACCGAGAAGCTACGGAAAATGTCTGTCTTTTAATTGAAATAACGCTTCGTGATCGAGAAATAAATTGCATTAAAAAATAAAATTATCTTCATTAATACAGAAGGGGATCGAAAGAGTGGAAACTTTTGCAATATTCAAAGTTTCAGATGTATAGCTGAAAATAGGACCTAGCGTATTTTTATGTGTACTTAATTCTATTCGAGCAACAAATTTTGAAAAAAATTGAGAACATTTTCGAGAATATTTGGATAATGTACTAACAATTCACGCTTCGTGCTATGCAACCAAAAAATTAAAGTTTCCATTTCAAAATACAGCAACCACACTCAATCGGGGAATATAGGTTTTGGTGAACATCCAATGGTCAATTTAAGAGGCAGATTGTTTTCTTTTTCAGTATTAGGGACTCCCAAAACACGTATTTCTGTCAAAATATCACCTCAATTTTTTTGCAGCATTACGTAACTTCCTTGATATTTCGTGCACGAGGAAATAAAAAATCTCGAAAACTCTTTATTTCAAAAAAATAAAACATTTAAACAATATTTTAATATTACAAACAAATTCAATTAATGATTACGCTTGAAATGATTCTATTTTGCCTCACAAGAAAATGATTAAGTAAGAGCACGGGGCGTGTGCCATATTCTTATCTAGACAAGTAAGACGTCTTTTATAACCGCTTGGGAGTACATAGGAGGAGCAAACATCGACTGAATTTGTACGGACTCAAAATTTCCAGCTAGTTCAGCTAGGATTATCTCCAGCATAGAAGGCATTTTAATTCGTAAATTAATTTAAAATGAATAAATGTAAAAGTCCTTCTTTTTCTTCCGTTGAAAATACATCATAAAAAGCACGTAAGTGATTGAAATCACAAAGGGAATTCATTCTGAGTTCACTAAGACAGAAAAACGACATAATAACGTGCGACTTTGCGAAGCAGCTATTTCAAATCGGTTCTGTGAATGATATGTTTTAAATCAAACTGCAAGATCGAGAAGTAGAACTGCTCAAACACGTGAGAAAAAAAAACAGGGAGAAGGCATGATAAAGTCGCTTTTATGGAACAAGACAAGTTTATCACTTGACACGGCACGTCAATACGTCTGCCACATTTCGCATTGTCTTATA
The DNA here is from genome assembly GCA_031308135.1 of Acheta domesticus. Classification (NCBI taxonomy): domain Eukaryota; kingdom Metazoa; phylum Arthropoda; class Insecta; order Orthoptera; family Gryllidae; genus Acheta; species Acheta domesticus. Next base: position 47,044,887 of record JAHLJT010002630.1, read on the forward strand.
TGTTCTTATAAGGGATGGCAAGATCCTGACCTTCTTGCTACGAAACTCCTGAGGATCTCCAGAGATCTTAAGCGACTTGAAGGGTTCATCATCATCATCATCATTATCATCAACATCATCATCACATGTTCTTAAGATTTTCTTTGTTTCTCAAATACAGCCATTTCAGGTTGACATCCGACGGAGTAAAGCGAGAAGCGAATACCAAAAAAGCAGGTTATCAGATGAGAAACACATGCATCAGTCGCAACGCAAGTTTCATGGAGGACGAAGTCCTAGATTCTAGTCCCGAAGATGGCACCCTTGTACACCAGCGAAGTAGTTGTCTCTGCTTGGGTCGAGAAAGTTCCTTTTTGTTCTGCAATTTCATTGTTTTCCTATTGTTCTGCCATTGTTCTGCCATTTCATTACTTCTAGGCAGGTGCCGGAGGTGTACATGAACCATTGGGCCACATGCAGAGGTGCAGTTGCTGCATTTGAAACAGTGACAGGGACTGACGTCTCATATTCTCATAAGAGCCGTTCCCCCCATGTGCCGGAAAAAACTCTTCAATAGGACTTCAAGTCTTACAAAGGCTCGATTTGGGCTGCAGTGTCTTCGGAATAAAAGAAAGAAAGTGAAGAATGAAAGAAAGCCAGAAAAAAGGGGAAATAAAGAAAGAAAGAATGAAGAAAGAAAGAAAGGAAAATGGAAAGAAAAGGACAAAGACAAAAAGAAAATGGACATATGTAAATAAAGGAAAAAATAAATAGAAAAGATAAACGATAAAGATAGAAAAGGCGAAACAAAAAGAAAGTGGAAATAAAGAAAGGAAATGATGAAGATAGAAAAGATGAAAGGGAGAAAGAATGTGGAAGTAAAAAAAGAAAGAGAGAAAGAAAGGAAAAGATAAAGACAGAAAAGGAGAAAGAGAAAGGAAAAGGAAATAAAGAAGCAAAGAGAAAGAAAAGAGACCAATAATCATTGAAAGCATTGAAACAGCGATGTCAAGGTCTTCTACTGGTGGCTGTGACACTCGTCGTGGCACCTCAGCATGACACGAGCTTCTCTGCGCAACTAGCGTCGGGAAAGGGAACTATAAGTAACCCCGCCGTTTTACAATAGGGATGGCGTTGTCTCTTGCGGCGGGGTGATGATCTGCGTGAAGGCGCAATTTCGTTGGCACTCGTGCCACGGACTTCCACTGGTGGCATCGACCTTGACAACACTGCATTAAAACATCGCCATCGACGCTCGCACGTGCGTGTGCGTGCGTGCGTTGGGGTTGCGGGGGAGGGGCGGGGTGGGCCTTATCTGCGTGTGGCAAGGCCGCCGGCGCCGTCGTCGGTGCGTCAGCCGATAAGGCAGCTGATCGCAGCCACCTGCGTGCCGGCTCCTCAGCAGAAGCAGCGCGGAGATACTCTCGATACCCCAAGAATCGATACTTCCAAACCCGCTAGTGCAGAGCGAGCAGAGATACTCTCGATACCCCAAGAATCGATACTTCCAAACCCGCTAGTGCAGAGCGTGCGAGGCAACTTTCAGCGGCGAACGATTGGGACGAAATGCTTTGGAAACAAATTCCTTAATTTGTGCTGGTTTTCGAAATCACATTTTTTTCTCTTTTGGGACAATTGCATTTTGCATTTGCAATTGCATTTTATAAACATAGAAACTAAAGTTCTGAACTTCTCCAGATGAAGTGAATAATCATTAATAATATTTTCGATTCATGGTAAATACGTCTTGTAATATACTCGTTATGGGCACATAATATTAACTTTTAAATGTGAAATAAGTGATTCAAAATGGGTCTTCAAGCAAAATGTTCTATTTTATTACTCCTTCTGGGAATTTGTTTAAGCTTTTTGGAAAACTTGGCCCTTTCAACTACTACAATTCTGATTATTAACATAATTCAAATGCAGGAATGAGTTCGAAATGATTAACAAGGGCCAAGTGAGAAAAAACGATGAATTCAGCGTTCGTCTATGAAGATGGTATTGACAAAAGAAGGGGGTTGCGCGTTATTCGAGGCTTGTTTGTTAGGGTACTGTTCTGGCATTTGCTTGGTATTGACTGCGGAAACCACGCAAACTTTCCGATCAGAGCAGACGGCTGATAAGATTCTCTTGCAGACAGCAGCGGAATTTGACCCAACTGCAGACAAAAATCTAAGACCATTGCGTCTCGAAACCAAAGACCTCCCGGTCAAAGTCCCTGCAGAGACAGCAGCAATGAACCAACTCAGCTGGGGAATGGACCGACCTCTGCAACCCTCATCGAGGCTGTGACAGGTGTCGACCCAAAGAAAATTTTGTCTAAGGTTTTGGATAACCTAAAATATTGCCAAACAGATCAATAAAATGCTCTTAAACAGTTTAAAGAATGTGACGGAACAATATGCAAAGAAAAGTGACGGAAAAATATGATCAAAATCAGTTCGGATGAACAACTCAAGCTGGATACGTTATTGATGTATCTCATATTGTGTCTCATATTCGTTCAAGTACACTCCGTTTGGTGACTTTTGGTTTCGTCTGTTCTTTTCCAGGAAATCTCTGTCTTTAATTTTACCGAAATCGGACGAGCTGAAATGGCGCTGATAGGCGTCACAGGAACCTCAGATAACACAACCGTTAACATTACAACTTCTAAGCGAAGAAATCAAATAGGCTACTCAGGAATTCTGTGCAGAACATTTTTTCGCATCTCGTATATACTATTATTTGAAGTAAGCACCAATGATATTAAAATCAATTAAATAAGCGAAAAATGCATTAAAATGACGGGAAAAGCTTAAAAAAGACTTATTCGTCGAAACCGACGAAAAATGTAAAAAATACATAAAAATTTCATTTTGTCATAACATAAAATTAATTTCTATACTAAATGGCATATTTCTAAAGAAAAAAATCCATTTAATTAAAATCCGTCCCTAGTAATAATCCCTCTTTTGCGAGGTCAGACAGGCAGGCCTGGGTCCTGTTTTCATTTTTTATCCCCACCTCGGAGTAAAGTGGGGGTAAGTCATGTGGCAAGCATGATTTCCCCTCAACGTATCTAGCAAACTTGGCCTCCCTGAGCTTTTCTTTCGTCACTCAGCTCATTGAATAGCTACAGTTTCATTTTTGCCCCGACCAGAAATTGAACCCTTGACCTTTGGCTTGCACCTTTGAAAACTAGCACGTTGTCTGACAGCCAATTAATAGGCTACTATTTTAATAAAATATTAATATTCAACGGTTTACTTTGTTTATAATACGTTAAAATATTACGTGGTCATGCTAAACTAAATGTATGCTCCGAATATGTAAATATTTCAAATTGATGTCCTAAAATGTGAATTTTTCTAAATTAATAACATAAGTCCTTTGAAGAGATCAAATTCATCTTGTAGAAACACCGGAAAAAGAAAGAATAACTATATGACTTAGTTGCGAATGTTGAATATTTAATAGACTCGATCCACTGATCATTTTCATCAGTCTTGTATATTCAATTTTGAATCAATCAGTAGCCACATTAACTTAAACGTGCTCGTCGTTTAAGATAATGCCGGATTTTTTTCGTGAGTGGTTGCATTTTCTTATCCCTCCTATTGATACTGTCTTGTCTTTTGCATGCGCGTAGGCTTTCAAAACAAACGTTCACAAACGTCTATTGTAGAATTTCTAACGATGTATTGGAAATAGCAACAGAACCTATGGTTGCATTTTTATCGCAAAATTATCGCATTTGTATCGCAAGACTATATGAATGTTTCAAAAAGAGTTCTGGATCATACTATTAATCTTTTTATCTGTATTACCACCAACACTATCACTGCATCAGTAAGGTCGTAAGTCTCATCGGTTTCTCTTATCAGTTCTCACTGACAAGACTAATAACCGTGAGACATTTGCACCGAAATCTCAGCTGTGGGTGGAACTTTGTGAAAATGGAAGATGTGATTATATTTCTTTTAATTTAATGTGGCTAGAACATTCCAAAGACAAGTTTGAGAGTTCAATTTTGTTTGTGCATGGAGTATTTTCGACGTCAGACAAAGTCTTCAATTGTTTTGTATCTCCATTGAAAGATGAGAAAGTAACCAATGTGATCAAGAAATAACTGGTAATAGTACGAGTCCGTTAATTTGTGCAATCACAGTCCGTAAATCAGTGGATTGCGTAAAATTATTTCAAAGCATCTATTCTACTTCATCTCTTTAGAAATGATTCTATTTTTCATGAAATGAACTTTGATAAATGGAAAATCAGGTGAATATTATCAAAAATCTATGATGATGATAGCTTAAACATTATACAACATATACGACAGCATATATATATGAGCAGCAGTGTCTTATCAGGTGAGTGATGAGTGACGAATAAAAAATGCATACAAGATGTTATAGCGGTGCAGCAAGGATTGTGTTAATTCACAGGAGGAACAGAATAACTCTACGAGGACATCATATAATGAGTTTTCTAAACGTTGATGCGGCAAACACAATAAGGGATCCTTACTTGAGGCAGTAATGAAACAATCGCAGTAAGGAAGGTTCACAACTCGAGACGCCGATGGGATTAGTAGGGACAGCACAGAAAGTGGTATTGAAGGCGGATGCTGGGACAAACACGGTTGAAACATCTAAATTTGTCGTACTCAAGGTGATGGACAACACATAGTATCGTACTTGAGACTTCGTTGAGAGGCACGCGGTAGAACAGCATACAGTCGAGAGAGTAGGAGAAACAGAAAGACGAGATCACACTCGAGACGATGAAAAACACATAGTGACTGCTTCAATCGAAGATGGACAGCACACTGTGTCAAACTGGAGACGATGACGGACAGCATGCAGTGCAATACTGGTAGTCGCAAATTGTATAATATTAGGCACAATGATTGTCAGTACTCTTTGAATTTCTAGCGACGACGATGGGGAATGCATTAGTAGAGACGATAATGTACAGATCTCAATGCATTAATAGAGACGACGAAGAACAGTACGCAGCGTTTTAGAGATGATGAAGATAAGTACTCAGTGTATTAGTATAAACGATGAAAGTCAGTAATCAGCGTATTAGTAGAGATGATTATGAACAGATCACAGTGCATTGCTAGAAATGATGGACAGCAAACAGTGTATCAGCAAAGGAGACAATGGACAACACAGAGACGATGATAGACAACACACAGCGTATCCACAAAGAGGGCAATGGACAGCACACACAGAAGATGATGAACAGCACACAGTGTACCAGCAAAGAGGACAATGGATAACACACACAGACGATGATGGACAACGCACAGCGTATCAGCAAAGAGGGCAATGGACAGCACACAGTGTACCAGCAAAGAGGACAATGGACAACACAGTGACGATGATGGACAACACACAGCGTATCAGCAAAGGGGGCAATGGACAGCACACAGAGACGATGATGGACAGCACACAGTGTATCAGCAAAGAGGACAATGGATAACACACAGAGACGATGATGGACAGCACACAGTGTGTCAGCAAAGAGAGCAATGGACAGCACACAGTGTATCAGCAAAGAGGACAACACAGTAACGATGATGGACAACACACAGCATATGAGAAAAGGGGACAACGTTCAGCACACAGAGACGCTGATGGACAGCACAGAAGACGACGGACAGCGCCGCGTGCGTGTCCTTACCGGAGATGGCGGTGGCGGTGGGCGGGCTGTCGGGCGGGAGGGGCGGGGGCGCGGGCGCGTCGCCGTACACGACGGGCGTGGCCTTGGGGCGGGCGGGCGCGGGCAGCTCCGACGCCGGCCGGATGTCGTCCTCCGCGGGCGCGGGCGAAGGGCTCACCGCGGGCGAGTCCTCCTTCAGCGAAATGATCACCTCCGCGGGCACGGCCGTCAGCGGGTTGGCCTCCACGGGCTCGGTCCCCGACGCCGGCCGCGACCCCGCCCCCACCGCCCCCGCCTCCGCCGGCGCCGGCGTCGGCACTGCCGCCGCCGCCGCCCCCGCCTCGGGCAGCTCCCGCACCACGTGGCCGTTGGACAGGCCCTTGGCCGGCGCCACCACCAGCATCTCCGCCGGCGGATCCGGGATGTCGGCGCGCCCCTGCCGGCGCCGGCAGCAGCACAGAGAGCACGGCCACAACATGGCGGCGCGGCGCGCTCTCGCACGAGGTCACGCGCACTAGGCACTGGCTCGCATCGCCGCGTACACTTTGGAGATCACGATTCAACGTCGGCTTTGGAGGTCACGATTCAAGTTCACTTTGGAGGTTACGATTCAACGTCCACGTTATAGATCAAGATTCAACTACCACTTTGGAGATCACGATTCAATGTCTACTTTGCAGGTCACGATTCAAGTTTACTTTGGAGGTCACGATTCAACGTCCACTTTGGAGGTCACGATTCAACGTCCACTTTGGTGGACACAAGACAACGTCCACTTTGGAGGTCACGATTCAACGTCCACTTTATAGATCAAGATTCAACGACCACTTTGGAGATCACGATTCAACAATCACTTTGTAGGTTACGATTCAACTGCACTTTGGAGGTCGCGATTCAACGTTGGCTTTAGAGATGATGATTCAACGTCAACTTTTGGGATCACAATCCACTCACGTCGGACCAAGTGCCTTCAACACTGAAATCAACTTTGTGGTTACGGCAATCGCGCTACGGGACTAGGTCGCGAAATGGCGTAGGACGTGATGCGCGATCCAGATTTCTTCTTAATCGTCAACTATTAAAAAATATCCATTTCACAGCCCTATACTACAGGCCTTCACTGGTCTTAGCACTTCCATGCAATCACGCTACGCTACCGGTCAGTATAATGTGATAATGTGACACGATGTGTGGATTTCTTAATAAAATGCAAATACAGTAAAATTTTCAGATCACAGTCCTAAACTGCTAACAGGCATTCAGTGGACTTACTGGCACTGGATCTGGCATACACTTCCTGAATATCACGCAATCCTCCTGACCTTTTGTCTTCATAATGACAAACGCGCAAAAAAATGTTTTTTTGAGTCACTTTTTCCAAATCGCTTTGTATCAAAGTTGTATTAAGTCCTTCAGACTTACTACACTGCTCATTTCCTGTACTGTTCAAGTATAGAAATGTCCAATCGCAGGATATGAATCACGAACGGAAATTTGGACTCCGGTCGATGAAGTGTATCACTTCGAAGATTCACAATCAGAGTATGCACATCCACTTCTACGAATGAAAATGCTACACGTAGCTCCCCGCCGTTGCTCGCAATTCTTCTATGAGTGCAGTCTCATGCACTAAAACGCATTACGAAATACAAAAACGCAGGAAACCAACGAGGATTCAACAAGATGATTCACTGATAACAATAGCTATCAAATATTTCGATTATCAAATTATAATTCAGAATTACAATTTTGCATTTCACATTCCAAATTATATGAGTATTTTTGAGAACTGAAGATATCAATGGTCATAAAAATATAAATTAACGCTGTAAAATTAAAAGGTGGACACTAAGTTGCGATGTGATATTACAAATATTTCTTCATAAATTAATGTCTTTTCATTCAAGTACAGTGCAGGTATATCTTCAAAAATTGTGCTGGAAATTAATTCTCTTTGCCAATAAACGAGACGACAATTTTTGCGAGCCAAATCGAGATTTCTAAATTATTAATTTTTAAAGGATTTCTCGAGAAAAATATACGACTAGAGGAGCATGCTGAAATTATCACGTTGCCTTTAAGTTCATTTTCTACTTTGCAAAACTGCATAATAACTTTAAAATTAATATTAACGGAACTGTACGAAAAGAAGAAAACGCTGGTTTGTCTCCTATCACTACTTCCAATTAGAACAGAGCTTGAAGTATTGTGATAATTCAGTAAGTCTCATTCACTGCAATGATTCGTTGACAGAACCAGCAAATATATTAATAAATAAAATCACACGACACTTTCTCGGGACAATTAAGCACTTTGCTAAAGATTTCTGATGACGAAACTTGAAAGTATGCGAGTACTAGTACAACTGATACGCGATCACTCCTGGCCACCTTGAGTTTTGTCTCGCGCCCAGGAAAATCACAATGAAACCGGAAAATTCATTCATCATCCACCTCCAACAAGTTGAGCGGCATTCAAATTCAAATCGCAGATTCGGAAGTCACTGAGCACGGATGGACACTTCACGTCACGTAGGGAAGACGGTAGAGTCGCGAACAAACGACGGTGTCGACATTTTTGCCAGCGGCGGCGACGACGGCGACGGCGGCAACGAGACTAAGGCAGAGGCGGTGGCGCTTATCACGGCCATCTGATAACGCGCCGCCCGCCGATAGGATGACGTCATCGCTCGCGGGTCTCGCGATCCCCCCCTCCCCTCGACCTCATACATTTTTTCCTGTCACCCACACCGCACACTGTTCCGAAATGGATCAAAAGGCGCGCTCAGCAAGCAGTGTTACGCTACTAATCTGGGAGAAGTGGCACCGCAGCAACTGATGTCACTGCAGTGCCTCTGACCGGGAGGTCCTAGGGTTACACTCCGACGGCGCCAGGGTTTTCGGCACTAGCCAAATACAGAGGTCGAATTCTGTCGCTGTCAGTAGGAGAATTCTAGGGGTTGGCTGCTCTGATCGGTCGGTTTCTGTGATTTCTATCAACACCAGGCGAATGCCGGAGCAATACGCTACCATACGACCACGGACCGCGAGTGATTTTTACTTCCTATTCCTTGTTCTATCATCAACCCTTACTTACAGACATGTACACTTACACATGCCGGGAGACCGGGAGCTCAGAGCTCGTTCCGACTGGACAAGCATCAAGTGCTAAAAGTTCAATTTTTAGCACTAAGTCCTAAAAATAAGACGATGCTAAACTGTTCAGATGAATCTATGAATGACACAAAGGAAACAAAATACTTCCGACTGACCGCGTCATCTACTGTAGACCATACATTAAGCGATTTGTAAACTTGAATCAAAAGAAAATGAAGATCAGTAAGACTGTCTAAAACACAGTGTATGACGCACGTGGTAAAAGTGATTCCATTTTGCTCGTAGCGATGAACTATTTGGCTTATTGGCCTCGGGTTGGAAACTTTTCTACTCGCAAAATGAAGTATCACTTCTATCATTCGTATCATAAATAACTATCATGAATTTTCCGTGGCTGATGTTACTAATTGTTTCATAATGTTTCTAAAGATTCGTTATAGCTTTATCACACGACCTACATTCCAACTCCCTCCCTACTCGTTCGTCTCAGAAATGTCACCAAAAATATTTTTCTAGTTGATTCTGAGCTGAAATATTCACGACAGTTTTTTAAATATATAGGGTGAATGCCTGCGATGTTATTAAACATATGTTGTGTCCGTTTTTGGTGTCATTTCGGCCCACTGAGTGCCAGTGGTTCGCTGGTGACAAAGCGGAGCGGTCAGCGACCGTGTTGCAAAGTCCGCTGATCTTATCGTCAAGAGCTACTCGTAAATGGAATGGAGTTATGTAGAAAACATCCCGGCCACGAGAATTAATATGATTGAAAGAGGGCTTGGTAAGTTTTTACACATCTTAAAATTTCGAGCTACAAAGATACTCGTCGAAAATAATATTTCTATGGAATGGACTATATTTACACACAATTCAATTTTTTCATAATTTAATCAATAATATGTATCATTAGTCAGTTCGTGCTATTTATTAATGTAAGAACAGTAATGTGTGTTTTACATTAAGTGCCTCCAAACATCAGCACACTGCTACCACTTGGATGCACTGTGAAAAATCAAAGGGATGGTGCTCAACTGTCAAGAGAACTGGTTTGCCTAATTTCTTTGTATTTTTGTGGGTTGGTCGCTTTCTGTTTAATAATAATTTTCAAGACGGTCTGTGTAAGTGTGAAAGTTTCTCTGCTCTCCCATCTTCCCTCGATAAAAGACACAGAGGTGCGAACACAATTTGCAGCGAGCCAGGATCACGATGCGAAATCATTCTCTCAAACATTGGTGAAATACTCAGGCCGAAATATACGAGGGATATTCGAAAAGTATGGTTACGAAGTGCGTAGCTCTTGCATGGAAATATATTCTTTGCATTTTGGTACGACTGTTGACGGTTTGTGTTTCTGAAAGGCCTCCCAAGCTACGGAACGGAGTTAGCTACTAGAGCTTCCCTTTCTTAAATGTAATAGAAGACCCACAAAAATTCGTAGACTCGGGCTCCTGGCTGATTTATTCATAATATAATCCAAAACATCCTCCACACTTCGTTAAAATATGTTTAATGTGCCTTTTTAAAAATAATTCCCCATCTATTAGTAGCACATCAACGAAAATGACGATCTCCTATAATAGTACATTATGAAAGGATGTAATACCCATTACATCGAGTTTTGTACGGTACTTTTTCTACGAAGTTAAACTCTTACATTGAATCTCTTCTTGGTCATTAACATTAAGAATTCAACTAAGGCCACCTAGCGGACGCTCACTAACCCTACCCTCGCAAGCTGCCGCAGGTGGCTCTGGCCACCCATTCGTCTGCGAGAGTGTACTGCGCTAGTCAAAATTACGATTCAATTTATTTTAAATAATATTCGCAGTGAAACTGAGTGGCGTGAGATCAGGACGGTCCCAATTCCGGATCCGCTACCTTCACTTCAGGAGAGGCTTCAATTACAACCATTGGCCGATAATTTTTTCAAGTTGCCTAATGTTGTGGAATTTGTAGCACTGAAGCAATATTTTCTTTTCCAGAATGCAATTCATTTCCGGGACATGTCATTTCCTATGTTCACTATAGCAGAAGTTCAGGTTCATTATAATAGAATCTTCATAGGCTTATTTGTAATGTAAGTGAAACGGGACCAGTAGCTCAAGTTCACCATAACCGAAGGTTCACTAAATTCGAGTTCACTTTAACCAGTATAGACTGTAAAAGGGATTTTTGAAATTTCCACAAGGGATTTGGTTTGTTCCTCTTCTATTCGAAATGAAAAATTCTGTGATCCATTCCGGTCCTCCATTTACATCTATTATTGAAACGTAAAACATCCTATACCCAAAGAAAGTCTCGCAACACCCACGCTGACGGAAAACACTGTTTTTCCTTCTTCACTCGATGTTGAACCTACTAAGGCCACGTGATGTCAGCTTCTATCCTTATCGCTAGAGAAGAGATGGCGATAGTGGCTCTCACTATTCAAGACAAGATATTCAATCAGGTGTTTCCACATGCCCTGGCGACACGATGATTACTTTGAGGCGCTAACGTCAAAGAGGGCCCGACCTCAACAACGCCTCCTAGAACCTATGAACCTATTTCCTCGCCCTATGAAGAAAGAGGCTCCAAGGAATGCGGGACAATAGGGACCACGTCTCCATCGAATATGTAAATAATTAAAGATATTACAATTATAATAATTATTTTTGAGAATATACGGGCTGTTCGGGGAGGAAACGTCGAAACTTCGAAAATAAGCTCTTAAGGCAATTCTAAGCATATTTTGTCTAATAAATCACGTGGATATTACGAATGGTTGAGCTACAATAACGACTCAAAAGTTGGTTGGAAAAATTGATTTCTAGGCAAAAATTTGCATTCTAGAAGCATAGAAACACTTTAGAAAGATGTAAATTGTTTATTATTTACAAAATAAATGAATATATTTGTTCAGAAAGAAAAATTAAGCGAGAAATAAAACAGCACCCAATTTACACAATTCGACTCCTTTTTTATTTCTCGCTTAATTTTTCTGTCTGAGCAAAAATATTCATTTCTTTTGTAAATAATAAACAATTTACATGTTTTTGGAGTGAATTCTATGCTTCCATAATGCAAATGTTTGCCTAGAAATCATTTTTGAAACCAACTTTTGAATGCTTATTGCGGCACAACCATTCGGAATATCCAGGTAGTTTATTAGACAAAATATGCCTAGAATTGTCTTAAGAGCTTATTTTTGAAGTTTCGACGTTTCCTCCCCGGACACCCTGTATATTATTTATGTATGTACTTTAATTTGTTTACATTATTCATAATTCGAATATTTTCTAGTAGAAAAAAGTATTAGTGGGAAGATTACTGAAAAGTCATTTATTGAATTATTTTTCATATCAATTGCGAATTAAAATATGCCATAATGTAGGGAAAACATTAAAGTTGTACCTAAACACCGAGGTTTAAAAAAGTCTTGTTAAATTTGTTGACAAAATGTGTTTCAGAACGATTGAATATATATCACTCCATCACATCTAATTAACAAACCTTCCAGTACATGTATAAAAATAAGATTCTGACAAAACTGTTAATATTATTCTAAACTGTTATCTCTGTCGCCAATTATTAGATAATTCACGAATAACTCTCTAGTTTTATGAATTAATCACAATAATTAAATTAAAATTAAGGATAATGAATGTAAAGAATTTCAGTAGTGGTGACAGTTGATGAAAGTTGTCACCAAGATATCTCTGCTCGTGTTATCTGCGAGATACGTCGAACGTAACGGAGGAAAAGAAAACAAATAATTAATGATCATGTTTCATTCTTAACATAGTTAAGAACTGAAATTTGAAATGATAAACTACAATTACAATATTTTGCCTAGTTTTGAGTAGGACAATTTCTAACTAGTGTGATTACTAAACCCAGTCCAGGGAGAAAATAGACATAGACGATATTTAAAGTGCAATTTCTCGTTGAGGAAAAACAAGTCACACTGTCAAATATGTTTTTTTAACCAAAGTGTTCGTTCCGAATTCAACAATTCCCACTAACCTACGCTAGCAAGGTCTATAGCCTAAACGAAGACCAAAATTAATATTGTGGCAAAGAACATTGTGTGCTCAATAAACAAAACAAATCTTTGAATATTCCTCCAGGGTTGGAGTGACATGACTGATGTAAAGACCATTTTCTCATATTCCATTGCTTTCTGGGAACATATTTTTATTCAAGGGATTCCAAAACTAATATACCAATACAGCTACAGGTAGGAGGGTCAGGGGTCTTAGGGTCGGGGGTCTGAGGGATGGGGGGTCTGAGGGTCGGGAGGTGTGAGGGTCGGGTTGGTCTGAGAGTTGGGAGGTCTGAGAGTTGGGAGGTCTGAGGGTTGGGGGGTCTGAGGGTCGGGAGGTCTGAGGGTCGGGAGGTCTGAGGGTCGGGAGGTCTGAGGGTCGGGAGGTCTGAGGGTCGGGAGGTCTGAGGGTCGGGAGGTCTGAGGGTCGGGAGGTCTGAGAGTCTAGAGGTGTGAGGGTCGGGAGGTCGGGGGAAGGGAGGTTGGGGGGGTCTAAAGTGACCCACCTGTGAGGCCTGCGGGGTGCGGTGCGCCGGGCAGCGGCGGCAGGGGCGGCTGCGCGTGGGCGGGCGTGGGCGTGGGCGTGGGCGGCTGGGGCGAGGGCGGCGCCGCGGGCAGGCTGGGCTGCGAGGGCTGCGACGCTGGGCGGTGGCGCCCGAAGGGTCGAACAGGTCACGCACGCGGTGGTACACCACCTGCACACCACACCACACCGTCACACACAGCACACATACAGCACAAATACAACAGCACATTACTGATAAAATTGAGATAGTGTATTTCGACGTCCCATAGATGCATCTAGATGTTGGGTTTTTGTTTTAAAGATTCGCCGCAATATGGCAGTGTAATTCATAAATTGCCCAATGTGTAGAATGCAATGTCTAAACCTTTACTTTCCTTTTTCTCAAAACTTGGGTATAGCTTGTTCTTTGCAACAGGAATTGTCGATTCATTCCTTTACAGTTGCTTTCTAGTTTCTATGAGTAAAGAAAATTGTTATCAAGAAACAAATATTTTATCGCTTTCAAGATTTTTGAAGCAGATAATATACTAACAAAAACAAGGTCACACGTCTCCAAGTACTAACATTTACAAATTAAGAAATTATGTTGACTTAAATTCTGTTTCGAGTCATATTGACCCGATCCAAAGAGAATAGGAAGGTAAGCACTCAGTTTCACCTAAAATCAAGACAGAGCAATGTTTTATTTCAAATCATAATATGTATCTGATTGTGTCATTATACAAGAAAAGTATTAAAACAATGGATCAGCATTTACATTGAAATATAATCACGTTTGGTATATTCTTCTTTTCCTAACTTAATCTAAGTTGAATTTATGGCACTTTATACACTACCTGTCTTGCAATTTGCTTTCAGTATATTTGTGTGTGTGATTCATGCTAGTTCACTCAAACAACGCTCTGGTGCATTAAGTTGATTATGTATGATTATACAGGTATAAAGTAAGAAGTAGTACGCACTGATATCAAATACTTTTATCAGGGTATCTATATTAACATAAAGGGAATGCAAGAATATTGTTAAACATTGATCTCAGATCACATTTCAGTTAGACACACCATTTGCTACCATTATTGCTTCGAACGCTGTAAAATAAGTATGTTATTATGCACATTAGAGTAAATCAGAAGCAAATGACACAGAAAGTGAAAGATAATGATATTTAATTGATCAATTAGTTGATCATTTTCTTCAGTACATTATTCATTATTACAGAAACAACACAAGTGCATTAAGATTAAATTGAAATCAGGAGTTCCAGGTAAAGTTCATTCTGAGTTTGATGTATAATGGAAGTAGTGTCTTTTCGTAAGAGCGGCAAAGGTTAAAGATGACATTATACAATATAATGTAAGGAATGGTGTGTCGTTTGGAAATCTATCTACAACATACAATGTAGAATATTACATTAGACGAGCAAGGCTCTGATATTGATAAAGCGACACAATTACATTATATTCATGTTAAAAACAATGCGAGTTCACGTTCACGTTGAAATTAATATGATTATTATGTGAAATTATTTAACGTTGTAACGTCATAATTGGCAGTTGGAGCGGATATGATTCATCCACGTAGAAAGACGTTCTCAAGCATTTCAACATTACGCATGAAAACAATCTTTATCTACCATATGTTATCTGTTTTAGTTGAATTACTCACAAAATTTTGCCTTGATTTCAATTTGCTGATAGATCCCTTTGACGAAGATAACTGTGTATATCTATGGGTACAATAACCTTAGGAAGTCTTTCTCCAGAACAAAATTTTTGAAATATATTAATTTATTCGGATATGAATAATGAAATATTTTGTGAAGAGGAGACGAAGAAAGTGAGAGAAAACTAATCGACAGTTTTGCCGAGAATGTATGAAGATATCGAATTAACGAACTGGTCAAAGTGTTGAGAAAGTTAATAAAGAAAACCAACGTCGACAGAGAGAAAAGAAAAAGAATGAAGTTAATTATAGCGTTTGAAGAATTATTAGGAGAACAAAAAACTGAAGGTAACACTTAACCGTTCTGTATATTATATAACTCATCTTGCAACATACTGCAAGATGATTCAATAATATCAACGTAAGGAAAGTCTAGGTATTACTTTTGTTAAGATTGGTTGTCGACAAGGGAAGAAGAAATCTCAAATAAAAGTTAAACATCGACGCTGAAGTGATAGAATTGAGGAGATGGAAGTGTATAGCAACAAATAGAAAGCAAAGAATAGAAGAACAAAAAGGAGGAAACTGAAAGAAGAAGATGGAAGAACAGACGAAACAGAAGGGAAGAAAGAGGGGCAAGAATAAAAGAAGAAAAGGAGAGAGCCGTTGGAAGGGGAAGAGGAGGATGATGACAGAAAAAAGAGGAGTGTATGAAAAGAGGAGGAGAAGAAAGAGAGGATAAAGAAGAAAATAGAATAAAAGAGAGAAACAGAGAAAAGAAGAAGAAAGGGGAGTGACGAAGGTTAATGATATCAAGGAGTGACGAAGGAAGAGGAGAGGATAGAGAAGAAAACAATAAAGCAATGAAAACTAGGGAAGAGGAAAAGAGAGGTCACGAAGATAGATAAAGAGGAAAGTATATAAGGGAAGGAAGGTAAAAGGAAAATACATAAAACAGAGAAAATAGAGGAGAGGAGGTGGAGGTGAGGAGAAGAGGGGGAATCGATGAAAGAAGGGAAAGATATAGAAAATAGCATATAGTAGAGAAAAATAGAGGGGAGAAGAAGAGGAGAAGAAAGAGGAAGTGTCGAAGAAAGAGGAAGTGACGAAGAAAGAGAAGGAGAGGTTAGAGTAGAAAACTGACGTAGAGAAAAATAGAGACGAAGGGGAGGAAACGTCACGAAGAAAGATGAGAAGGCAATAAGGAAAGTATATAGAGCAGATAAAATATAGCAGAGGAGGGGGTGATGAGAAGAGAGAAGGGAGTAGACAGCCGTACCTCTCGTGGGTTGTGCAGGTAGAAGGGGTCGGAGCCCGAGCCGGAGCCGGAGGCCGAGGCGGAGGCGGAGGAGCAGGAGGCGTGCGAGGCCGAAGAGGAGGACGCGGTGGACGCGGAGCTGCACGTGGACGAGGTGGAGCGCGGCCCGGCGGCCGCCAGCGGGTTGATGTACAGCCCGTCCTGCTGCGGGGGCGACGGCGGCCCGCCCACGCCCACGCCAACGCCCACGCCCACGCTGCCCGCCACCGACGGCGGGTGCAGGTAGAAGGGCTCCGACGGCGGCTGCGACGGCGGCGGCGGCACCGGGGACCCGCCGCCCCCGCCCACCACGCCGCCCGGCTCGCACTCCACGCACTGGAACGGCAGAACAAGCGTCACACCGAGGCCCCACGTTGGGCGCCAATAGCATAACCCTCACACCATTCACGTTGTGTTGCCAGATTAATGCTGATTTTCTACCAAGAAGATATCATTTTCCCCCTTTCCCTAAAAGTCTTTCTCGTTATTTTTTCAGTTAGATAGAAAATTTAACAATTTTATAAAATAATTTCTTTGTCCAATACGTTAAAATTTGTTATACATTAATCACAACATAAAATAATTACTTCTCGGCTGTCCGGGTGACGCCGCGTCGTTGGCAGAGAGGCCGACGTTTCGCCACCCGGAGAGCCGAGAAGTAATGAACTCGAGCCGCGGAAGCTTGCGTGTACAACATAAAATAATATTATACTTATTAACATTTAACTTAAATGACATAATTTGAAATAGATTTACATTTTTATATAATATTAAACAATCTTGATTTTCAAGATTCCATTCAGCAACATTATGAATTCATTGGTGTTAACATCTTAATGCAACATCGTTGTGTTAAGATCGTGTCGGTATAGTTTACAAGTACACTTTTAAGTACTAACAGATTTTTATTAAATAAACGGATTTCCCAAAACTTTTTTCTCAAATATTAAATCCCCCCAAACAGCCCTTTAATCTAAAAGAATATCTAAATTTAGGGAGAAATCCACCAATCTGTCAACACTGATTCACACAGGCAAGACGACTAATCACTTCTGTAACTTAGGAATCATAAAAGGTAATATTTGTGAGAAGAAATCTGAAAATAAAATACAATATTAAGGTCAACAAATTATTTACATCGTTTGTTTTATTTCTATTGATTTAAAAAATTGAAAATTTAAATTAAATTTTTATGGTTTGAGTTCCATATTCAATTTTAAAAATTTCTTTTATTCTGATACAGTTATTTCCCACATCAAAACAATAAAACAATTAGTAAACATCTTTTGACAGAGAATACTTGAAGGCATCACTCATTACGGGAGCAGTTGTTAGTTCATTGTGGATGGGGTTCCTTAATTATGAGTGTTTTTTATTAACAACGCTTTTTTATCACCGCTTGAGAAAAAATACAAGTATTATTCACTAGAAGAGTGACTTAAATTATGTTTAAAGCCACTTGATCTCGTGTTAGAAGCACTCACTCTGTTGGGGTCCTTGGTTCCAGTCTTTGGGCGCGCATCGATGTAGTCAGCAGCAGCCCCATGCTGCAATAGCAGGCTCAGGCACTGAAACAGCACAGAACGAGATTAGTATTCCCGCACCCACAAAAGTCTACTCACGAACTGATTTTGAGCATTTCACTAGGTCCATAAGTAGTAAATTATATAAAATAAATATAATTACATCAAAAAATATATTTTAATTAACAATAAACAATTAATAAATACTGTACAGAGTCAGTTCATGTAGATTTTGTTCAGTAGTTGGAGAGTCATACATTATGAATATAAAACTACCTTTGAACATACTTCATAATAGTTGAAATGATTAATAAATTAAACAGAAATCACTTTAGGGTAATTGTAAGCATTTATTTTATCCAGCATTTTATGGAGAGTTTATAGTGGTAGTCCGAAATGTACGATGGTGTGTGAGCAGTTAAGGAGGAAGAAGTATAGGTCCCTGATGGAAAAAAAATACATGGTTATAAGATAACGAGTGTTGAGGTATAAAAGATTTTCTGGAGGCTTGTAGAGAGAATAGAAATATAAAGTGGCATCTATATTGTGAATAATTCAGAATCGACCTGAAAAATATGGAGCGTCGGCTGGGAAGTGTGATTCTGAGTTCAATGCACTTGACAAGTGATGAAAGAGAGTGTGCTCTATTAATGTGGAGTCCCATAAGACACAGAAGAGTAAGCATTTTATTCTCAGATAGAATAAATCTAATACAAGAATAGCATCTAATGCAAAGTATAAATGTACAGGGAGATTTATTATAGGAAACATGTTAAAAATATAATATCGTGCACTGTGCGAATAAAGTAAGCACTGTATTATCGAAAAACTTAATAAAATCTTACGACGTATGAATAAGAAATGCTGAACCTGCACAGTTTGGAGCCTTCATACTTACGCTGTCTAGGAGGTTTTAGATATTAGAGGTCGATCCCATCATTTGCTGAAACGGTCAGAGACAGAACAAGCCAGAAGGGGATAGGATAGAAATGCAGGGTCCACTGCTTGGAGGGAGTAGGCGTCTAGGGAGATGTGTCAGGGAGTATTGAGTGAAGGTAGAGAAGAGAATGGTGGAGGAGGCTGGTAGAAGAGACACGAGAAGCGTGAAGCGGCGGAGTATCGGTATCAATGCAAATGGAGGCGTGACGGAAAATACGTGAAGGGGCAGAGACTTGACGGAAGAGACGTGAAGGGGGAGAGACGTAAAGAGGGAGAGACGTGAAGGGGGAGAGACGTGAAGAGGGAGAGACGTGAACGGGGAGAGACGTGAAGGAGGAGAGACATGAAGGGGGAGAGACGCGAAGGGGGAGAGACGTGAAGAGGGAGACACGTGAAGAGGTAGAGATGTGAAGAGGGAGAGAGGTGGAGGGGGACGGACGTGAAGGGGAGGGACGTGACGGGGAGGGACGTGAAGGGGAGGGACGTGAAGGGGAGGGACGTGAATGGGAGGGACGTGACGGGGAGGTACGTGAAGGGGAGGGACGTGAAGGGGAGTGACGTGAAGAGGAGGGACATGAAGTGAAGGGACGTGAAGGGGAGTGACGTGAAGGGGGAGTGACGTGAAGGGTAGAGACTTGAAGGGGGAGAGACGTGAAGGGGAGAGACATGAAGGGGGAGAGACGTGTCGGAGAGCGAGAAGCGAGGGGGCGTGGGCGTGGGCGTGTTCTCACCTCCATCTGCTGGTTCTCCGCGGCGTCGTTGAGGGCGCTCTTGCCGAACTTGTCCAGAGTGAGCCTGGCGCCGTGGCGCAGCAGCCAGCGCACGGTGTCGGCGTGGCCGCGCGACGCCGCGAAGTGCAGGGGCGTGGCGCCGTCTCCGTCGCGCAGGTTGGGGTCCACGCCCTGCTCAGCGATCTGCAACACCCCACACACACTCACACACCGCTCGCTTCCCTACATGCGCTATACTGCGATTTTTCTAACTTTGCCCCCCAAGGTCCATCTTCGCGACGGAATATGTCACGGTACTTCGCATCTTTCTCAGTCATGTCGCTAGATTGCGCATGATCGCGACCTATCAAGCAGTGCTTGCGATCATGCGTTTTCTACCGATAAGACCGAGAAAGACGCAAAATGGCATGTGATATTCCATCATGGCCATAGAGGCTTGGGGGCCAGAGTTAGAAAAATCGCACTATAGGAGTAGCACGGGGTGCTAGCACACTAACAAAATGGATTGGATATAAAGAAAGCCCGGGCGTTTCTCATATCCAATCTTTGTGGAAGAGGAAAAATATTTGAAATAAAATACTATAATATTCTTTCATTTTATTTAACAGTACATTGCTACTAATTAAAAACGTTAATCCTATGTACTGCTAATGCCCTCTACCTTGGTTTGCTACCTTTATATAACAGTTCTATTTCACTGTTACTGGTCGCTGGCGGAATACATTAGGATTCAATCTGCTGTTTTCAACAGGCGAAAAATAATGATCGTGCAGCATTTAACAACATATTTTTTGAATAATTTATTTTCCGCATTTGTGTTGTACAAATGTTTACCAAACTTTTCTAGGCCACTACGGCAATCTTGAAGAAGAGTCTGTAAAAATTTCGTATCTATTCATACACTACTTTGTGTCGTATCGTTTCCTGTTATCTGTCATTGAATTCAATTTTATTAGTATACATTTGTAACTCGTTTTTCTAAGCAAAATAGTTTCTATTATACGAGAGCGAACATTTCTGATTATCAGACTATGTCAACAACTCTCGTTTCAATAATTTATTCTTGATTCAACTAATATAAGGTGGTGGAAGTGGATATTGCGAGTCCCAAGGAAATTTGCACTTATAAAACTAGCACTTACAATGTCGGGCTATCGCGCTATGTCGGGCTATAACTTTTTTAATGTCGGGCTATCGCACGCAGTACATTGATGTTGTGTGGGTTGCCTACATGAAAGGCGCTGTTTCAGCACTGTAGAGTCAACGCCGCTAGATGTCTCTCGATACTTTCTTTTCTTCAACTCTGAACATTATTTCGTCCTTTGAATGGCATTGACTCACTGCTACAAAAAAGTTGTTACAAACACAACTCAAAATATTTTTTTTTCGTATAGATTGAATATAATTGAATTGCTTCTAGCAAATGCCCATTCTTATTTATTAAGTATACATCTTTGTAAATATTATTAATAAAGTAATTTTACAGTACATTATCATACATAATGTACACAGTAATTAGTTTCATAATATTACAGTAATAACAGGGTGTAAGTTGGTCCGAACTTGAAAATTAAAAAGTATTATCTCGGGCCTATTGTAGCCAATTTAATTTTACATGTATTTCGAGTTTCTACCCATTATTGGTATCGGTGCGGAACGGGGTTAGTAAGAAGAGACATGTAAACAATGTAACAGAAGGTTGAAAGAGGTTCTATTTTGTAGAAACCTGCTGAAGGAACATACGTTCCTTGCCTCCTCCCTATAGTTTCCCCTTCGTATTATCTTATATACAACCAATATTCTCGCACGTTAACAAACGTGTTCCCAACACGGTAAGTCAGGGCTTTCCAACGGGCGGCACGCCCCCGCGTCCGCCCCGGCTTTTTGTTCAACCCACGATTGTTATGAAAAAAATTATTATACCAACCAAATACTAAAAAAGGTTTTTTAGTTATTCTGTTATGCATTTTTATAATTCCATAACTGTAATTATAAATGTGAAATAACCCTTAAAATTAGTAGTCTTCTGAAGGTCTAATATTGTAGACATAGCTGATAGACTATATATTGTATTATAATGATTTGTATTGTTCGTCAAATCCTTTGCGCTTGCCTCTTAAATTACGATGTGGCTCGCGGCTTAACTAAAATTTGATATGTGGCCCATAAGCCCTTCTAAGTTGGAGGCGGAGGCGGAGGCGGTGGTGGTGGCGGAGACGGTGGCGAAGACGGTGGCGGAGACGGTGGCGGAGACGGTGGCGGAGACGGTGGCGGAGACGGTGGCGGAGACGGTGGCGGAGACGGTTGCGGAGACGGTGGCGGAGACGGTGGCGGAGTCGGAGACGAAGGCGAAGGCGGTGGTGGAGGCGGTGGTGGATGCGATGGTGGAGGAGGCGATGGTGGAGGCGATGGCGGAGGCGGTGGTGGATGCGGTGGTGGATGCGGTGGTGGAGGTGATGGTGGAGGCGGTGGTGGAGGCGGTGGTGGAGGCGGTGGCGAAGGCGGAGGCGGAGGCGGAGGTGGATGCGGTGGTGGATGCGGTGGTGGAGGTGATGGTGGAGGCGGTGGTGGAGGCGGTGGTGGAGGCGGTGGCGAAGGCGGAGGCGGAGGCGGAGGTGGATGCGGTGGTGGATGCGGTGGTGGAGGTGATGGTGGAGGCGGTGGCGGAGGCGGTGGTGGCGGTGGAGATGGAGGCGAAGGTGGAGACGGAGGTGGAGGTGGAGGTGTAGACGGAGGTGGAGGTGGAGGCGGAGGCGGAGGTGGTGGCGGTGGCGGTGGCGGAGGCGAAGGCGGAGACGAAGGCGGAGGCGGAAGAGAAGGCAGCGTTGACGGAATCTGGATCGGTCGGGTGTGAGGGTGCGAGGTGCGGCCAAGGCGGAAGCCGCCGCACAGGGAAGCGCGGCGCGCGTCGAATGCTTTATCCCTTGGCTCAGCCGCTCGCTTTCCCCTGCGCCGCAAATCGCGTGCCACACGCCTCCGCCCCGACCAGGTCGCCACTCCAAGCGCCGATGAGGCTTGGCGGAACAGTGCATGCTCGCTTCCACGTCATTGCTGTTATACCAATTATGTTGGTCCATCATTGAAAAGACAGAAAATTTCTTGAAAAAAACAGTTTTGTACAATATTAAATGAAATAAATAGTCACAACTTTTCGGAAATTACTACATTACGAAAATTTCCGACACGTTGTGACTATTTCATTTAATATAGTATAAAACTGCTATATCAAGAACTTTTCTGTCTTTTCGATGATGGACCAACATAACTGATATAATTGAAAATATAGACAGACACTAAAAATATTAATTACAATTTCTGTTACACATTTGCGCTTTAATAAACGTGCGGATTTTAATTCACCTACGTATATTTACACTTCGATTAAAACAGCGACCTTTCAAAGTGACGTGCTGAAACGAGAGAGGGACACTATCGGAATCTTTCATAACGAAGCTCGAGAGTGGCTGACTTTCTTCCTCTCCTGCGAGCTCGTGACCTTGAAATGACACTATTTAAATTGGAGTGTAGTTCTGCAATTCCTTCCCTAGCGAAGCATATCCTACACATGTCCGCATTTTCCAACCTCAATAAAGAACGAAAACGGTGAAAAAGGGCTGGATTTTTGTTGAGTATCTGTATTAAAGAATCAAAGAAAATGAACGCCTTATTTGTAAATGTTTGGCCATTCCTTGCCTAGATAACACAATAATTCAAGAGATAATCTAAGAAAATAACGCCAACAGCGGGTAAAACCGATTCCATGTTTTGTTTAGAATCGTTTCTCCGAAGAATGCTATGCGGCATCAGCTGTTAAGTCACGTCGCTTTGGCACAATGTGTGTTTTATCGCTTCCAATGTAAAATTGCTCTTTCAACTTACGTACATTCACGCTTAAACTCCTAATTTTCAGACATTCTGCGCTCCCATTGATTGCGTAGTTTCATCGGATGAATTTTAGTGGATGGAAGAAAAGCACATTAAACTATGGACCGCAAACGATCATTCGTTTTTAATTGTGCTCCCAACCCAATTATAAGTTTCGGGAAAATGAAGCCCAAGTCCCAACTTGGACTAGAACCATCGCAAAGAAAACAAATAGTTGTTCAATTGTCTAATACGCATTTGAATATGTATTATGATTAGTCATCCAATTCCTTGAAACCTATACAATAGAAAAAAAGCGACGAGCCTAATATTTGGTCCCGATTGTGAAGACCCAGACTTGATTGCTAAGATTGCTGATAATAATTTCAATGAAACCTGAGGAACAAAAATTCAGAGATCAGGTCAAACCTCTTCGAGAACAAACATATTTTACATTTAGAATATCTGTTATTACATAACTTTACTTTCGAACAAAATGTTCTTAAATGTTTGATATTTCTGGAGAAGAAAATTACAACCATACGAGTATTATACAGAAATATTGAATACTATTTATTCAACAGACACACAAAATAAAGTGTTTAAAAGATAATTTATAGCATTACAATAATGTATAACAAAACATGTTTCCAAATCACTGCAGTCCTTTGTAAACTGATGAGATTTGTGTACTAAAGGAAATTTCGAGAGGAAACGAAAGTAAATCGACGATGGATTTGGTCCATTGTGTGGTTTCCTAGGTCAGTGTTCACCTTTTTTTAAAAAAAATCTGGGACCTTTCGAGGAAACAACTCTTTATTCTTTCTCTACATGAGCACTTTCTTTCATCATACCTTCCGTCGCACTCTGTCCGTCTCTCCCTCTCCTTCTCCTTCTCTTTTCCCCCTTTCTCTCGCGCACTCTATTCTTTACTCCCTTACACTATCAGCAACATTTTATTCCTTTCCATTTTTGTAACCATCTCTTCCTCCTCTTTCACTATCTCTCTCGCTCTCTGATGTCCTGTATTTTCCCTATCTCTCCCCTTCTCTTTTCATCTCGTTCTTTCCGTGATGCCTATTATTCTCTCTCTCTGTCGATCGCCTCCTCCGTAGTTGAGATTGTCTGAAGAGAGCGAGAAAGCGGCCCACTTGAAGCGCAGTCGCGCTCCACATCCCGCGCCTTTTCCCCCTCCCCTTCCCATCTCATCCCCTCCCCTCCCCTCTCACGGAAGCGCGCGGCGCCGACCGGACACTTCGAGACGCCGCCAGGGAATTCCACCGTCGACCGCGACATCTTCATTGCAACCGCCCTCTCCACTATACTTGGGTTTTTATTTCTTGCCGCGTGAGGGCCCGTCTTCGCGATGAGGGTCTGTGTGAGGGCGCGTGAGGGCCTGCTTTCACGGCATTTCGCGTCTTTCTAGCTCGTGCTGCTGGATGTCGCATGATCGCCAGCACGGCTCGATACGGTCGCGATCATGCGGTACCCAGCGGCAAGCTCAAGAAAGACGCGAAATGCTGTGAGATATTCTCTCGAGAAGACAGGCCCTCACGCGCCAAGAAATAAAACCCCAAGTATAGCAGCTGCTGGAAGGAAGGGTCACAAAAATCTATGTCGTATTCTACCCCGCAAAAAGAGCACATTGTCCCTAATAACCTCTTCCCCTGTAAAGATTGGTCGTTTTTGTTGACTTCAGGACGATATCCCTTACATTTTTTCTGTAATAATAATTTTTGTCTGTCGTTTGCTTGTCTTGATATATTTAAGAACTACTGATACATGTATTTAGGGATACAAAGTTTAGGTTAACAGATTTTTTCATATTTTGAGTTAAGAACATTTTCTGTACTTGCGGTCTAGTGCAACATTACTAAAAAGCTCCGCTAGTAAAACTCTCTTCTACATCGACTGGTACTAAAATACAATCGCAAGGTGTTTATGGGTAGGCTGTAGGAGAATGACGAAGTTTCCACGAATCTATGACGCACAGCGAAGGTTTCCTGTTGTTTTGTCCGATGAACCTTCAACCCCGAAACTATCATTAAAGGTTCACAATGATTTTAATAATAAAGGCTTAAACGATGAAACAGTACCTTCGAACCTAAACAAAGACAGAGAATGAAACGTATGCTGGGGTTCGTCTTTGACCCTCCAGTGGTATGCGACTGACTTCTGTCTTTCTCCTTCCGCCGACCGTCTCCGGCCGCGCCCCACTTGTTCTCCCTCCCCTTCCCTCCACCGCCAGCGGCAGAGGGCGAGGACAAGTGAAAGCGACGTCGCGCACCGCCCCCGCCCCCGCCGCTCCGCTCCTGCCGGTGGCGCGGAAACGCACCGCCCGCCGCTGGCAGACCGACAATTTAGATCGGCACTTCTTTCGTCAGAGACGGGCACAGAAAGTATTGCAGGGGGACGGGCGAATTTCAGGGCCCCTTGCGTTTATAAATTTGAAATAATAAATAGTTATTGATGCACCGATGGCGTTATAAAGGTTCTAATGATCGAGATCATTAGAAACAGTTAACACCTGCGGTACATGAATAATTTTATTTTTTACAATTGGATTGATTTAGATTTACTCATTTAATAATTAACTAGATATTAACTTGACTCGGTTTGTCTGTTCATATTTCCGTTCCGTAATTCTCTTCCATAATTCCTTCCATAAGAAAATATGTAGCATCATTCAATTGTTTTCTTATTACCCTCGTAACCACGATCTTTTCGATTCAGGTAAGTTACGAAGGGTATACAGAGCTCCGTATCGAAGGCAATAACAAGCTAACGAGCGTAGCAGTAAAAAATAAATAAATTTTTAGACAGCCACTAGTTAAAAGCCGTTACTTTTGGACATGCGTAGCGTGCTATCAGTCCAATTTTTAGCACTAGCGATAAAAGTAAGACGATGTTCAAATGTTCAGATAAAGCTGTGAATACAACAAAGAAAACAAACTACTATCATCTAACCTAATCAGCTACTGATCTTAATGTAACACTACTGATCTTAATGTAACATAGCGGGTTGTATTTTTGAATTAAAATAAAATAAATGTCACTGAGGCTGTCTCAAAAATGATGTATGGCACACGTGGTAAAAGTGATTTTATTTTGTTCGTAGGTTTAAGCCACTCGGCCTATCGATCACGTGTGGAAACATTTCGTACTCGCAAAGTAAAATACCACTTTTACTACTTTTATCATGGATCATTAGTAATTGTTGGCTTAAAAAGACAATGAATGTTCGTAATAAGAATTCTCTCTTGAATATAAGATCAATATGTAGTAATTGCTTTGAATGAAGTAAAAGTGCAAAGACTGTTAATTTAGGGGGCGAGACATAGGGCTATGTCTCACCCATAACGTCGTCCCCTCGATTCACTAATTTCTCTGTCACTAGTATTACTTGTGCAAGTTTTATTTAAACTTTTCGATGCAGTCCGTTTACTTCAGGCCATTTTACAATTGCATTTCTAGCTTGAATGACGTGTAGAAAGTACTGTCACGCAGTAGACTACAAAAACGACAAATTATGTTGTAAAATCTCTGTGCACTTAGGATGTACCCTTTGTTTTCAAAAAAATAGTATTAAAAAAAACGTTACTTCTTCCTGTAGAATTTACTTGCATTCTACTTAAGGTTATACATGTATTCGGAGGATCTAAAAGAGCGAAAGGATGTCATGTTCGGTTATCGAAGATCTCAAAAAGGTAAACAAGAAGAGATATTGTCCGTAAGATCACTAGAACTAGCTTATGCACCTCTTATGATCAGTTTATGGATTGAGAATTTTACACTCTATACGCCATTAATCTCTTCGGGAAAATAGTAAAGAGGAAAAGCAATTAACACTGGAAACATTCTTCAATGCATCGATTCAACACTATAAAAACCGTTGCTGAGTAAATACGAAACTAAAGTGTCCACAATGGAAGTATTGGCAATAACAACTTACCACCATCGAGGCAAAGAAATCACCGTAAGTTGATTAGCTGTTCTTAAATGTATTTTTAATAATAGCGCGTTTCTTTGCCCGAACTATGGGGTTTTCATGAGTAATGACTAAACGATTCAAAATAAAAATTCAGAAGAATATTGAAGAGAAGAAAATGAAAGGAATCGGAGTAAAATAAATTGAGAATAAAAACACAACGAGAACGAAATGAACTGAGTGGCACTTCAGTTTCTGAAATTACATTTATATTAAAATTCAGACTTAAAAGTACCTTACCCTTTAATTAATAATAAATTTGAATAGCGACTTCTTTAAATCCGCAATGAAAAAACACATACTTGTCAGAAAGTGAAAGCACGAATAGCAAGTTTTTGGAAGATTTTCGCTCTCTCTTCCATGTTGAATTCGCACAGCGAGCTATAAAGTTATTCCCCGGCACATCGCCCCAACAGCTCGGAGCTTTCGGCGCTTAGAATCTCCACTATCGCTTTCTCCTTGGCTCGCGCCTTAAATTTACGCAGACGCTCGCCCATTGCAGTAACTCCTCCTCTGCCGTTAATGCCATGGAGGCAGTGCCATCCATCAGATGCGTGACTCCTCGAGAGAAAGGAACGCAGTGCGAATCTGCTTTTTGTGCGATTGTAATTAATTATTGGGAAACATATAATTGTAGGGTATGGGGTTTCAAATTGCGGTAACTTAACTCAACGGAATTGCAAATTGTAGTTAAAATTATTAATTGCGTGAATTTAGTTTTTTGTACGTTTGAATAGAAAACGATTGAAAGTTAATTGATTTAATTTAAACGATGGAATAACGTTGCAAGCAGAGAGAAGAATTTTCTGCAATTACTTCACATTAACACATTCATTTTAATGTATACTATGATGACTACCTGAAAAGTAAATAAATGTTGTTTTTTTTTCTTTTATACCAACCACATGTAGTCAAATGAATGTTAGGGCTCCAATGATTTTTTCCTTTCCTGATATAATGTATCGAGGAATTGAATATTAAATTACTCACTTCCAGGGATCTCCTTATTTCCACTTAGAAGGTCTTGCTACGACAGTGTAGTAAAAGTGACTTCAAAATTGCATTTTCTCACGTTTTGGGAGAATGCAACGTGAATATGTTTGAATCAGAAATATTTGTGCATTTAGCACATTTATTGCATGACATTAGTTACTCAATTTGACAAATTAGCTTTCCTAAACCTCTCATGGTAGAATCATTCACGCAAAGAAGATTATCACCGAAGAAATTACAAAATATTTAATGGAATAATATTCACATAAAAACATCTTTGAATTTCAAATTTGAAAATATACATGGATTCTGTGTGTTTAACTGAAATCTCTAGCTTGTTATTTAACCCCATAAGGGTGACAAAACAGGAGATTTAAAATTATCTTCACTTATGAACCATATGTATGAACATAACATGTATTTTTCCAAGTAGGAAAGGTTGCCACACGAGGCCGATAGGTCAAGTGGCGCTAACCTAAGAGCCAAACAAAATCACTGTTACAAGGTGTATCACACACGTACTTTTTATACAGTCTTTAAATTAGACAGGATTTAGACAGTCTTTAAAGTCTTTTGACTTTAAATTTATTTTTATTTAAGTGTACATATCACTTAATGATAAATTAAGGTAAGCAGAAACTGATGTGGTCAGACAAAAGTATTTTGTTTTGTTTAATACACTCCCAGATATATCTAAACACTTGACCATCGTCTCACATTCAGCAATAGTGCTCAAAATTGTACTTTTATCATTCTACGCATGTACTGAAAGAACCACCACTATTAGTCTAAATATGTTATTGTTTTTTTTAGTTGTACACGAACTACCCCGAGATCAAACCAAGACTCAGCGGTGTGATTTGATGGAGGTGACGCCGAGGTTGAAATTCAACTGTCGCGCCAAAAGAAAGCGAAAAAAGAAGATACAGAGGAAGGCGGAGGGACGAAAGAGGGCAGCGACGAGCCGCACAGGAAGTAGAGCGCGACCGGAAGCGATGCCAGCGCCCCGGCGAAAGTGCGGAGGCAGACGCAAGCACAGACAGACCGCGTGAGCAGGAAAGAATCCGAAGGGAGAGTCAGATGTTGTTGGACAAAAAGAAAGATGAAACGTCTAATAAGCAACAGCACACGAGTGAAATGCGCAATTACCCAATTACCGCTTTCGGAGCTTGAAAGGAATACTGCTATTTTTCTTGCAACGATTGTTAATGAGCCGTTATTGCAGCTTTGATTACTTTTTTATTCATTTCAACGTAAAATTACAGTTAAAAACTGTGTATGACGTACTATGGGGAGAAGTATATTCTGTGCACGTTTTCTTAAATTCTGGATCTCAGCCCATGAAAACAGGTGGAAACAAGCGTTTTTAAACAAAAATTGATAAGAAAATAGGTTCCCTTGTAATAAAGACTATTTGTGAAGGAAAAATGTTACAGATTTTGGCTACTATCCCTCATCGTCCCCTTCGTTTTTAAAGCGACCTGAAATAAATACATTTTAAAAAATGTCCAGAAGTACAACCAGAGGCAATATCAACATTCGTTCTAAAGGATCAGGGAAACGCCACACAAAAAAAATCGAGAAGGGATTGTGTAGACAGTTACGCCGCAGAAAAGATTTTACTTGGCATAACTTGTGTGTCGATTTTAATTCAATGTCATTTGGCAATGTGTTGTAAAATAATGCATATATTATATGTGAATATTTTGTAAATAACTATTGATACTGATATCTGATGAAAATGATTACTTCGTCGAGTATCATAGTTATAGTCAACTGTATTGTTTGAAAATATGTTCCCACCCTTGAGTAAGTACTTTAAAAAAAACACTGATTCATAAACCAAGAGGCAAGACAATTATAGAATTTCTTGCTTAATAAAGAGGGGCCAACGAGAATCATTTGGATACGACTTGCTTATTTTTTGAACAATTCTTTTCCGTAGTCAAAAAGACAGGGAGTGGTAGGATTGTATTTTTTCTTAGGTTTATTTGGAGGTCCTAACTTGGATGAATCGTAAGTGTTCCTTCACTCTGCTCTGTTAATTGTTTTGACTCGTATATTGACCAGTGCAATATTTACATCGATGATACTATAATTGATTTTTTTCGAAATATGTTGAAAGTTACTAAGACCAGTTTTGACAGGTGGTCCATCCACATCTCTCAAATAGATCAAATTTGTTAATCGAATGGCGCTGAGACATACATTCACACCAAGCTCTCCACCTATCTCGATATACTAAGAACAACTCATAAAACATTTAAATTTCTCTCATTTCTCGTCATTGGTTGTAGGTTTCCGAAGTTTATGATCCTGCCTTAAGGTGAGAGAAAGAAGTGTGATTACCTGAGGTAAAATTGACAAAAAACTAAAACTGTGTTTAATTATAGAAGTTACGTGATTTAGAATACCAATTCACGTAATCACTTTGACAATAGTGAATTATGGTCGAGCTCTGGAGCCCACTCTCAATTCTCTTTGATCTAAGGTGATGATTAACAATACGTCTCGAGAATTGTTTTGCTTGGTCGAAAAAGGAGTCGAGAAATCTAAGAAAGCAAGGAGTGTAAGTTACGTTCCCAGAAAATGGTATCATTGTCGCTCAAGAGCAGAATGCGGACAGATTGTAGTTAAAAATCGAGAAAATTGTTAAGTAAAAGAAACTTTAAAGGGAGAGTGAGTATTCTAAATGCAAAAAAAGACCTTGCTTTCTCAAGTGATGGTAATAATATACAATGGATATTTAAAATCATGATGTATATTTTGATAAAATACGAAGTTTGCAGAATTATTGTTGAAATGTCTTGAAATATTAGCAAAGAATTTAAGAAAGCAAGCGAACAGGTTATTAACTCCAATTACGATATATTTTTAATTTAGTTGTCATTACCGATAATGTAAAAGTAATTTAATTTAACATTAATGAACAGTTTTGTAATTATAAAAACATTTCCTAATGCCTACAACACGGTAAGAACGTTTCCCAAAATAGAGATGTGAGAGGAAGATGTACTTTTGATCCTCCAGTCCCTTAAAATGCGGGAGAGTGTGCACAAATATTCTAAACTAGTCGCTAAAACGTAAACTTTTCTAAGTCCTTAGATAAGACATTTTTAACGTATTACGTAAGAATGAAAGAAGAGTGAATTAGTCACCGAACTTTCAACTTGACGCAATTTGTTCCCGAGAAAATCCTCCCTTTCTTCCAGTACTTATTCTTCGCGTGAATACCGAGCAAGCAGGTTTCGCAGGTATTGTCAATTAGTGCTGTGACCGGAAGTAACCAGTTCAATTGGCTGAACCGTTAGGATCAGTGAACCGGAGGAGCCAGTGCGGCCAGCGGCATCGGAACCAATCGGCGCCAATGGCTCCTGAGCGGAACTGGTGAATCGGAGAGATGAACCGAAGAGCTGGCGTTCATTCACGGAGCAGTGTGGCTGAAGGCTTTTCTTTCTCGTCGCTCTCACTTTGTTCGACAGGCCTCGGAAAAATAGCGCCCGTCAATGCCGAAAATCCACCACGAAATTGAATGTCAGGCCGGATGCCGGGTGCTTCATAAAAGACTCCGAAGTCCGAAGCACAGTATGAGGTTTGCACTCTGCTGATATATTTTTCTCTCAGATTCTTTTGTAATGGATATTTTACCGAACAGAGACCTATCAATGTGTTAACCTTCTGGTCTCATTGAATATTTTTATTTTAATGCTTTGCGTCGAGAATATCATCTGTTTGAGAATTTTAATTAAGTGGAGCGCATTGAGAGGAATGAGTGCCCACTTGAAGCGAGAAGCGAAAATTCCTGAAAGATTCAACTGAGAGGGAGCACTCACCATCCACGTAAAGGAGGCGAGGAAGCCCATCTGTTCATCTGCCCACCCACTCTTTCCTTTTTGATTGACTGATTAGTGAGGTGGTGTCAAGGTCTCCTTCTGGCGGCAGTGGCGCGCCTCGCGGCACCGTGCCATGCCACGAGCTTCTCTGCGCCACTAGCGTCCGGAGAGGAAACTATTAGTAACCCCGCCGTTTTACGATATTGATGGCGTTGTCTCTTGCGGAGGGGTTATGAACTACGTGAAGATGCAATTTCGTCGTGGCACTCGTGCCACGGACTCCTGCTCGTGGCATCGGCCTTGACAACACTGGATTACTATTTACCGGCGGGTAAACTACCAAGGTCATTTGTCTCATACGTGTAGTGCATCTTTTATCAAGGGAGGTAGCAGTTTACCCCATTGTATAGCGATATCCGGCTCCAACTTACACGTCGGCTATATTCAGGACTGGGGTTTCTATCGTTTTAACTTAAAATTGACCATTTTCGGAGTAATGTGGCCCATTGTCTTGAGTCGGGGGTTTCCCCAACCAGGTATCTCCTAACAGCGGGGCACTACCCCAACTCTGGGACAAGTTCTAATCTCCTGACATGTACGGTAGTGCTGTGTTATGTGTAGGGTTCTTTTTCTTAGTGCATAGTTTTAGTACATATGAGCCATCAGTGACCATCATGTCATTTTCGCATTTTTAGATATTCTTTCAACAATATCATCGCAATTCTAGCAATTTTAATTGGAGCAAGTCGATCGGGTCCGACAACAAATGTGATTGAAGCTACGTGCACCGAGAGGTTTTAAATTCAAATCAGAGCATTGACTGACTGTGACGTTACGAGGCAAAAGAGAAAAACTTACCCGGGAATTGGTGCAGACATGTATACGCTCAATGCCCAAGAGACATGATGCGAAAAAGACGAAAAACAATTTTTTTAAACAGTGGCGCTAGAACTACACACATTCTCCCATTATTTCTAAAACTGCAATTTTCGAAAATCCTGAGAGTTCAACGAAAATGAGACCTGCGCCATTCTTTTAATAGTTGCTTGTTCTATCTGTGAGAAAACATTTAAACAATTTTTCTAAATTAGAGCGATTCTTGAGAAAATGATATTTTATAAATTACATAATTTTCTAGCACAAATTACGCAAAATCCACTAGCTTTAAAAAAAATATACCACCTCTCCTAAGACATGATGTTTCAGAATACATTTTGTTTACGACAAAAATCTCTATCTTCAATTTTGAAATTTTGAAAATTTTAAAATTTTACGATTTTTGAAAATACAGAGAATTCACCGGACATAAGACCTTTTTTCCGATCACCGGACCCTTCACCGGACATGAGATCTGATTTCTTTTCCTACCGTTCTTTGATATATCCGAGAAGAAATTTTTAAGATACAAATTGGAGCGTCTTTTTTCGAGAGAATGTTTGCTTCAAATTGGAGTGTCTTTTTTCGAGAGAATGTTTGCTTCAAATTGGAGTGTTTTTTTTTCGAGAGAATGTTTGCTTCAAATTGGAGTGTCTTTTTCGAGAGAATGTTTGCTTCAAATTGGAGTGTCTTTTTTCGAGAGAATGTTTGCTTCAAATTGGAGCGTCTTTTTTTCGAGAGAATGTTTGCTTCAAATTGGAGTGTCTTTTTTCGAGAGAATGCTTGCTAGAAAGAAAAGGGCTCACCATCCACTTGAGGCAGGCGAGGCAGCCCATCTGCGCGGCGGCGTGCACGGGCGCCATGCCGTCGCGCGCGCGCACGTACAGCGAGCCGCCCGCCTCCACCACCAGGAAGCGCAGCACGTCCAGGTGGCCCTCCTGCGCCGCCAGGTACACCGGCGTCACGTCGTTGTCCATCTGCGCGTTGGCGCTGCAACACAAGCATCCGCCCCCACGTCACTTCACTTCACTTCACTTCACTTCACATACAAGGGATTATTATTAAAAATTACTATAAATATATATTGGGTTATGAAGCTGACCTACCCCACCAAAGAGTGGGAGATTTTTACCCTGGATAAAGATGTAATAGCTTTAATAATAATAATAATAATAATAATGATAATAGTAATAATAATAATAATAATAATAATAATAGTAGTAGTAATAATAATAATAGTAGTAGTAATAATAATAATAGTAGTAGTAATAATAATAGTAATAATAATAATAATAATAATAATAATAATAACAACAACAACAGCCAGTTCGGTTAGCCGAGATCGTTCAGAGTGTATGACTGTGGCGATCTTGAACGGAAGGATCACGGCTTCGAGTTCCGCTTCGGGCAAGGGTGTGTTTGTGTACGCCTGTATGTGTGTGTCGTCCTTTCACCCTTCATTATCATCATCATTTGATCTTCCATACCTTCAGGGCTAACAACCTTGGAGGATAAAGCTCGGATCCAGCTAAATGCTGATCCCTCGAAAAATTACATGCACCTGCCCCCGAGATAATGTTACTGAGCCCTGGTAAGGGTAGAACGCATGCACGCGTGGTCCAAGGAGACCTATTCGCGGGAAAATAATAATAATAATAATAATAATAATAATAATAACAATAATAAACAGAGTAAAACTTGCTCAATGCGGAACGTGTATAATGCGGAAATCTGTCTAATGTGAATTTAAATCGCGGTCCTCCCAATCACAAATTCTACAATATTACATTGCAGAAAGCGGAATCATGTCTAATACGGAAAAACTGTTTTCAGTGTTTGAACCTCAAAGAACCAGAATTTATTGTTATTTGTCGAAAAGTTCCTTAGCACCGATCGCACTCGAAAACGTTGCGTTCTCAATTCTTAAAAAGATAATTTTTGAGGCCAGTGACCTTTTTTTTTTGGACCTTCTTGTTCATATCTATTATGACCTTCCATTACATTCGCATTACACATTGTGTTGCTGTTTGGCAGGTGTCCGCCACCATAGGGACTCAAACTCTAGGACCTGACGGCAACGGTCGTTGTCCCTGAGATACAGCAGCCGGTAGGCCGCTCCAATTTTCTTTTTTTTTAGTTCTTTCCTCCTGTTGTACCTCAGCCTCCGCCACTTTCGCCGCCCGCAGGCTCCAAGCATCCGCGTTGCCACACCGGCCCCCGCGCACCCTCCCTCTCTCCCTACACCCGCCTGCCTCTCCGCTCTTCCTCCGGTGCGCGGCAGCCTTGCTCAAGCACCGACGCTCTCGCTGCGTGGCGGTCTAGGTTAGTAACAGCGCTTCCCGCCGCGCCGCGTTCGTTTCTCAGACCCGCACAGCGGCGCGAAACATCCAGGATCTCGAGGAGGAAGTGCTTAAGAAGGAGGAACGTCGGGCAAATCAAGCCATTACGATCTCAGTCGCTGATAGACGTTCATGTTTAGGGGGCGGATGAACTAAAGCATCGCTAAAAATGATCAATGAAGTGTTTTAACGTGTTTTTTAAAATGCCATAAAAGCAAAGAAAAATGACGTCAAACATGCGAACAAAACCAGTTCGGATGAACAACTGAAGCTGTTGGATAAGTTACTGATGTAATCGAGGCTTCTTCCTTTCGTTCAGGTGAACTCAGCTTCCAAACGTATGGTTAGGAATGTTTATCGCGAAATAGGCCGAACTGACAATGGCGCTGATAGACGTCACAGGAACCTTAGATTACATACAATGTCTGACATTACAATTTATGAGCGAAGCAATCGAATAGGCTACCAATATAGGTGCTGTGGAGAACGTTTGTAATGTCTCGTAAATATTATTTGAAGCAAGTACTATTAAAAAGATATTAAAATCGATAAAATCAGAGAAAAATGTTTTACAAACGGCAGAGAAAGGTAAAAAATGACTCATTAGTCAAAATCGGCGAAAAATGCAAAAATGTCGTAAAAATGAGTCATTTTCTTGTGTCATAACCTAAAATTAACGTCTATACAAAAAGGCATTGTATTTAAGTGAAAAAACAACACATTTCATTAAAATCCACCACTAATTATGATTATTTTACAATTTTTCCATTTTCTTATCTTATTTGCAGACAATCTTACTTACTACTTTTATAAATTGTTCACTCCATTTTGTCATTCACAACATCGAGGAATTCCCATTCAATTACAATATACTAAAACTGTTTAGTTAAAAAAATATACGATAATTAAAATTCTTGAAAAATGGTTTTTAATCATATGGATCGTTATGTAAAAATGTTTGACTTACACACATTTCGTTATTCACATAACGTAATTTCTAATTAACGGAAATAAATCTGATACTTTTGCTTGCTAATTCTGATGGAATTACAATAACGTCTAAGATCAAGTTCAGAATAATATTCAAGTTCCAATATTTCCTATGTAAACGCATTTGCTTGCAAGAAATGTAACGAAGAATAATTTAAATTGAACTGCTACACGATAGTGCACAACTAAATGTTTAAATACTAGATTGAATCAAATGTTTTCACAAATTTATACGATTCACTCCTCAAACATTTTTATATAGATTAGATTGGTAAGATTGTTCATGTCCCAAAAACATACCCATTTATTGACGATACAATGGTTCCCTTCCTTGGTAAT
The DNA here is from genome assembly GCA_031308135.1 of Acheta domesticus. Lineage (NCBI taxonomy): Eukaryota > Metazoa > Arthropoda > Insecta > Orthoptera > Gryllidae > Acheta > Acheta domesticus. The sequence continues at coordinate 47,081,558 of JAHLJT010002630.1, forward strand.
AAATTATTTATATAACAAATTATTTTAACTTGGAATATAATTTACTGTTAAGTTTGTGATTTAAAAAGAATCTAAGGTAAGCTCCATATGTTTATATTGAGTATTAATTATTTTGAGAAAAAAATCAAAATTGTTAAAAAAATTATTTTCAGTTAATGAACTTTCATTAATTTGTATTCTAGCCTGATGATGAGGTAAAGAAACCTCGAAACTGTTGCTGGATGAATGTACATTAAAGTTTATTATTAATTAAAAAATAAAGTCTGTTTCAATAATAATTTGACCAAATTAAATACAATGAAATAAATGTTTAAACCTGTATGAATCGTACAAACTGACATACGGACTCAGCTGTTGTGTGCAATAAAAGAGTGTGAATGCGTGTAACACAGCTTCAAGAAGCGCCGGTGTTGAGTGTCCTCTGAGTGCAGGAGAAGGAAGCGGAAATGAGATGAGCCTTGCGGAACGCCTGACTGTTGCGAGGCGCCCGTTGCGTCTTTTGAAACGTCTGTGCGCGCGCATTCCGAATGAGCGGCGAGCGCCGGATGCGCGTGAGCTTCGCAAACCCTCTCAGTGAAGACGGGGCAGCTCTTGGGAATGACGCGGGCGGACGGGCAGGAGGGAGAGCGGAGAAATGGGCGAAAATGCGGGGGAGAGGCGTATATTATAAGGGGGAGGGACATCAGTCATGTCGGTCAGTCTCAAGTGCCCCGATTTGCCTGTCTGGCCAGGACTTTAAATCCAGCGGGAAAGTGTTAAACTGTTGTTGAAATTTTAATTTGACTTTACTGATGCAGATTGACCATTGTTGCTGGGATATACATTACTAGTGGTTTATGTAAATTATATTTTAAAATTAACTTAATATTGTTAATTGAGATTTTAAAAAATGGTCAAAAAGAGTAGACTGACACCATAGAAGTGAAAAGATTGAACTGGTATGGACACATGCAAAGAATGAACGAGGAATGTTGGCCGAAAATACTGTGGAAATGGCCACCAGCTACCCATCGAAATAAGAGGAAGACCTGGACTTACGTGGGGAGAAGGAGTGGAAGAGACAACGATCAGAAGAGGATTGAGAAATGAAGACTTCACCAACAGAGAGATATGGAGGCTGCGATGCGAGACACACTCTAGGATGTAGTACAAAAACTCGCCATACTACTACTACTATGAGGGGGAGGAGGGGCTGGGTGAATGTGGGACGGAGAGGGAGGGTGGACGGTGGTGGTGCGGTTTGTGTAAATTGCTTCCGAAATTTTGCGGGGGCTGAAAATGGTCTATGTTAATCGCAGAGACCGAAGGTCGGAATGCCGCCGTTGACTTGGAAATGCGCCAGAAAAGCGAGTCACAGCCGTATGAAATGTCCGATTGTTTTGTCCAGCTAACTTCACTGATCAGTGTCACTAACTTCACTGATCACCGTCGCTAACTTCACTGATCACCGTCGCTAACTTCACTGATCACCGTCGCTAACTTCACTGATCACCGTCGCTAACTTCACTGATCACCGTCGCTAACTTCACTGATCACCGTCGCTAACTTCACTGATCACCGTCGCTAACTTCACTGATCACCGTCGCTAACTTCACTGATCACCGTCGCTAACTTCACAGATCACCGTCGCTAACTTCACTGATCACCGTCACTAACTTCACTGATCACCGTCACTAACTTCACTGATCACAGTCAAATTAGCTGTGTAAAATGGGCGATTGTTTTGTCCAGCTGACCTTAATGCATGTAACTAGGGAAAGGACATTAAAATGCGGCATCTTTTCAAAAATATTCCACTTTTGCATTTGCTTCGTCTGCGGAGCGTGACCTTGGGGATTGTGTCTATTGCTTCACATTAAAGGGAGGGACCAATGACCGGAGTGTTGCCGTTGACTTAGCACAGCCTTAGACTTGGCACTTAGCTTAGCACTTCGCACGAGCAAAGTGAGTCAAATTAGCCGTACCAAATGGGCAATTGTTTAGTCCAGCTGACCTTAATGCATATAACTAGGGAAATGATTTTAAAGTGCGGCACCTTTTCAAAAATATAGCCGTTTTCATACAGATAGTTTAATACATGTATTTGGGGGGATGAAATGAAGGGAAATGAACACAATTTGTTCCATTTTTGCACCTTTTCTTGAGATTACTACATTTCGCTACCATTTCCCACATCTTTTTTTGCTTCTGCTCAATTTTCTCCACTATTTTCTGCGATTTTAAACGATTGAGAAGAAAAATATATTTTTTCTCTTTTTGACCACTTTTAAAAATCTCAATTAACAATTTAAAATATCATTTACATAAATCTCTAGTAATTTATATCCCAGCGACAATGGTCAATCTGGATCAGTAAAGTCAAATTAAAATTTCAGCAACAATTTAACACATTCCCGCTGGATTTAAAGTGCTGCCCAGACAGGCAAATCGGGGCACTTAAATGGGTGTCCAAAAATCTACTTGTCTGTGACATGAGAAAAATGTTTACCATTGCCATTGTATCGCCGTTAGTACTAAATGAGCACTGGCAGCGCTTATGGATTTGGCTTTTTTGTGAAAAGAATGAATGGCTGTTATCATCATCGAGTATATTTACTATACATACTAATTAAATTAAGATGATAAAATAAAAATATTTTCATAAACAAAAACGTATGTAAAAACCGAAAATCAACGTGAGGGACGATTAAACAGGAACGGTGGAAGCTATGAATTGTCCAAGAAACTGACCGATTCTTGTCTTCTCTAATCACGCATCCGATGTCAAATATAATTTTATTTTCCTGTTAAAATAATCAACATCAAAACATGAGTAGCGGATCTTATAATAAGATCAAATACGGACGTGTAAGACGGAAACAATGAAAACTTAGGTTGCTATCACGCTGTCGTAGTTTGCTTTCTAACGAAGGGAATATGGAAAGTCTCTTCCTTGTACAAATTGAGTAATTGTGTACCAATTACCAATAGAAAAAAATAGTACAGCACGCGGGGTAATAGGGCGAGAGCTCGCACGCGGCGTGTGAAAACAACCCTTGGCCGCTTGGGAGCGCTGGTGGCACGCGCTCTGTGCTGTTAAGGAAGGCGCCGGAACCCTCCGGGCTATTAGCACGAGCTCTCTCTTTCACTTCTCACGGCCTTCGGCCAATCGCTCACACCTCCTTCACGGGGACAATATTGCCCTTTTAACCCTCCGGCGGACGCGTAGCGGCACTCAGTGCTGCATTCTTACATTTGTGTTGATTTCGTGTAAATAATTGGTGTCGCACTATTGAGCTCATAGCTATTCTTCATTCATTATATTTTCAACCGGATGATACTCAAATCACGATTTTAAACACCGCCGATCGACCGTTATTCATTAGTAGTTCGAACTCTGCAAAGGTTGCGGCACCCCATACCGCACGCGCTATGTCATCTAAGTGTAATATTTGCGTATTTTATCCATTATAATTCTTACTGCTGTTTTGTTATTGAGCTTTATAACTACTAGTTCAAATTTAAATACGTTGTTTCCGAAGAAACTTTAGAAGGCACGTTTGCACTGTATTCATTCCCCGTCGTGTATCAAGACGCGGAGGAAGCGAGTGATGGTTAAGATTCTTATTAATATTGTTATTTCGATATATCTTTAACATTTGGTATTTAGTTAGTTACTATGAAATAAAATGTATAAAAACATAAATAAAGAATATTTCCTTCACATTCAACTAAAAAATAATAGCAATTGATGCGAAAATCTAAGTTGACAAATGCGGTACGGAGTGCCTTATGCGCCTGCTGGAGGGAAATGATGGGACGCGCCCGCCGCAGGGTTAAAACGTTGTTTAATCACCAACGGACAAAGAAGATGTTAGTTCGGGTTAATTTTTTTACAAAATATTTGAACTCTAACAAAAATATCGGCTTTGAAAATGATTATATTTCATGTATTTCAGTGATAAGAAGATCGTATATTTTCTGCTAAGATCTATTGCAAAGATGAAAACATTATATCCTAAGTCACGTACGAAGAAATACTTTTGTGGGAGAGAATCTTATATTTAAACACATAAAAGTGTATATGTAATTAGTTAACAAATAGAATAAGATAAAACCGAAATTTAACACATAATTAAGTATTTAACAGCGCACTCTCAAACTTGTATTTCCTTATCGTTTCCTTATCTTCAACATTTGAGTTGAAAATAAATATAATGTGAATTTAATGTCTTATTTTGATGAATCATTATTGTAGTGAATTAGCATACTATATTAAAAACCTTCTGTCAATGACATTAGTATGATAATGATGGGCAAACTTTTTATTTCAATGTTTATTTTTTGCAATTGCAGCTGTTGAGCGCTCTATTATCGATATGGAATTGATTTTACTCACAAGAAATTGCTTACATTTTCAGAGGTACATATCAAGAAAATAATTTAAGTTCAAATTTCATTTCTGAGTAAGCTTTAATCATAGAACCATAAATCATATTATTTCAACCCTTCATCTTCATCATCATCATCATCTTCTTCTTCATTTCCATGAGGAGTCATTACATCACTTCAGTCATCCTTTCCAAGCTTTACCCACTGTTCACATGGTTTATACAGTGCCTCTGAATGAATGTTACAACTTCTAGGGCTTGTAGAGAGACCGAAAATAATTACTTTTTGCCTATGAAAATGTGATGGGTTTTTATAATGGAGGTATTCGTACACACGTGATATTTGTCTCTGAATCTTGGGCGAGTCCGCAAGCCCAGGTATTTGGAAGGTAATGGTACCTTGACTGGATCAGACATGACCTGTTTAACACATGTACATGAGGAGTTGCCTAACTTTCAGGGGCAAACGTCACCGGTGTTGCTCCGTTATTTGCAATTTCCCTTTATATGTTCATTGAAATAAAGCCGTAACTTTGATCCCTGTAAATGCTCTAGAAGTTGTAACTGTTATTCTATGAGACCCTTGTTTTTTACTCTTTGGGTGGACTCGAGGCGAGAATTTTCTCAATATGTTCACTGGTTTTTGCCTAATTTATTATATTTTTCGTGGAATATATTCGTAATTAATTTTGTATATTCTCGCATCGAATTGTGCAACCTCTGTCCTTCCTAAGGTAAATGGTTTTTGTAGTTTGTTTCCATTGTTACATTGGTTTGGGACAATAATGTATTTGGTGTAGCCTTAATTTTATAGACTTCGTCTTTTCGGGCCTTCTTGGATAAAATTATAAGAATTGCACCACATATTCTTTAGAATCTACCAACTTCAATGGCGATGATATATTAATCATAACTTTTATCACATTCTAGAATTAAAAACTGAGACCTGCTCTATAATTCTACTGTTTACAGAAATTTTGTATCGACTAATCCAATATTTTCTTCTGAAGATCATGATTTTCGTCTTTTGAAGATTTTCATGTTTAAATTTCAGACATCAGTCTTAAGGAGTAAAGAGCTTTTTGAAGATCATCTCCAGAATTATGTGTTATTATCTGCTCATTAGCAAACAGTAATGTATATCACAATGTGTCTAGAGGATGTAATTTAATTCCTGCCGTAATTCTTCGTTTTCCATTGCCTTACAAGTAAGAAATCCATTTTGTTTTTGTAAATGGAGTGCATCAATTAAAATGTTCTACTATTGCTCATTTCAGCATTTATTTTCTATCCTAAATTTAAAAACATTATTCCAAACCAACCATTCTCAAACTGAATGGGTTTATTCTTCAAAGGGAAGTATCAAATTCATAATTGGAGGCTTAATCCATGACGATCCCAGTTCTTAAATTTAATGCCGAAAGTGCACAATACAATGAAGATTAAACATAAGCATAATCGAAAGAAACATCAACTACACGACGGTATTATAAAGATAATGCAATGATTTATTATGAAATTCTCGCCTTATACGAGAGCTCAATATTTTCTTTGAAAGGGCAAATCGCTAAGCACGTGACTCAACAATTTTGCATGAAAGCGCATTTGAAAACAAGATACACTGCTATTGTTCGGTCTCTTTCACATATCACGATAGGAAAATTGGGCAAATGCCACTGACACGCGTCGTCACCGACAAACAAACGAAAGTGGAGGTGGCGAAAGCCAGAACTAGTGGTTCGTGACCAGTGGTTCGGGCGAGGTCAGGCCCCCTCTCCTCTCGAGTCGTTGCCATGTTCAAGACATCGACTGCTTCAAAGAAATTAGCCACAAGTGCGGTTTAATTTCGGTTCACTTTGTAGAAGAAGTATGTGACAAGGAAATAATGCCAACTCGATTTACCGAAGAAGTCACCCACAAGCCCACGATTCAGACAGAATGTAATTAGTGCTTCAATTACTGTTCGCATTGCAGAAAATTTATGTGACAAGGAAATAATGCCAACACACTTTACCGAAGAAAACAGCCAGAATCCCCTATTTCAGATAGACTATACTTACTTTTTAGAACTTTAATTTCTGTTCACATTGTGGAAAAATTATATGACAAGGAAATAAAGCCGACTTGATTTACCAAACAAATGACCCGGAAGAGCATGTTTTAGAAAGAATATGTTGAATATTTAGAGCTCTAATTTTTGTTAACATTATAGAAAAAATATGTAACAAAGAAATAATGTCAACTCGTTTTTCCGCAGAAATCTGGCAAAAGTCCATATTTCAGATCAAACATAATGAATTTTTAGAAATTCATTTTTGCACGTTTTGATTCACGTTGTAGAAAGTAGTAATGCCAACTTGATTGAACAATTGTAGAAGTCCTGTGTGTTCAACGGAAGACGAGTTCGTACGAAACTCACAAGAACAAATCCCTTATGGTGCCACAACCCAGCTCGGTTTCTCACCTGACTTCGCGTACTAGCAATACAGCAGCTCTTTCTAAATTGGCTCATGGGATATACGACAACCTCACCCAGCCTTAAGGATGGGAGTGAGGATAGGACGGGGAAGGAAATATCGCGTTGAGGACCTTTGATTCACATGATAGCCTTTAACTATTTTTTGTGCTATTAAATTGGTTTAGTAATACCACATGTATTACAATGAGGTAAATATAAAACAATAAATATTTTTGAGCAGAGCAGAAAGGAATTTTAGAAGTATTCGAAGGTTTGAAATGGAGGTAAAGCTGTGAACTGCGAACCTCAAAAACGTCTCAGATTTCGACAATTAAAATATTTTTTAAAATTATTAAAATCAAAGATTGAACGTTTCGTGTAATTGGAGGATTCGAGGGTTCAAGCATTAAGGATTAGTGGATTGAAACATTAGTGGATTGAAGGTAGAAAGTAAATGAAAAGCTTGCAACAAAAGTGACTGCCATTTTTACATATGCAGACGAAAGATGAAAAAAAAATAAAGATGTGCATATCCCAATGATATATCTCTTTATTCAGAAAACTACGTATTTAGAACCGAACGAAGTGGTTCAGGGTAAAGCGCGCTGACTTCGCATTCGGAAGGCCCCGGTCCAATTCCCGTGCACACCAACCTGACCGGGGTTTTCGTGGTTTCCTTCCGCCATCCAAGCAAATTCCGGGATGGTTCTACTGAAAGGCCACAACCACGAAACCGGCGTCGCTAGCCGCATTCGTTAACAACGTGAAGTCACGAAGGTTACGCAAATTCGAGACATCATGGGTTCCTCGTTGGGCGACCGAATAGCAACCCCGCGATCTAACGCGCCGAGTCCAATCGCCCTTTACGGGACATCCAATGGCTAAATACAAAACAAATACAGTAAAACGTGCTCAATGCGGAACTTGTATAATGCGGAAATTTGTCTAACATTTACATAAATTGCAATCCTGCCAAGCTTATAATCTACAGTATTACAATGCATAATTCGGAATTTTCACTAATGCAGAAAAAAGTACTGGTCCCTTGAGAACCAGCTAAGCAAAAGTCTGAATTTTTACTTTTGGAGGATTTTAACATTTTCTAAATATGTACTAACTGTACATATTTAGAAAATGTTAAAATCCCCCAAAAGTAAAAATTCAGATTTTGCTTTACTTCTGCGCTTAAGAAAGGAAGGCTGGGACGGGAAGCCGTGGCGCCTGACAAAGACGCCTTCGCGGAGCGAAACGATCGCGGTCGCAGCAGAAGAGAAAGTGCCTGGTTGTTCCTTGGAACTGGAGCGGCGGGAGCTGATATTGCATCTCGAGTAGGAAACAACGACCGCTGATGTTTATTCCGTAGCTTACGCGCTGGGCTTTGGAAGTTTATCGAGAAAGCGATATGAATATTGCACGTCGTTAGTCACACTGCGTTGGGTTTTGCGTTGCGTTGGACTAGCAATAAGCGCTCGCGTCTGGTTACGCGAATGGCGGTGAATTTAATAGGCCGAAGGCATCCATTATGAATTCGTGGGGGGAAGGGAATTTGGCAATCGGTGCCAGTGAGCGAAATGTCCTTGGTTGAAATGCAAATCAAAGTGAAAGGCTTCTTTTTTTAACTAGTAGATTTGAATTAACAGTTGTAGACATTGTGGGAGATATTAGAGTTCATATCCAGATCATCCAACGTGATGTGCATTCGAAACGTTTGGAGCTGATTGAGAAATCAATACTGATCACTACTGAGGTTTGAAATTAACGTTTTAAATTATACAAGCAATTCAACGAATTTTTAAATATAAAAATTAAATATAAAAACAAACGTAATTTAAATACTTGGATGCGCTGGGAATAATCTTGCATTATTAATTATTGTATTATTAATATTATTGTTGTTGTTTTAATTACAAGCAGATTGTTCTACTAATTTATTACATTTGGAATAATGTTAAAAGATTACTCCATTTGTAACTAGCCACTGGACGACAGTCCACCTTCAAGGAAATTAAATTATTATTATTATTATTATTATTATTATTATTATTATTATTAAGCATTAAATTATGGCCTCCTTGCAATGTCGCATTCTAAGGCGTGTAGATTTTGTGGAAAAGCAAAGAAGCATGGTAGTCGTGTTTGCAGTAGGTTACCCTCGTTTTCTCCCTCTCTCGTTTCACCATTTCTCCATTACAAACATTGTCCACACTAATTTATTCATGTAGTGTTTATTTTGGCGGAAATGTCAGCTCATCTAACATACTCTGTATTGACATAAATTATTAAAACCACATATGAACACATGCGATAACCATGCAAACTATCGAGGGACTATTGCAATAAAACGTACAATATTCACGCATCTCCTAGTGTAATGCTTGAAAGTGTAAGTGTGTTTAAGTATGCGGTAAGGATAGGATAAGGAAGAAGGAAAAATTGCGCGCGGGCCATGGCCCTTTTGTTTGCTTCGGCATTCTCTTGGTGTTGATCGGGGAAACCACGGAAAACCACCGATGAGAGGAGCCGGCTGCTAGAGTTCTCCTCCAGACAGCGGCTGAATTCGACATAACTACCTAACTAGTGACGAAACTCCTGCCACCGTTGTGACTCGAACCCAGGACCTCCCGGTCAGAGGCACTGCAGAATCATCAACTGATGCCCTGAGCCACCTCAGCCCGTCGGGTGCGCCGTCATTCCATGCGCTCCGTTGCTGCCATCCACCTCCACTGCCTCAGCCACCGTAGCGGCCTTTCACAGCAGAGCCCCTCCTCTCGCACGACGCGTTGCACGTTGCGCCACGCGCCCCACGGCCCGCGGATAGCGTAACGCGGAGACGGCGAGCGAACTCCCCCCGGCCTTCCGAGCAATGGCCCCCACACGCAACTCCAACCACCACACACGAGCTCATCTGGTTTACTCATTTCCACACGCGAGGTGGCTCAGGGCGTCAACTGATGTCACTGCAGTGCCTCTGACCGGGAGGTTCTAGGGTTCCATTCCCCACCCCGACCCCGCCAAGCAGATCGGCCACGCCCACACACACACTGCGCTTGCTCCAGGCAGCGGAGACGCACCGGCGGAGGTGGCTCAGGGCATCAACTGATGTCTCTGCAGTGCCTCTGATCGGGAGGTTCTAGAATTATATTTCCGTCAGCGGCAGTGATACATAGCTGGGTGGAATTCAGTCGCTGTCTGGAAGAGAATTCTAGCGGCTGGCTGCTCTGATCGCTAGTTTTCCGAGCTTTCTCTGATCAACACCAGGCCAATGCCGGAGCAGTACCCTAAAAAACGGGCCATGGACCGCGCGCGATCTTTCCTTTCTCGTCCTTCTCGTATCCTCGCCCCTTACGTACACACACACTCACACGCACTACATTACCGTACCTAACGGGAGACCAGTCGGGAGCTTAGAGCTTGTGTGGGCTGGGGCGGTGCCCCGCTGGAGATACCTGGTTGGTGGAAATCCGCTAGTCAATGGTATGTCGATGCCGGATCTCGCCATCCAGCAGGGAAAGATTACCGCCACCTCCCGATGGAAAACACGCACTGCACTTACGGGATTAATGACCTTAGCCGTTGACGCGCCCAGAATCACAAATCAATCAATCGAATGCGCGCGAAAATGGAATTAAAACTTTGCAGCCTACGTTCCAGTGAGAAGTGCCTAGTATTTCATTAGATAACTCACGTCACTTGTGTTCTGGGCTCTGCTTAAGAGTTCATCTAGAAACAATTTTATCCACGTCATTTTTTCGGGCCATCGATGTAAAATTATTTGTTTCTATTTCCCTTGTTTAATTTTAGTAATTTATGGCGTAAGTGTGTAAAATACTTTTTTGTTCACGAGTGTTAAATTTTGGCTTATCGAGTCGACGGTGATAAAAATATTTGTTCTTCAGACTGCCATACTTTAGTTTATCCATTACAGCTATGTGAATCATAATTTTTTTCTTCGCAAAGTAAACCGGTTTTATTCGCTGGTGAATAATAAGAATCCACTTTTGAGAATTTCATTTTACGGTTAAAACAAAATAGTAGATCAATTAATACATTGTAATGGATCAACAAAAGCAGGAAGTATGAACTACGTGATCGGTTTGAGCATTCCCAACATGCAATACGTGTTTAATATCACAAAATGTATTGTAAATTGCAACACTACTACTTCAGCCGGGAGGGAATTTGATTTTTCTGATTTTTATCCATATCCACACCGCTCTTATTCCTTCAAATCGTGTGAACGTTACAAAGAAAATATTGAGCCAAAAATGTTGTCGGCAATCAAAACGTCCGTCTGTTTCGTCACGTATTAGCTATCTCTTCCTGGAGTATTTTAAAGTGCAAGAGGAACCCTTTGCAGTGTTAGCTTCAATAACTTTATTACATTGGTTTATAGTTTTGACAGAACGGGCATGTAAACCTTTCAAATGGTTTATGCTAATATCCACACCACTATGAGGAATAATTACCTTGGTGGATCATGCGAAAAATAGGTACGTTTAAGGGACCTTCACCTCGCTGTTGTGTGCCAAGTACCCTACCTTACACAAATGCTTTCCTTGTTAAACCTGAAGTAAAGGAACTTGACGTGTTTACAAGGAGACAAGGTTTGTCATCGCCTAAGCGACCTTTCTGAATTTTCATGCCATTCACTAATGAGAAAAGAATGATGTCCATAAAAAGGGAGTTATGCTGGCCCCCCATTTAATGATACGCATCACAGTTCATCTAAACCCTGTTCGAAGGTTTTACGCGTATAAATTACTGTTTGATTCTAACGCTGGCCTTTGAATATTAAATTCACCGAGTCATGTCATTTTGCGTAATGACTGAAACCGTTGGGGCGTAAGACTTCCTAGTTGAAGAAAGTTCGCCATCCCAAAGGAACGAGTATCCAATCCAGTCTACTGAAAGCGACTCTATTACTCCGATTTTTATCCATGTAGAACATTCGAAAGGAAAAGTAGAAAAGTAGATCAACTATCTTGATCTACATCTAGGAAACCGAATTGATCTGCGACTTCATGATCATTAAATCTCATGTTTACGACTGAAATGTTATAAAAATTAAATAGTTCAAATGAGAATTAAAGTAGAAAGAAAATATTTAGCAAAAATTGATGACGAAAAAGAGAACAAAGGGACAGAACCGTAGTCTTGAAATGTTTTCTTCAAAACACTACACAATACGGTAATCGAAGAATAGGACTGCAGGTGAAGACGACATGGGCTATTGAAAAAAACGAACAAAAAATGACCAGCATTTTGTAAACACCTCTTAGTTCTCAGATTCACCGCTCGCACGATAGTGGCTTAAAACGCTTTGGGGACCACGAAGAATACGAACTAGGCTGTAGACGGGACTCAGAGGTTCGAAGGTAAACAAACATGCTTAGTACCAGAATTGTCCCGATCAATAATTTCTTTGGGTAACATTACACAACATAATATACAAGTGCTAATTTTTTGACAAGCCTTCAAGGTTTTTGTGAAATGTAATGCTTTGATGTAAAAGCAATGTAAATATTTATCTCAGTAATTGTAAATTCTATTGTTTTATGTTCATTTATAAAACATTGTCAACCGTTGCCATAATTGCTCTTGACAAGGCACGTACTAAACGTGATAAACGTTGAGCCATTAATAAATGTTTTTTAAAGTTTTAATTCCTGAAATCAATATTGATTGATCCTATATGGTCAAAATATATTTATTCGTACCATCAACACCTCCAATTATACCAGGATCAACAGGAAGAATTTACATCAATTTCAATAATAACGATGATGATGATAATAACGATAATAAAATAATAATAACAGTAATCTACAGCAAGGGAATGATTACCATTACAAAACAGAACATACGTGACATGAGTGCATCCAAGGCAACTAGGCACCTCTCATTACAAAAGCATGTGCACATGCTGAGAAGAGTTCCATTTCCGAACACTGAAATGAACCTTCTCGTAAGGCACAATTTTGCATCGCAGAGAAGCTACTGTTCCCAACTCTTCGCCGAGATCCGGGATTTCCCAGCGCCGTTGGCTCAAGGCCGCGCACCTGAAGGGCGTGGAAGGGCGGGCTGCCGTGGGCGGTGGAGCGCATCGGCGCTGCGACAGTTGAAGGCTGCACGGCGGCCTTCCGCTCGCCGCCCCCATTCTCCTCGGAAGGAGAGGAGAGGATCGGGTTGGCTGAAGGAAAGGCGCCCACAGCCGGTTGACAGTGTCGAACAATAGCGGTCACATTGCTTTCGATCGATTGATGGACTGATTAATGGCTCCGGGTCTGTCAACGGCTAAGGTAATTAGTCCCGTAAGTATAGTGCATGCTTCATCGCGAGAAGCAACGGTGATCTTCCTTCGCTGGATGGCGATATACGGCGCCGACCTACAAGGCAGCTAGAGGACTTTATCCCGAACCAGGCACCTTCCACCAGCGGGGCACCGTCGCAGACGGGTCACGCTCTAAGATCCCGACAAGTGTGGTTGTGTACTGCATGTTAGTGTAAGAGTGTGTAAGTAAGGGGTGAAGATAGGACAAGGAATGGGAAGGAATGATTGCGTGGGGTCTTGGCCCGTTTGTTAGAGTACTTCTCCGGCATTCGCCTGGTGTTGATAGGAGAAAACAAGGACAATTCCTCATCAGAGCAGCCGGCCAGTAGAATTCTTCTCCAGACAGAGGTAGAATTCGACCCAACTAAGTAGCTAGTGTAGAATCTGCTGTCATCGTCGGGGATCGAACCCTAGGACATCCCCGTCAGAGGTACTGCAGTGACATCACTTAGTTCGACTGCATGGGATAATCCTGTCCGCGAATATGCGACAAAAGGGAAAATATTAAATGTGATGAAAGTTTTTTTAATAACTTGAGTGATGTAAAATAAATTTCAATTTCCTGTTCATTTACTGACGTTAGGTTCATGTTTGCCGCAAAGTATCTGCAACCTATTTCATCAATTTCTTTTGAAATGTCTTCCCATACTCAATACAAGATCTTCGCGAGTTTAGAACCTATGGTCCGATTAAAACAAGTTGGTGATTGACAGTTGCGAACGGGAGGGACGTTGACAGTTTGCGTACCACCGAGCATGTGTTTCCGGAACAAAAAAATAAACTCTTGAAATAAATACTTATTTAAGTAACCAAATCATACACTTATATTGTATAAAACTATAGCTTCAGAAGTACAACTGTCAATCACCAACTTAGTATAGGACCAAAGTAACGCAAGTTTTACTATGTTAATTTGAATGACACAGATCGTCAGAATAAAGCAAAATAATGGAATAAGTCTTTGATGCCAAACAAGGAGGTTTGCCAGAAAGCGGCGGAGGCAGTGCGAGCGAACCTGCATTCTGTTCTTCGATTTAAATGGAGTAGCTTCTGACTTTTGATTAGCAACACGCGGTTATCCAATCGGTAGCTTCGTTGCGACCATCAAGGCTATAAGAAGGAGATTCAACTCTGGTGGTAAGGGAATATACGTAGAGAGTCGGCTACTAATCGGAACAGCTGAACTTCAGCGTCACGACGCGGTGAATGGGAAAAGCTTTTAAGGTATTTTTCGGCCAAAGGGCACCCAATTTATGGGTCAAATCATCGTAATCTACATTTACCGACACACACGTAGTGTAGATGAAGTTGGTCAAGTTCGTGTATGTGCGTCGTTACTGGTCGAAGAAAAGGCCAACAAGTTCCTTCATTCACCGTGTGACAACCTGATTAGCTGCGGACGTTTTCGTACACGACCGCGTACCGGAGTTGAGACTCCACGCAATCTTCAAGGTTATGAGTTATCTATCTTCTATTCATATAAAAGTGGATGTTGGTATACATATTTATAAGAGTTAAACTCCGATACCGTGAGACCAATCTCCATGAAAGTTGGCACTTCTATACGTTTTTTTCACCGAGAAGGTTTATGTGCTCATAAATCTGTTGTAACTCCACTACATGGAGCTGTAGAACAAAACTAAATATTTACTTCAAATGCAACACATTCGAAAGGATTTTGAATCTATATCGTTAAATAACTCCCAAACAATGCGTTCTATGGCCTTAAAAACTAAAACTCAAAGAAACGTTTATCACGCCGTGATCTACAGGATGAAACCTTCTTGAACATTCTATTACTTTTTTGCTGGCCTGGCGCTTCACGACATTACCACACTTGTTCCGAGATGTGCAGAATCTGCTATTAAATTGAATGAGAAGGATAGAGAGCGGCAGAGACAGACAGGGACAGGGTGAGGGAGGGAGAGACAGTGAGAGGGGGATGGGAGGGGGAAGAGGGAAATGAAGGGCAGAACAACGTCTGCCGGGTTTTCCTAGTTTTTTTATATTGAAGCACCCGTTTGGATAACTGCGTCCCAGCGGGTCATACGTAAGAAGTCGTTATTTTAAAACGGAGGTTAGAGACATTTGGTCGTCAAGGGCCGTGCTCGCTCCAACGGAGATCACGGAACACAGAACAACTTTGGCCCGCAAACTGGCTGCTCTCTATCATTTGCGAGAAGAGCACTACTCCACGTTTTACATCGTGGAGAGAGCAAAAGGAATGAAGGCCAGAGCGTGATTGATTAGAATATTAGAGCGTTCGCTGGGGAAGGTCAACCTGAGACAGATAATGTAGTTGCAAGTCCGCAATTGCCACGCCGTAGACCGTGGGATCCCAAGTTCGAACCCCGACGGCCCAGGATTTTTGACACACGCCAAATTCCTAGGTGCAACCCTACCGATGCCCCCTCCCATGAGGGATCGTAGGGATCGACTGCTCCCATCGATCGTTTCTGTGATTTCCTCTGATCCTTCACAGGTGGATGCAGGGGGAATGCTTAGTCAACGGGCCACAGATCGCGTGCGACCCTTAAATTAAAAATATTACAGTTTAAGTTCATATTACATTGAATTCCATTGAATACAATTTTCATTATCACTAGGAGGCTCCGTAGTTTGGCGTTAAGACGCTAATCCGACGCTACACCATGGTCTGTGTCGAACGTCAACCGCAGAGGTCTTTCCCCGCTACTCTGCATACACACATTTAGTGGCGGCGATGGTGTAGCGGTTATACCCAAGTTTGCGGGTTCAAACCTGATCGAAGCCATGGATTTTTAGGGACGAAAAAATCCTTCGTACGCTTTCCTTCGGGGAGGAAGTAAAGCCGGCTGTCCCATGTTAGTAGATTTAATGCATGTAAAAGAACCTCAAGCCTAAATGACGCATCTGAGCTAAATTCAAAAGTCGCCTGTTTCGTCGCCCGAGATAATACCTTCTTTCTCCGCTAGTTGGTGAAAGGAGCGTAGCGAAATTCGCGTGGTCAGACGGAAGAGCAGGCCTCATGGCCTGAGTCTCGCCACGTAAAATTAGGCATTAATGCAATTCAATACACGGACTGTGTCCGACTGTGAAACGGAGGGCAGCCGCAGACTTCACGCGCTTTGTTCGGCGATGTCGTCTAGTAGAGGATGGATGCTCCGTCGAGCGAGTGATGTAATACAGAGGTCGGTGGAAAACATCTACACAGAATTTTGAAAAATGTATATCACTGAAAAATAATGTGGTCTATAATTATTTTTAATATACTAATTTATCTTCAAAGATTTTTATCGTAATTTTCTGGGGCTATCGCCGGCAGTCCCGGTAGCCCATAGTATACGCCTCTGGCCGCTGTCGGAGTCAACTGGGGCGGCGCACCCAGAAGGCCCCCCTCCCACTTTCTCGCTCCATCCGGAGCGACTGGGGCTTCCTTTCTCCTTTCTCCCGCGCGGCGGCGGCGGCGGCTCAGCTCGGCGCTCGGCCAGGCACACACGACATGAATGGCACCATGTCCACAAGCTCCGTCCTCCGAAGTCATTAAAACAACAGAGGAAATCAATGTACGGGGCAAGACAAGACAAGGTCGTGGAGATCAATTTTTCTATTTTTTTAGACTATTACGAATGAAATTTTCTATTTTCTTCAGACTATTACGAATGAAAAGTTTTATTTTTTTCAGACTATTACGAATGAAATTTTATATTTTCTTCAGACTATTAAAAATGTTGTACTACTACGAAATATTCAAAATATTGAAGCAAGTTGTGGGAAGTTCTCGACAACTTTTACGAAATATAACTGCAACAAGTAGAGAAAGTAATTGTGTTTTGAGTTTTCTGGAGCATTTATATTCACGTAATATGCTTTGTATTCTTGTTTGGAACAACTAAAAATTAAAAGAAAAGAAAGTTAATACTTTTTACAATAGAACCATGAAAAAACAAAAGAAATTTAATTTATTATTATTATTTTTGGGTTCTTAACTTTGGCAATTCAACCATTGTCTTGTAATTACAGCTTTTTACTACTCCAACAATTATTATTTTACTGACATTCACGAGCCATACATGCAGGTACACAAGTAATAGCTATTTTGCGCAGATCAAAACACTATAATGTGATTTTGACTTCATATTATTTACTGTCAAAGACTGCGGAGTAGTGTCGCGAAGAATTGCGTGCATAGCATATTACGAGCACATTGATGAGGCTCAATTTCGGACCTTCTTTATTCTATGTTGGCTGCTTTGGCCAACGGAACATCTGCCTATGTGGCTAAAGGTAATTCTTCAAACATAGCAAATACTTAATTCAATATTCAAAGGCGAGCTATTTTAACGGTTCCATCGTCTACGATATTACAACTATCGCTGTTAACCGTATGGATGATTAATTGGAGGTCTTATGATCATAGGAGGTGTGTGAAGGAGGACAATCAAATATGCATTAGGTGGGACTGAGACAGTGGTTAGGTGGAAGCGGGATGACGCCTTGCGGGCGTGGGCAGGACCGGAGGGCTCGCCGGCGCGTAGAACGGGGCGGGAAGGGTGAACGATGCAGGCGGATGTGGGCGATGGGCGGGCGATGCAGGACGATGCAATGACGGAGCTAGGCGACACGGCGGTGCCAGGGCCGGGGGCTGGGCGATGCAGAGACGGTGGTGTGGGGTCGCACAGGCCGGGGGCTGTGTGTTAAGGTGGCTCCACACATTCGGCATTCGCCGAGCAGCGAGCTACTGCTCGCCCGATCCAGACCAGCGTTCGGCGAATGTTCGCTCCCTTTGATGTGTCCAAACGACCGACACGCGGCGGGTAGGGCGAGCGCAGAATGTTCGTCCCTCGGCAAATAGCAAGCGACCCGTCCACACTACTCGGGATTTGGCGAGCGGTTGCTCGCTGTTCGCCGAATAGCGAATGTGTGGAACCGCCTTTATGGTATAGCCCCTCCTGGTGTTAGTGGTTGTGAGTGGTCCATTAGCGAGTGAATCGCAGTCCAGAGAGCCAGCACGAGGGGGGGGGGCAGGTGGCGGGGAGTGGAGGGAGGCGCGGGTCGCAACCTTGTCCAAGGCTGTTGCGGCGGCAGACGAGCAGGAGGAGGAGTTGGCGGCTGCGGAGAACCGGTCGCCGGAGGCTCCCGGAAGCGGGATCTGGGGCAGCGGCGCCGCGCCGGGCGACGCGCTGCGGGCGGGGGCGGGGCTGGGGAGGGGATTGGGGCTGGACGGCGTGGAGAGGCGGGTAGCGCAGGACAGCGGGGGATGGAGGGGGCGTGGTGAGGTGAGGTGGCCGGAGCTGCGCGACGGAGGGAGGATTGGGGTGGAGTGGTACAGCGCACCGCAGGGCGAGGCGGCGGTGAGTAGTAGCGTAGCGGGGAACGTCGTGAGGTGTGGAAGGGCGGGGGGCGGAGGCGTGGCAGGGTTGTGGCGGGAAGTGGCGTGGCGTGGCGTGCTGTGGCGTGGTGTGGCGTGGTGTGGCGTGGCGGGGCGTGGCGGGGCGGGGCATGGTGGGGCGTGGCGGGAGAGAATAGCTCGAAAACAAAGCATCTCGGAGTCTTAAAACCTGAACGACGAAATCGAAATCTGAATCTGAATCCCTTGAGGAAATAACAGTGCATTTTCGGGTAGCACCCAATTTAAGGTCCTTAGGAACTTTCTCCGACAGCCGGTCGTCAGAATTGCAGCTTACTGTTTTCAAATGATGTTAATGACCCGAATCTATCGCATTTCAATTCAGGAAATGCGCACTATGCTCCGATGACATAATGCAGGTGTGCAACCGATGAGGCTGCAAAGACATTTAGCATTTACAAAAACACTTTCTACGGGAGAAAAATAAGTCAATTACAGAAAAAACACTTCTTATACTTTTGAGGTCACACCGGTAAGGGAATAATTTATGGCTAATATTAAGAGAGACCTGCTATGATTTTTTACCCATGAAATGACACCCACGTATAAAATTAATGATATGAACATTTGATCTGCTCCAGAGGACGGAATAATGAACGGACCACTAGAGGTCGCATGAACGAGACAATGGAGCTACTGCTAGTGAAAAAAGAAGAAAAGAAAAAAGAAAGGAAAAAGAAAATAAAAATGAAAAGAAAAAAGAAAAAAACAGAAAAAAAGAAAAAGGGAAAAAGAAAAAAAAAGAAAAAAGAAAGATCAAGAGTTGCCTGCTGGAAATTGCGTTTGAAAGTACCTCCGTCGACTTCAAATAGAAGTTAAAGAACACGCGCAGATTCCTCTAACCGTGTATCGCCTAATTTCATTTTTCGACTCTCTTGAGTTATCCTGTATTATTTATCAACGGTTCCGCGAGTGACCTTCACGACGACATCTCACTCGTCCTCAGAATTTGAGAGCATTGATCAGTTGCATAGAGCAAGCTCAGGCTTTAATTTCTGCACACAAACCATTGCAATGATCGTATAGTTAAAGAAAAATCGATACAAAAATTATCATTAAATGAAAATAATTTTTTAAGAGCTGAAGATGGGTACATGATGCAACAGGGATATCCAAATTGCAAGGTCTCAAGAGCCACAACCAAACCTTTAATATGGTTGCGGCGATATTTACAGTACTCGGGCGATCCACACCTCACTTCTCCGTATTGTTGATCTCGGCAGTTTGCCCGGCCTCTGAAACGAAACGAGGGGGGAAATGGAACCACGCGTGTTATCAGGCCGAGTTATCACGCAGAGAAACACTTTTTTTCGGTCGCATCGATTTCTTAGTCATTAGCGACCACTATTGGATGTAACGTTATGGTATGAGGATGAAACGATATGGTGATGATAGGAGGTGAAACGACGAACACATACAACCATGCCCGAGGCGGGACTCGAACACCCACGACCCCACGGTCCCATATCACTACGGCACTACTGCTTTATGGATCTCGGCTACGGGGCCGACTGAGAGAAACACATTGGGATTTCTGAATTTCAATTTTTCAATTTCAATTTCTGAATTTACTAGAAAAATATCTTGGATCTAAACTAAACGTATTTTCACCCGTTGACTATGATAGAGCGCATATGCTAGGTACGCAATGTTCTCCCCCAAAATGGATGCAACGGACTTTCAGTCTTGACTAATACCCTTTCGCGGGCCACAATAAACGGCAGCGCCAGTTCACAACCCTGATACACATCGTAGTAAAATATCTTTGTGAATGGGTGAGAGTTAACCAAAGGGTGGAGGTGAGTGTTTTAAAAGTTCTTTTTCTCAACTTTTTGGGAATTATTTCTATTTCAAACTATTGTTTCTGGACTATATTACGTGAAGCGTGTTTAGAAATTTGGGCGGACGTTTGATTGGTATGGCAACATTCATCGCATTACTTTCGAGGTTATAATCAGTCATGACAAAACATTGCACCATTAAAGGTACTGTTAAACAATATTGAGATATTTTTGCACAGTATATGAGCTGTTTCTTACAATATATCAATTAAAATATATATATATATATATATATATATATATATAATAAATATGCAAACATTTCACAGAAGTATTAAGTCAGATTGATCCTCCCCAAAACATTCTTTGCATGGTCTTTCGATAGCACTGATTACAGCCTTTCTTACAAAATGCTTGATCACTTTCCCTCCAGGCAGAGTTAAACAGTTGCTTTGATTTTCTTCGGACATGGCTTTGCTTACTTCATCTGTAAACGAGGAGTGTATGGTCAAAATGGCGTAATAATTCGGTCGATAAAAGCGATCTTGCATCACAATGGGCTCCTTTCTTTCATAGTTGTCTTTGAAAGGTTCTTTTTACGACAACGAAAACGACTCCAGCGTTAAATGAAGCGATCTAGAATACCAATTTGAGCATTTTATGTCCATGAATAATTTCAGAGAAAGTCTAGCCAAAGAAGTTTTTAATTCATTTCACGTTAATACTGAATTGCTGTTTCGTAAGGGGAGATTCCTGAAATGCTATCGAATACAACACTACTACTAAATATTTATAATGCAAACTAAGACATCTTTCGTTCAGAATAATGAAACTGTTATTATTGGTCGGAGGAAACACGGAAAATCATACTTGGGTTTTTATTTCTTGGCGCGTGGGGGCATGCCTTCAAGATAGAATATCTCATGTATTTTCGAGTCGTTCTTGGTCGTGCCGTTAGGAGTGCCTTAATCGTAGCACTGCTCGATACATCCGCGATCATGCGCCGTGACTGAGAATGACGCGAAATACCGCGAGATATTCCATCTTGGAGACAAGCCCCCACGCGCCAAGAATAAAAACCCAAGTTGACCAATCAGAGCAAGCCGACCGCCAGAATTCTCCTCTAGACAGTGGCTGAATTCTATCTAGCTGGTGTCGAAAATCCTGCTACAGTCGGGAGTGGAACCCTAGGACCTCCCGGTCGGAGGCACTATACTGCGATTTTCTTAACTTTGCCCCTGACAGGAATCAGCTGTTGACGCTTTCATCCAATCGGGAGCTTGAATGTCACCATAGGGACGTCACTGTAGCGACATATAAATTTCCGATTGAATGGCAGTGAAACAGCTGAATCCTGTCTGGGGGAAAGTTAAAAAAATCGCAGTATAGAGTGATATCAAACGACGGCCTAAGACACCTAGGCCAGTTTATACTTTCAATGCACAAATACAACAATTAATCCAAAAGTGTTGCGAGAGCTCCCCTCCCCCTCGGCCCCTAGGAATCGCTTGAGGATGTAGGCGTGTCGAAGGCATGTAGGCCTTGGAAGGAAGAGCCGAGTGCCCGCGGCTCAAGGGGGCGGCGAGCACTTCCTGCGAGCGATGGGCCGTGACGGTGGCGCCGCGCGAAACGGCGGCGGAAGACACAACTCGTCAAGGGGGGAGGGGTTACTCGCAGGCACGCGTCCTGCCGTTTGCCTCTTCCCCTCCAAGGTGCCAATTCTGTGATCATGGGGTAAACGTTCTTAACTCAAAAATCTTAGCTTGGAGAAAACAAGGGTTAGATTATCGAGGCAACGCTTTTTCCTACGCTCAACGCTATTTCCCAAAGCGTTTTTCTCGTTAAGAAGTCAACATTTGAATTCGGTCGTTGTACTAAAATAAAATAAAGATACTTAACTGGTAGTTTTAGTACTTAACCCAATTTCGCCAAAAATTGACTTAAGAATGTTTACCCCGTGACCGCAACAACAATAATTGTTATGGGCAGGGTGCAGGGGTTAGACGGTGCATATTCTACCTTTTGGGATCGGGTTTCAACACCCGTCCATGGATGAGGACGTGGTAGTGAACAAAGTAGTTTCGTACCGGGTTTTAAAGGGATTTTTATCGCATTCCACCATTGGTTTTCATCATTCAAAATATATCATCATCTATACTTATCCATCCAACCATTCATTTAAGGTATGACCCAAGGAGTTAGATCTGGTGATAAATCACGACCTTTTTCACAGGCTCAATAAATCCAGTGCATTATTAGTTAATCTTTCCAACCTTTCAACGCGCCATCTTTAGGGTTAATATAAAAACCTTTTGATTCACATAATGTAAGTTGCAGCGATGTATGATACAATAACTTGCTTACATTAGTAAGACATATGGTTGAATAACGATATATTACTATTGTATTATTGAGTCACCCGTAGCTCCTTTATTACGGTACTGCTCCGGTGTTTACCCGGAATTGATAAGAGAAACAACGGAAAACTACAATTTAGAGATGCCAACCACTAGAATTCTTCTCCAGACAGTAGTTGAATTCAAACGAAGTATGAAGATCGTGTCGTTGGGAGTAGAACCCTCGGACCTACCGGTCAGAGGCACTGGGGTGACATCCTCACAGTGATCCACCTCAGCCGGTAATTAATCCTGTTCTTATCGCAATTGACATACAGGAAAATAAAAAAAAATAAGGAAGGAAATAAAGGAAATAATACCGGCCTCATGATTGTACCTTACCAATGAGCGGTAACGCTGCGCGAACCCAAGCGGCTAAGTTCACAAGCGTGGATGGAGGAGCAGCGTTGAATCGGATGGTGTCTTTGTGTGTGTGTGTGTATGTGTGTGTATGTGTGTGTGTGTATGTGTGTGTGTGTGTGTATTTGTGTGTGTGTATTTGTGTGTTGTGTGTGTGTCTGGAGGGCGATAAGCCGCAGGGTCGAGGAGCGTAATAGTTCGAGGGAATTCACGCCGGGCCGGGCCCCTAGGGCAGGCTTGCACAAGAGCCCCAGGAACGCGCCCCGCGACGGCCATGACAGCCCATCCGCGCCCCACCGGTTTCTAGTGAAAGACTTCCACTTTTGGCGCAAGTGACCTCTGCCCGAGCCCTCGGTGGCAGGAAAGCCCTGCGGCTCTTAAGACGGAAATGCGTTGAAATATTTTAAACTAAAACTTGAAATAACGGCTGTAGTTTCTGGCGAGGGGAGGTTTTAAATATTATTATTTCAGAATAAATTGCTCGACAACTTGGACACATTTCACGGTTAATCTTTATCGTTGCAACTGATTTTGAAAATATTTATAATATAAATTACAGGAACAGAAAATTTAACCATTTCTCATTGTAATAATAAACACGTCATAAATTTAGTTCAGAAATACCTGATTGTAATACACTTGACCATACTTTTTTAATGTTTATTTTACTTTTTGCTGTTACTTTTTCTCCGACAACCATCTTCTGACATACGAGACACGTTGTTGTTCCATTTCTCTCCGTGAAATGCGTGCTCGTAGTTAGCCTTGAACCGAGGATTCTGATCAGTAAAGTGAAGAGACAGCTCGGCCGTCGGGGATTATTCCAACTTTCCTGGTTCTCGTGGGGCGCGGGCTTCCCGGCGCCCTAAGAAGGGGCTCAAATGGGGCGTTTGTGCCCCTCTGTCCTATGGAATGGCTGGTGTAAAAGCAGCGTCGCATCGGGTTAGAGTCCCTAGATACAGAGAGAGTAGCGCATTCCGTTGTTCCACCGATCTCGCCATTTTATATCCAGTTGTCAGAAGAATTGGAACTGTGAGATATTCTGAGTGTTGAGAACCATGAATCTATCTCAAATCAATATTGATTATCTTAAAAGTCTTCCTAATGTCACCAATTGTTATAACTTTCCTTCAGCTTCTGAATGCTGCCTGGCGGGACTATTGGGTGAGAGGCTAGTTAATGGCGGCGGTTGCACTACTCTCTGTATCTAGGGACTTTTGATGGCACGGCCGCACGGGGGCTCTTCCAGCCCACGCGAATCTCACCCACTAGTCCCGCCAGGCAGCATTCAGAAACTGAAGGAAAGTTATAACAATTGGTGACGTTAGGAAGACTTTTAAGATAATCAATATTGATTTGAGATACATTCATGGTTCTCAACACTCAGAATATCTCACAGTCTGAATTCTTTTGACAACTGGATAAAAAATGGCGAGATTGGTGGAACAATGGAATGCGCTACTCTCTGTATCTAGGGACTCCACATCGGGTGTTGGAGGAGCGCTCCCGACGCGTGGTGTGGCGGGCGGAGGAACCGGCGGCTGCCCCCGTGTTGCGCGCGAGGCGCGCGCGTGTGTGACGAGCGGGGGGCGGGGGCGGGGGTGTGAGGGGGGAGGGGGCGTGGCGGCTGCCATTAGGGAGGGCGGCGGCGCGACAGTCGCGGGTCGCCAGCGGCTAACGGCGCCCCCACCCCTCCCCCGCCTCGTCTCGTCACGGCCGCACGGGGCTCTTCCAGCCCACGCGAACGGCACGGGACACACAACTCCCCATGAAGCCGCCAAATACGAGGTACACGAATTACGAGTCACACGAAACAAATTCCCAAGCCCCCTGGTTCATCTCCAACAAAAAAAACCACCCAACGATTTTAAATTCAAAACAGTTATCATATAACCTACCTCGCTTATAACTTTTACTCAACCCTCCACCTGATCAAGTAAAACAGGTCTTAAACTGGGAAAATCTACAAAGCGCCAAACACAAACAAAAAACAACATAATTCCTTTACACGCATTCTTGAACCTATTCAGCAACATACAACAAATCATTTGAATTGAATTGATGATGATTTTACGTGGCGAGACTCAGGGCCTGCTCGTCCGTCTGACCACGCAAATTTCGCCACGCTCCTTTCACCAACTAGCGGAAAAAAGGTATTTCTTGAGCGACGAAACAGGCGATTTGAATTTAGCTCAGAGGTTTCATTTCAGCTTGAGGATCTTTTATATGCAGTAAATCTACCAACATGGGACAGTCGAGTTTACTTCCCCTTCAAAGGAAGGCGTACGAAGAATTTTTTCGCTCTTAAAAATCCACGGCTTCGTTCGGATTTGAACTCGCAAACTTAGATATCCGAAACGCTAACCATTACACCACCGTCACCACGATGGTGGATTTGAGGTGCCTTATGAGTCCCATCTCCAAATGTAGTTTAGTGTCAGCTGTACACCAGTTTAAGTTAGATTGTAATTCTGTAACTACAAATGTTAGGCTGAACATCAATCTGAACTTTGTAAATTCGTCCAAAATATAAATAAATAAAAAATATGACCGCTGATCCGCGGTGACCGATATCACTGAGGCAGTAGTGTCGTAGCGATCTCAGACCCCAGGATCGCGGGGTCGAGTCCCGCCTCAGGCATGGTTGTATTTATGTTCCCCCTTTCACTCCCTACTATCACCATATCATGTCATCTTCAGTTATATAACGTTAAGCCTAATAATGGTCCTTGGACTTTGATGTCGATGAGACTTTAAATAACAAAAAAAGGGAGGACTCACGATTGTTGTATAGGAGATTGCAAGCGACTGGGGACACAATATTCATCACTGTCCAAACACCCTCGTCTCGGATGAGTCATGGGCTGTGCTCTTACATGTAAAATCCCTGCGGGGTAATTGGAATCTCCCGCTCGAGAGCCCAGATTACCTGCGGGACTCACATCGTTAACATAAAGGGGACTGGCGTGAGCAGACGGGTTGGGTCTCCGTGCCCCGCGGGTGTAAAAGCCCGGGTGGCTCCGGTTGGGCATTTGGCTTCGTCGAGGCACTGCCAGATACTCGTGTGTTATTGAGGAAGGATTTATTCCGGTTCTTACGGCTGGTGTTAAAAAAAACTCAGATAGCAACCCGGAAAGTTGGGACCGTCGAGCTGGCATTGCGGCATTTCCCGAGTTGAGGGCGGACGTTCTAGTTTAGCCTGCTCCACACTTCCTTAGTGCAGCCCACGGGGGGGGGGGTGAAATGCTGGTGCTGTGAGCTACGCTAAAAAAGTTCTACGTATTATGCGTAGTGGAGGCGGCGCAATATGCCGGCCGACGGTGCAAGTTGATATGGTTCAATAGTATTTTGAGCACCAAATGTGTTATGAGGGTTCTAATGATCGAGCGACGACAAAGTGTCTCAGAGCCTTTGGATGGACGACCTTTTGTCGCCCGAGATCATTAGAACCAGTTAACGCCTGTGGTTCATACATGATTTTATTTTTTACCCAAATTGTTGATTCAGATTTACTTCCTTACTAATTAACTAGATGTTAACTTGACTGTCTTTCTCTTTTCATATTTCCCTCCCAAAATTCCCTTTCGTAATCCCATCTCATAATTCCCTTCATAAGAGAGCAAAATTGCATCATTCAATTGTGTTCATGTTTCCGTCGTAGAAATGATCCTCTTGATCCAGATAAGTTATGTAGTGTATATCGAGCTCTGGATGAAATGCAATAACAAGCAGTAACGTGTCAGTGAAAAGTAACACTTTTACCGCCTCTGGGAACTGAGGTCCAAATGTCCGTCAATCAGCGTGAAATTTCTGATGGGGAAGCGACTGTCGACAGGTTTCCTAGGAGTTTGCCCGCTTCCATCATTGCTCGCCATATTAACCTAATCATTTGTCATATCAGGTGTGAGTAAAGTATTAGGCACCGAGACAATACTAAAATGTATAATGGAAACAGAGAAGAACAATAATAAATAGCAATATAAAGGAGAAATTTTGTTCTTCATAGCCATATCTCAATATAGATGAAAATCCCTAAAACGTCATAACAATATAAACTGGTTACTACGCATTCTTTGCAACATAATTATTTATATTATTATAATCTCGCAAAATAAAATTAAACAAGAAAACCATTGCTGTAAATGTTGTACATCGAAATATGTCAATTTATGCTTTCCTCAAAACAAACTCATTTAAAAAATGGAATGGTCCTTTCGTTTTAAGAGTAAAATTAAGTAAAGACGCAATATTAAAATGTTTCATTTAATGGTCTGCCTTTATTTATATTGTTTGGAAAATTATCTTTCTCGACTTCTATTGTCACCTGGGTGTCGAAACGTTTTCTGATGTTAAAAAATGTTATTTTATTCTTAATTCTATTATACAGTTCAAAAACTTAGCAATCATTAATCCGGCACGCCTTTCTCCAATACACGGCCACAGTCTAGAGTATTATTTGCATTACAGGCACATGATTGGGTCATTATTACCGTGAAGTCAATGAAGGCGGACAAAAAGACCGGGCACAGGTTTTGCAATATTCTGCGACATCACGTCGTGCATAATCGACAGGAAAGTGTAAAATGGCCCTATTCACAGCACAAAAGACTTAAGCAGATCCAGGAAACGTAATTTGTTAGAGGCCTTCGTGTCTTATCGAGAGAATAGGGAGCGAAAGCAACACGGCGAAGACGCTTATGCAACTGAATACAAATGATCTCTCGCTGAATACGGCGCGCTATGCGCCGAGGCGTAAGGGACTCGAGTCTGCGTCGGAAATTATTCGCACTCTGTTCTCCGTTACTTTCTCTTCTTTTCGTTCGTTTGTGGACCTACTGTTGCATAATGCCCTTCTAGTGCTCTTACCGTCATTAATCTGAGAAGTAAGGTAGTTGCATGTTGCTATATCACATTCTAAGATTGGTTGTTTCGGAAAATTACAGAGACTGAATTACTCGCTTCACCTGACACTAAACTGGATAATATAACCCTTAATAGAATGTGTAATATTAATCCTATTTGTTTCAAGGGGGGACAATTTTTACCCACCCTTTTACTTTCTCAACCTTACTTCGTAAAAGAGTAAGTACTGTAATTTTGCGCTGGAAAACGGCGAATATTCGGCAAAAAATTTTATTGCCGGGCTCTAGTAACGAAGAAGTGGATAAATCTTGTTCCTATATTACTTCCTCTAACACGTTGTGAAGTCAGAATCCATGTTTGGCGTTTCCTTGACACCGAAAAATCGATTGTCTGCAAAAAGTCTGTCTGCCCATACGTCCTATGTCTGTGTGTCCGTCCGTCCGACCGACCATCCGTCCGTCCGTCCCGTGGACCTCTGCTGGCTCCATATTCATGGAAACGACGTCACATTCGTAATGGCACAACACCGTAGTCAATGGCCTAACTGTATCAAGCGAAAAAATAATGAACATCGTGTTTGTAGGAGAAGAATTTTTTACAGCTTATTATATCACAAATATAATTAACAATATTTTATATTACCAATATTTTATAGTACCCTATTTAAATGTGTAATAAAATGCATCACAAAATAATTAGTAGCAATTAAAACTGTACGTTAATCACTTTGTTCTATTTCTTGACATTCTAAGAGTTTAGTGTGAGGAGCATGAAATGGCCGATATTATCTCGGAGAAATCGGACGATTTCTACAGGCTGTTTCTCCTCTTATAAACACTCATTAATTACTTTTATCTCCAATTAGAAGTCACTGTAATGACGAAAGAATAACGATTCCAAACTCGGGAAAAATTGTCGTCCTTTGAAGGGCAAATTGTGTGTGGGGCAAGTAGGGCGCTGGCACAAGGGCAGACGCAGGCGAGAAGCAGGGCGCGGGGCGAGTTGGCCGGGCAGAGCGGGGCGGGCTGGGGCAGGGCGGGGCGGGTTGGGGCAGGGCGGGACGGGGTGGGGCGGGGTGAGGTGGGGTGATGCGAGGCGGGTGGGAAGGGGTCGGGGCGCGGGCGTGGGGTCGGTGACGGGGTTTGGCAAAGGAGCGGGGTGGTGCGGGGCGGAGCGGGGCGGGGCGAGTTGGGCGGGGATGGCGGGACGGGGCGGGCGGGACGGGGCGGGCGGGACGGGGCGGGCAGGGACGGGTGGAGCGGAGACGGGTGGGACGAGGCGGGGAGGAGCGGGACTGGGTGGAGTGGAGCAGGATGGAGCGGGGCGGGGAGGAGCGGGGCGGGGTGGAGCGGAGCAGGAAGGAGCGGAGTAGGGTGGGGCGAGGCGCGGAGAAGCTACGTAGGGTGGGACGGGAAGGGGTGGGGCGGGGCGGGGCGGGGCGGGGCGGGGCGGGAGGCAAGGTGCAGCGACGGAAACCGCAAGCGCCCCCGCTCACGGCTGCTTCCTTGAGGTTGTGGCGCACATCCCCCCCCGCCCCTCCTCCTCTCGTCCGTCCTTCCGACCCGCTCCGTCCCGCCATTTCCTCTCGCCGCGTCCACCCTCGCTCGCACGCACCGGCGCTGGCGGCATCAGCTGCTTCTGACCGGGAGGACGAGAGGACCTACGGTTCCACTCCGAACGGCGCGAGAGAAGATTTTAGGCTACACAGCTAGGTTGAATTCAATCACTGTGTGGAGGAGAATTCGAGCGGCCGGCTGCTCTAGTTTTCGGTGGCTTCATTCCTCAACACCAGAGGAATGCAGGAGCTGCATCCTAACACACGGTTCACTGGCCGCGCGCGATCTTTTCTTCCTCTTCCTTCTCCTATCCTTATCACAAACACACGTATATGCACTACACTACCACACATGTCGGGAGTTTAGAGCTTGTTCCGGCTGGGGAGGTGTCCGGCGGGTGGGAGATACCTGGTTGGGGAAATCTCCGCACTTCGACGTGCATTACCGTGACATCTCGCCCTCCAGCGGGGGAAGATCACAGCTACCTCCCGAGGTAAACATGTACTACTCTTTCGGGACTACTAACCTTAGTAGTTGAAGCGTCGAAAAACACTAATGAATCAATCAATCAATTCCTTGCTCATCCACACGCAAACCAGGCTCGTGCACCCTGGTTGATAAGGGTGGCAATATGATTTCGATGATGGGATGGTAAAAAAGGGGGAATGGTAAAATGTGAGGTAGAGACATTGGAATAATCTCCAGAAAGCTCGCCGTGAATCCACATGACCCACCCCCAATTCCATTTGCATCGACCGAAATTTGACCCCCATCCCCCGGGGTGGGCAATGGAGAGAGACCTGTACCAGCGAACGTACAATTAGGGATGCAACATCGACAAAAAAAACATTGAAGTTTCGCAAAATCGATGTTAACATTTTAAAAATCTATGTTCAAAATACATTGACCCCAAACCATCGATTTTTGAATCATCAGTTTTCTGATCATTGTGGTGGTGTTTACTAAATTATGATTAAGATGTAGTTGATAAAACAAAGTTAAAAAAATTCAGAACAATTATTAAAATGCTTATTAACATATACGATATTACAAACATTATACACTACATATATCAACAAAAAATCTACCAACTTATTTTTCACTCTTGTTGATATTGGTCTGAAGAATGTTCAAATTATAGATATCTGAAAATTAGTGTATTTTTATTACATTTTTTCATTAAAAAATAAAATATCATCAATAGTGTCACTAATACTACCACATTGGCATTGATAAATCGATGTTAAATAAGTCGATGTTTGCACAAAAATATTGAAAACATCGATATCGATGTCGCACCCCTACTTGCAAGGACATGTTTTAAACATCGATACTGAATCTGATGTTTTCTGATCATCAATGTTGTGTGCTCAATGTTTTTAGGCATGTGTTTTTTTTTGTTTCATTTATGGATGAAGAATTTTCGTAATTTTATCAAAGATAAAATATGAAATAATAACTGAATTTGTACAATTTTCATATGGCACACTAGTCCTCGCCCGAGGCGATGCTGATGATCTTGTATTTCCTTCGTCCTTCATCGTATTTTTTTCATGGAGAGGCGTTTTATACATTTTTTTTCAGTTACGTTTTAATTATAAATTAATATACACGGCCGCGGTCAAATCCATTTTTGTTGCGCACGAACTGAATGATTGAGATAACTAAACCAGATTTAAAACATTGATGTTCAAAAACATGGATGGTTTTTGGTCGATGTTTTAACATCGTTTATTTAATTTTGAACATCGATGTTTGGCAACATCGATATTTTGTTGATGTCGCATCATTAATCTTCGAGTTGCGAGAGGCGCGTGTGACGCAAATGGCTGGCGCGTTGTAAGGCCCCCGAGCAACGCATCGCCACAATGGCGAACACGCGACTTCCTTCCTGGGACGATGTTTGGCAATTGGCCGCGCTTTAAGGGGTCTCGGCGTGGCTCACGGCCGTCGCCCGCCCGCTCGCTTCTTGGGGATGTTGCGATACTTCAATCGACACCGTATTTGGTGTCGATACAGTACAACGTAAACTATTACAATTAAAGCCAAAAATCAGCAAAAACAGCCATTTACCATATGATACAGCACTCGCAATATATAAAACAATACTTCAACCCCTCCTCCTGTTTGCACGCCCAATATGGCTAAATGCAGCTAAGACAAATCTCAACAAACTCCAAATAATCCAAAATCAGTTCCTCAGGACAATTACCTAGGCACCATGGTTCGTATCTAACTCACAGCTCCATAAAGAATTCAATCTCCAACCCATAGCTCAACACATCCTAGACTTATTCACCCAATTTAACTCCAACTTAATGCAGATTCCAAATTTAACCGGATTCAACCTAGCTAGAAACCCCACCTATTCCACAAGAATGAGAAATAAGTACCCTTTCCATATATTACTAAAGCAATTTTCCGAATTGGACCATGATTAGAGGTGACCATTAGGTTACCTCAACCACAAAGCTAGCTGTAAGTTTAATTTTAGATTAGTTAGTAAGTCAACAAAACATATGTATAGTGAACTGTAACTGAACTATGTATTGATATCACAGGTACAATAAATTTTAAAAAATTGGTACACATTTTCAAACATGAAAATTATATTGTCACTGTTCATCTTACGATACTTTAATAAATTATGTATGTCGTTGTTTATCATATGTGTTTTCTCCAAACATTTTATGTTGTGCTCATTTTAATGAATAGAAATGGGAATATTGTGTTCTCTGTAACTCGTACAATACTACAGAATATCCATCAATATCATCTTACATGAACTAACAGAAGGGAAATAAAGTAATCGAAATGTCAACGCGTTTGAAACATTTGATTTACGTTTAACCTACTTTTTTCCCAGATTTCTATGTTGGGTATTAATATTGCGATATAATAAATATCGCTGTATTCGTACCAGCAATGGTGAATACACTGTATATAAAATTATGATATTTATGTTCTGCTCTGTGACTATGAGCTGTAGTGGTAACGTAAAGGTCACACCAACTAATCGCCAATAGTGCTTTCTTTGGTACTACACAATACTGGCACCGTGATAACCGAGAAGTACACTGAACTCTTCAATCAAGTAAAATGGGATTGTAATCTGCTGAATAGCAATTTTTTGGTAAGAAGATTTTTTAGAACAATTCTCATTAATTTCCCTTTTCTTTGAAATATTTATTGTTTCACATTTCTCGTGTTTTATTCTCATATTAAGTAAAAATAATTTAAATAACTATTTTAATCTGGGGTAAATTTTTTTCGAAACTAGCATTGCAGTTTCGAAGTAAATATCATGGTGTTATCGATTGTACAGTATCGTTTCCGGTATCGGTAGTATTGAGCAAACGAGTACAGACCCTTCAAGAATCGAAGTGTCGTTAATCGAGTTCCTCTCGTGAAGTAGTCGTAGGCCTTGGCGGTCACAGGAGAATTCTAGCGGACAGCTGCTCTGATCAGTAGGTTTCCTTGGTTTCTGCGATCAACACCAGGCGAATGCCGGAGCAGTAACCTAACAAACTGACCGCTCGCGATTTTTCCTTCGTCTTCCGTCTTTTATCCTTACCCCTTACCTACACACACTAATACGCTCTACACTACCACACGTGTCGAGAGACAAATCAGGGTCTTAAGAGATTGTCCCGGCTGGGGCGGTGCCACGATGGTGGGAGATACCTGGTTGGGGAAAACCTCGCTTGGCGACGGGGTGGTCAGTACTTAACGTTGCAGGGGAGACACCACCTTCCGGGATGCAGCATGCACTACACGTACTGGTCTTCGCTTTAACACACCCACCGACACTAAGCTGTCGCCCACCGCCTCGACCGAGAGCCTTCGCTTGTGTTCCGCTCGAGCGCGTGCCCGACGCCCCCCCCTCTGGAGGGGGAAGGGGGGAGGGGTGGGAGGGGGAGGGGGAAGGAGGAGGGGGAGGGGTGGCAATCACTCGCTCGGTCTCGCTCTCTCTCTCGCAAGCACACGCACCAGCGCCCACCACAAGACGCACCACCTCCTCCTCTTCTTCATCCCTTTCTTCCTTTCTCTTATTATTCCCCTTATTCTCCTCCTCTTGTCGTTTGTCTCCTTTTTTACCCCTTATTCCCTTCCTTTTCCTTCTGCTTCTACTTGTCTCCTTTTTTTCTTTTTTCACCTTTCCTTTATACCACTTATTCTCCTCCTTCTGGCCCCTTTCTTCCTTTTTCTTCTTTTTACCCCTTATTCTCTTCCTTTTCCTTCTGTTTCTACTTGTCACCTTTTTCCTTTTTTACTTTTCCTTTGTACGATCTGTGAACCATATGTTATCAATCAATAAAAAACAAGCATATTTTTCCTGCTACACTATTGTATTAAAGTACTATATTATTTACAGTATATTTTGAACATTCTTTGTTTCGTTTTTTTTTGTTGCATCACACTTCAAACACTATAATTAGTTGTCGTTTGTATCCTTATAATTTTTGTTTAAATCGATTTTTTGTTTAAGTTTAAATCGACAGAAATAATTACATATCGTCATTCTTTTTGTTTTACGTTTGCCTTCTTAGGTTCATCTGTGGTCAGAAGAGCAGGCAACGTCATTACACTTCTGTGATCAAGAACGGCGAGTCTCAGAGACGATTGGAAGATCCTATTGAGCCGTGTGATAAACAGATCAACTTCTCCAAAACGTCAAAGCTGTTTTGAATTTAAAAACTATTAAATGTGACACGGTAGTGAACAGTGAAGTAAATAATAAACATGCTATTAGTAAATAATGTTTAAGAGTGGAGGTCTTGGTCTATAGGATGAATGGCCGATTTAATTAAAAATTAAATTAAATTAACTCATTTAATTAATTCGTTTTAAAAATCGTTTGATGTGTAAATATTATAACATAATTTATTCTGAGAGTATTAACTCTAACTGGACTGTGGTCCATTTTTCCAATGACCCTTAGAGCATATGGGCGATAGCCCTTCCCTTTTCTTTTGGTCAGAAATATTGTACGTTTACCTCCCTAATTCTCTTATATAGTATAAGATGCTTTCTTCTTCAGTTCACCGGTATATCTATATTGCAGCATGCTAAAAAAACAAATCCAGTTTGTAGTATATATGATATGACTGTTTATTATTAGACCAGTCTATTTAATATATTAATTTATTGGTTTTTATTTGGGTACCACAGAAGTAAAAGAGAAAGATAAGATTACGTATTACATATACGATTAACGAAATGTATTATCGTACACGATACGATTACGTTATTACCGTATTACAGTGATATGTAGCCTTGAAATAGGAAACTCATGCAATTTTTTTTTTTTACTGGAATCCATTTAATACAATATCTACTTTTCAGTTTACAATATTAACATATTTCTGCGGGAGCATAACTAACATTTTTCGCAGCACGTATCGTGCATTTACTTTAGAGATTAGCAACAACAAAATGAATAACCATTCTCAATATTAAACCGAAATAGGCACATCAAATCTGCATCAAACCGAAATCGACCTGATTAACATGCAAGGTGGCTTTGAGAACTCCAAGAAAATTATATTACTAACAAATATATCGTTCGTGCCGAATATCACGCGTTCAACACCACTGAACATATGTTTTCGTGAAACATCTGGGAACTGAAGCCATCGCGGGCGATTAATCTCCCCGAGTCACAATGGCAATTACGGCATCTCACCTCCCGCTTCACCATTTCGCGTGATTGAGATCTCAGCAGCAACCAATAGCAATGTATTGTTATCTGATTTCCTAACAACAATTGCGTTAATTGCTCCATTAAGTAAATTGCGTTGCACACGGAACCAAAGTCTTCTAGACACGGAACATTGCATAAAAGAAAAGCGTTCAAAAGGATCTTACGAAATA
Source organism: Acheta domesticus (assembly GCA_031308135.1). Lineage (NCBI taxonomy): Eukaryota > Metazoa > Arthropoda > Insecta > Orthoptera > Gryllidae > Acheta > Acheta domesticus. The sequence continues at coordinate 47,116,936 of JAHLJT010002630.1, forward strand.
AAAACCTTCCCCGACCTCGCCATTTTCACTTAATTGCGTCTTTCACTTTCATGTGTAATTGGAAGCTTTCCGAATGACCGGTATAAAAAGTCCATCGTACGCAATAGAATTTCTCTCCAGAAGAAACTATGTGCGGGAAAGTGATTCTTACATGAATGCACTGATAAGGTCCGTTCCATTATGTTATATTATTTTTATTCTCCTCTTTTCGCTCTCGCTTGTAACAACACTGCGAAAAGAATGATACGGCTCTAATGGGCCATGTTCTAACGTTCTACGCGTTCATTTGGACTCAAAGAATTGCCACCAAGAGAAAACGCGATGGAAGGGACAATGGAGTCTTATGACGTTGAATGATGAATAACCTTGAAAAAGAAACTAGTGGATAATTGGAACATGAAAGAGAAGAAACTTAGGACAATCACATTGTGTTAGAAATTTTACGCAGATCGCTTTTGGATTTTCAGAAGGCGTTAGCCGACATATTCCAGTTTCTACAATTACTTACCTCGTGCATTCTCTAACATTCTATACAACAAACACAATATTGTTAAGGGTTTTATTAAAGGTTATCAATATGCAATTTTGTCAGCGGATAGTTATTTTCAATCGAGAAAGCTTTTTTCAAACTGTCAAACTTGTGTCTCGTATGCCGAAAAGCAACTATTAATGTTAGGATGTTTCAGATGTTTTAATACGTTACCACAGGTACAAATATATTGTCAGCAAGTATACAAAGAAGAAACAACAATGGTTCACACCGTTTTACAACAAAACATGTCGCCGTTTAGCAACAATTAGGGGTTTGTTGATTCAATTACGAAATTTATCCTTCCGGTTATATTTCGACATCTTTTTGAGGAACAATTTTCGGCAATTTGATGCAATACTGTTAAAAAAGGTCTCTGTTCTCATTTACGGTACTCATTTAATTTAAAAAGTTGTCAAAAATAACTCATAGCTGCAAATATTGTGTGCATATTTTGAAAGATAAAGGTTTTGGAATACGTGCTAGTAATAAAAAATATTTAAAATTAAAATGTTAAAAATAAACTTTCTTCAGATGCGAAAGCTGTTTTAATGTTGTCACAGAATCGAGAAGACAGGTTCCTTCATGAAGAAGCAAAACTCTTAATAGAAGCTTTCGCTTCATAACCTTTACTGCATCGATGCATAGCCGACTAGCCTCTGCATTGCCCAAACTTATCACAGAAAATCCCAAGAAATAGTAAGAAATAACTTTAGGAAAATGTTATAGCATCTTAAGTGAATTCATCATCATCATCTAATTTCCAAAACTGGCAACATACAGAAACAGTTTTAAAATCATTTTTTCTTCTAACAATTTCATTTAAAAATACGAATACAGTTTTTTCAAGCAAGGGAATATATTTGATTAATCAATAAATATAAAAACAATTGTTTTGCGACAAAATCGACCTAAAAAATATGCTGCCCTTTAATGCATGGTCATATCCTGTACGAATACTTCCTGTTGCGTTAGCAAAGAGGGCATAGCTACTGTTCAAGGAACACCTAAGGAGAACTGAATAGCTATAGGAAAATAATACATTTGTCATTATTTGATCATCCAATATCCATTAGCGATGGTCGTTATCAGCACATGACATATTCATCTGTACAATCTTCCAGAGCAAATCATAGACGTTTTCCACTATTATCAATATTCTAATTTATCATCAATAACATTATTCGATAGCTGTCAGTGATCTCTGAAATATAGATTCACATCATGAGTTTCATTTCAAAGTTTTCCAATACACATTAATACGAGTGAAGTTAAATAGTTCAAATATTTGAGATATCAAAATAAACATATTCCCACACACTCCAACAACATAATCTCACTCCCAAGAACATAAAACACTCCCGCACATAGGATACTTTGAAAATAAGAGTAAATTTCTTAGGTATGTAGAATTATAGAATTTTCCAAGCAGAAAACGAAACACGATTATGTGACTGGGGAAATGGATAAGAAAGTCTATGAAGCCAAGGAACTTCCAGTGATCCGTCAGTTACTCGCTTTAAGTAAAGCGGTGAAGTCGCAAGACGATCAAACTCGGAATGCACACGTACTGGAACGGTCGCCAAAAGAGCAGTGAAGTCGTCGATTCTTTTAAAATTATTGCCTTGTACCCAAATTTGAAAAAAACTTTAACTTCATACTTGTTAAAAAATCAGACACGATTTATGAGCCATTTTCTGTTTGAAAGATTACATAGCACTGATTACTCTTCTGAAACATCATGTATCTGAATTTTATTCCCACTACACACACACACACACACACACACACACACACACACGTGCGCACACTCATTTCACAACCAACAACATTGGGTCTCCAGAAGATCAGCCGTGGGATGGGAGAAGCTTCCAGCAGAACGGGGTCTGTCGCGATTATATTTTTGAAAAAACAGCTGAAGCGAATAGATAAATGGAACACGGCTATAATGTGTGTATTTAGTTTAGTGCTTAAACAGTAGTTACGTGAGCGAAGAGAGTCGAATTCATCGTATTTGGTCGGAAAATGTTTGGAAATTTTGCGTTGGCTGGTCTCAATGTTGTTTCACGTTTTAGCAAAGATCAAAAGCCATGCCACTGATACGCAAATGTTCGAGAAAATCGATCCAAATTGGTGGAATCAAACCGATGATTTTTGACAAGCTAACTTAGCCCAACTACTTTCACAGCAACTTTCACACCTGCTCCTTCCTCACAAGTACTGTCATCTACACTGGACATTCCACTCTTCTGGCATTTATGGCTATAATTTAACTGTGTGTAAATAGTAAATTATAACCTGAGGGACTTGGGATAAAATCCCATTAAAGAAGGTGATTTTCACCCGGCTCAGCCTCTTCTCAAAATGAGTACCTGTATTTAATGGCTTTATTAACAATAAATATTAGAAATAATATGCCCATGAAGCATGACGCTTGCCACACCACCTTCCAGAAATCAGATAAGATCTTCTACGACTGGGTAATCAACAGAGGGCCCTGGAAGAAGGGAAACGAATGACAAAAGTCCAACACAGACATGTCTTAATCTACTGCAACCCAAAGTAGCTGGACTTGCAGTACAAAGGGTAAAAAATAATAATTTATGAAACAATGATACAATGTTGGGGATTAAAATAGTGTGTGATGTAAATTACGTATCATTTCATGCGATTGTATGAATTCTAAAAACCTTAGAATTTTATACAATATTTTCCTATGACTGATGAGAACTAATAGAAGTTGAACCTTGTTATCATTTCTGCCTTTTCTCGTATTTCTAGCGATGTGTGTTGGAAGTACGACGTACAATGACAATACATTTTTTGAGAAGCTTATGTGATTAATTCAGACAGTTGTTCCTGTCGTTCTTGATGGGTTTGTGAATTGGAGATGAACCAGAGAGCTTTAAAGATCTTTCGAAGATATTTAATTTGGATGGCCTGTAAAAGGTTGGTTTGTGTTACAATAGGTTATATTTGTGACCGTCTCCCAAATGTTATGGATTATATTATCTGTTAATCATAGACAGTCAATTCCCAAAAAAATGTTTTTATTAAATGTATCAACGTTTTTCATTCTAATGAAGCAGACAAATCCGTCAGAGAAACGTTGTGGCAAGTAATAAAAAATGTTTGGGAATTGACTACTATTAACAGGTATTATAATTCATAAAAATGGCTTGTGTTACGTCCCGGCATATTCTGCCTGAATATGTGATAGTGGATGTTACTACAATTTTGCAACAACATAATGACTGCCATTGTAGAACGAGTTGGGGCCGTCTACTGAGAGGATTGTACAGCAGAACTGGAGGCGAGGGTGTGCCTGGTATACTGCTGGTCTCCCGACATGTCCGGTAGTGTAGTGCATGTAAGCATGTGTGTGTGTGTGTGTGTGTGTGTGTGTGTGTGTGTGTGTGTGTGAGTCTGTGTGTGTGTGTGTGTGTGTGAGAGTAAAGGGTGAGGATAAAACAAGAGGAAGGAATGATCTCGCGCGGTCGCGTGGGTGTTTGGGTACTGCTCTGGCATTTGCCTGGTGTTTGCCTGGTACTGATGGAAAAACCACGAGAAACTACCTATCAGAGAGACTGAACTCGACTAGCTATCTAGCAAGTGTCGTAAATCCTGACACTGTCGGGACTCGAACCCTAGAACCTCCCGGTGAGATGCACCGCAGGGACATCTGCACATGTTGTTCAGTGCGATTTTTCTAACTCTGCCTCTCAAGCCCCTATGGCCACGATATCACACGGCATTTCGCGTCTTTCTCGCCCGTGCCGTTAGAAGTCGCATGATCGCAAGCACGGTCGCGATCATGCGATATGTAGCGGCACGACTGAGAAAGACGCGAAATACCGTGACATATTCCATCGTGAAGAGGGGCAAAGTTAGAAAAATCACAGTGTAGTGGGGGTTGTTGTGTTGTCGCAAGATGTTGATGTCATTGAAAGGCGAGGTGCGTGCTGCTGGGAGTGGCGAGGGGGTGTGGGGTGGAGTACCTGGTGTGGATGTGGCGCGGCGCCGGCACGGGGCGCCGGGGCGCCGGGGGCGGCAGAAACATGGTTGCGGTGCCGTCCTCAGTCCTCAGGATCTTCAGCCCTCACGCTCTCCCGCCATCACTCGCTATCTCTCTCTCTCGCACACACTAGCGGCCGGTCGCTGCCTCAGCTGCTGCCGAAACCAGTTCACGACGCGGACGCGAGGGCACCGGATTTCAAACCACACGACGACCACATTGCGTCCAGCCACCCGCCTCCACAGACACCGCACTTCACTGGTGGCTTCTTAGAGGATACCAGGTTCACGAAACTATTTATAAACGTTAATATTTGCCAAATTCCTTGGTAACAAACTGAATCACGAACTCTGCACCAAATTTTCTCTAAAACATTCAACACTATCGTAGGTAAAAATTGTTTCGTAAAAATAATTGTCAATATAAATAAACAAATTCGTCTTCAAAATTCAGTAAAATTGAATCGGAAACAATGGTACTTTATTGTTCAGTTTTGTATTAAAAACTTGCTTCTGTAGAGCGCACAACATTTACTAAACACACTCGCACATAAATACAAAATAGCACGTCGTAAACCATCACCAAACGGAATGTTTTATTCTCATAATCATGCATAGTGAACACACAAGAGTTCACACCGAAATTTGTATCAAACAACTGCACTGTTCGGCTATAACGTACACACGCGTACAAGGACGTTCGTTTCAAACTCAAGCAGTCACAACATTCGGAGTTAATACCGTCAAGCGAGCTAGAAATAAGTCACAGCGCTCCCGGCGGGCTGCGTCGGAGTGACGCGCGTTGACACCTGACTGCGCGGCGCGCCGGCGGGGACTGGCGGTGCGGGACGGTGCGGCGCGGCGCGAGCTAACGGGAGTCGGAGCGACGGCAGCGCGGCGGGTGGCTGGAGTGGGATGGACGGCGTGAGGAGGAGGGGAAGGCGAAAACGCTGCGCTGGCGGTCACGGCGCGTCGCGCGGCGATCCTGGTTGTGGGAGGAGGAGGAGGAGAAGATGATGATGACGAGGGCTGGAATTGTGGCCGAGTGCGGTTGCGAGTTTGGTTTTCACTGGGTCCACGCCACTGCGGTCAAACCGGCAGGCGTACCAGCTTTCGAGTGCTGGCTACCAGGGGCTCGTATTCTGGGCATTTGAGGTGCGATTTCTTTTGAAATCCACAACCCGAAATACTCAACTTCTCGTTATGTAGCACTTCTACCATTATTCAGTCTACTATTGTCATCATTGTCTTCTTTTTCACAAATACACACCACCTACGACATTAGTGAGAGTTCGAAAAAATTAGAAAATTTTTGGACGTGTGTACGTCTTTTGAGATTTGCCCCTGAGCACACTATCGTGTAAATCACAGAGAAAGGCATTACTATTCTTTGGGTAAAATTTAGTAACGTTTTCAAAGCATAGTGTACGTCTATGTAATATCTAGTAACGTTTTTAACGCATAGTGTACGTCTATGTAATATCTAGTAACGTTTTAACGCATAGTGTACGTCTATGTAATATCTTTGAACATTCAGATATTAACTAGGCATTTCGGCTTTCCTTTTATAACACGACTAATATTTTCGTTACCTTCAATACAGCTTCGTGCTGTGAAGTTTCTATGAACATTCCCTAAGCCGATCTTTCCGTCTTCCAGCACTACCTTCTCTTAGATCCTACAAAGATATTGCGTGATTTGAAGAGTACGAGGTACCAATACGGAATGACGCCTGTGTAAAATGAAGATGCGGATGTAGAAGGAGGCTGTTTGAACGAGGAAGAGGATCGAAGCGCAGATGATTTATTAGGTGCGGTCGCAAAAATTATGTCTGAAATTCTGAGGGTTTTGATGGCATGTGTGGCATAGTGGGCGGCAACAGCAATAATTCGGAAAAACGCAAAACTTTAAAGACATCGAGAAGGAGATGACAAAACCTGACCAAATCTAAATATGTGTAAGGAAAGATTGTGTTTCAACTTTCAATGTCGTTTTGCATCAGCAATGTTATAGCAATGTTTGAAATGACGGTATGAAGGTGAGACAGTACAGCCATGAGACAGTACAGCCGTGAGACAGTACAGCCGTGAGACAGTACAGCCGTGAGACAGTACAGCCGTGAGACAGTACAGCCGTGAGACAGTACAGCCGTGAGACAGTACAGCCGTGAGACAGTACAGCCGTGAGACAGTACAGCCGTGAGACAGTACAGCCGTGAGACAGTACAGCCGTGAGACAGTACAGCCGTGAGACTGTACAGCCGTGAGACAGTACAGCAGTGAGACAGTACAGCAGTGAGACAGTACAGCAGTGAGACTGTACAGCCGTGTGACAGTAAAAACGACAGAATAGCTGTCTGAGAGTAAAAACGACAGAATAGATGTACGACACTACAGCATTGTGACAGTTATGACGGAGTGACGCTGTAGCGGTGTGGCAGTGACAGTAGATGGTGTGACAGAACTGTGCCGTGACAGTCTGGCGATGAGACAGTATGGCGGTATGGTTGAGCGGTGTGGTGTAGAGGCGGTATGTGGATGCGCCGATGTGGCGCTGGGGAGATCCACATGTGTGTCCAGCGGAGGCAGAGGCGGAAGGGGTGGAGGAGGGGGAGAGGGGAGGAGGAAAGGGGGGCGGTGACGTGGCCGAGACGCCGCAGCTGCAGCTCATTGTGTGCGGTTGCAGAGGTGACTGGGCGAAATGCAGCGGTTTCTGTGTCAGCGACCGCTTCATAGAGATACCTTGTGTCTCTCTCTGACAGTTCGCCGGAGCCACAGTTTGTGCTTTGGTTTATATTTGAGGAGCGAGTAGCGGTTGTTGTTGTTGTGGTGATGGTGGTAGATGCAAAAAAGGCATGGAAGTGATCGCAGTGAATTTCGTTGGTTTCTGATGTGAAGTCGAACGGTCTTGTAATGTAATACCTCAAATACTCCACAGACATTCAACATCTTTGGTCATGTAGCGATCATTTGGAGTTTTAAACTGTAGGGTGAACTGTAGAGGGGACACTTAAGGACAACACAAACACACACAAATATTCATGCCCGAGGCGGTATTCGAACTCGCGTCCCTTCGAAGTGAAGCTGCTACGGTCCTTCAGCCTTAACGGCCTCAAAAGTCCACAAATGTTTGTGGAGGAGATAGTGGCAATGTCGATGTTTTTTCATAGGCCAGTGTGACCTGAGGTAGAGACCTAGGCGATTATGACGGTGTGGTGAAGAGTGGTTGGTTGATGGTGGAGCGGGGAGTCCTGAGAGTTCCGATGCTGTACTGCAGTGGCAGAGTGGTTGTGTGCCACTGCGACGTCGTTCTGGCAGTCTGGTGCTGTAGCGATTCGGTCACGTGACCAGGGTGAGGTGTCTATATTTCCAAAACGAAGAAACTCCAAGTGTCCACGTCGTACTTGCGGGACGTAGGAAAACCCTACTTAAATGCCCGGCAAAATTATATACCCTGACAATTCTCGTTCTCATCCGATTTTATATTCGCTTAATGACTAACAAGTGATGGGGGGTAACTGAGACGATTACCTGGCGACTGTTATTGAAGCGAAAATTTACTGGCAACGCTGGGAGATTATAGAGCAGGAAATTCTTCCATGCCGGGGGGTAGGTCAAAGAGTGAATGTCCAAGTGCCTGGTCAACTGATGTTACTGCAGTGCTTTTTACGGGTCTGAGTTCTGAAGGTGTCAGGATTTACAACACTAACCAGATGATTAGGTCGAATTCAGCCGAAATCTAGAGGGGAATTCTGGTGACCGACTGCTCTCATCGGTAGTTTCCCGCGGTTTCTCCAATCAACGAATGCCAGAGCAGTACCCTAACAAACAGGGTATGTATTGCGCGCGATCATTCCTTTCTCTTCCTTGTCCTATGCTCACCCGTTACTAATACACTTACATGTACTACACTACCACACATGTCGAGAGACCAGTCGAAAGCTTAGTGTCGGCTGGGACGGTGCCCCGCTGGTGAAAGACACTTAGATGGGAAAAAACCTCGCAACGTAGGTCGGGGCTGGATATCACCATCCAGCAGGGGGAACTCTGCCACGTCTCATGGCAAAAAGCCTGCACTACACTTAAGGAACTAACAACCGACCGACCGACCAATCAACCAACCAACCAACCAACCAACCAACCAATCAACCATCCATCCATACATACATAGACAAGCCTGGAACTAATGACCGCAGATATTGACAAACACGGCATAATCAATCAAGCAAACTGCCTGGTCATTACGAACAAATTCTACACAGATGGACCGGGGTTCGAATACCGGTGCCCAAAGGGGGAAGGCGAGCGGTCTATCCAAGACGCCACAGGGCTGCGTAGCGCCGCCGTCCACGGCGACAGCGGCAAGACGTTCCCCTTCCAGAAGCCCCACCACCCACCCACCCACCTACCCACCTCTCCCCGCCCCGTCCCCCGCCGTTTCGCTTTTTAGAGGCCGGGCGTTTATTGCGGTTGTCCCGCTACGGTAGGCATCGGCGGAATAGCGAAAGCTCCGCGCCGGCAAGGCCGAGATGCAGCTCTCCTCGGCACAAGAAGCGGCGGAAAGGAAGGGAAAAGGGAACGAAGGTGAGTCACTGTGAACTCATTTCGAGAAACATTGAGGGAAAAGAAATGGAAAACACTGGAAATTGTGATGATATAGTCAAGAGAGGTGCTTAACTGTATTCAATGACCGGGAAAAAAGTAATGGATACAATTATAATATTCCAAAAATATTTGTTATCAACTTTGTTGTCTTTGGTTTTCAAAAATACAAAACTACAAAAAACGCATGTCACAATACGTGAAGTTTTGGAACTTACTCGTGTCTTGTGTTCATTTACATTGCTGCAGCATCTATGTGGCTGGTTATTTAAATAAACTCACCGCAAGTATTCCACTTTTAAAACTACTGCATTTGCGAAAATGCTCAAGGTTAATATACCATTAAATTGTTGGGGAATATTTCTATAAAATGTCTCAAGAGCGTATTTCTCAAAGAAGCAACAGTATTTAATATTCATGCTCCAAAAACTGTGAAAGTCTGGCTCAAGAAATAATATCAAAGCCATACATCAAATTTTACTTAACTATATCTTTATGAAACCGTTCAATAAAGCTATTTGATAATATGTCGACTCACCAGCCACTCAGTATGTTACTTTGCACCCCTATATGGCCAGCGTGACGGTGACGAAGCGTGCACAGAATGAAAGGCTAATGCTTCTTCATTTGGTGTTGAATCGTTCCTCTTCTTTAGCATCAATGCAAAATTCGGCCATCACATTATCATGAGTGAGAAACTCTGAAATGCTTACTTTTACGTGTTGATGGTAAAAAATAATCGCTTTAGAAGGAGACTAGGAAGCTTTCTAGCCGATCCATGTCACATCTTTGATAATCATTCAAACTCTAGAGATATTTTTATAATCGCAAGTAGTTTCATAATCGCCCAGAAAAGAAAGGCGATCTGTTGTGTGTATTGTTTTGTTAGTTTCGGGTGTATGAGCACTCGTAACTCATTCACACGAAAAACATAGCCACAGAGAACTGTATACCACTAGTGAAGAAATTCATGCATGCAAAAATAAGGCAAAAACAACAACAGATAAACAGAGCGTAGAGCGCGATGTAAAAATTTAAGATACTCGTATAATAATACAGTTGGAACATTTTTTTGTAAATTTATTACTGTAAGCGAAAGAAAAATTTAACTACTAAAAATGCTTGAAGAGACGGGTTGCTCTTACGATCGTGTTTAATGGCACTTGGTCAATTCCGGGAGAAACTTTTCTAAAAAATGTAAAACAGTTCACTTTAACTCAGTTTAATTAAGAATTTTTTTCCACCTGGCACATAAAGTTCCCTACTTAATCTTCAAAATATCTAATAATAGTAGTTCTAATTCGCACTTGGATGAATTCGGCACTTCTTTTGCGAGGTAATTGTCTTCTTCTGTGAAATGGGAGCTAGTCGGAGCAATATAACAAGGCTGAACTTTGAGTGTTTGTGATTTCAGCGGCCGCCGCCGCCGCCGCTGGCGCCAGTGGCCCTTGGCTGTGCGCAAGCGCTCCTCTGCAGCCGGCGACATTCGCGTGAGGCAACACGCGTTGCACCATAGGCCACGCGGCCTCCGCCGAGCGGGGGGGGGCGGAGGGATTAAGGATTGTGGTGGAATAGGGGGAAGACTGGGCGGGACGTGGCGGGGCGGGGCGGGGCGGGGAGGGGCAGGGCGGGGCGGGGTGGGGAAGGACGTGGCGGGGCGGGGCGGGGTAGGGCGGGGCGGGACGGGGCGGGGTAGGGCGGGGCAGGGGGGCGGGGCAGGGCGGGGAGGGGCAGGGGGGCGGCGCAGGGGGGGGGTGGGACGGGGCGGGGCGGGGTGGGGCGAGGCGGGGCGGGGTGGGGTGGGGTGGGGTGGGGTGGGGCGAAGGTAGAGTCACCAGACGTCCTGATTTATCAGCACATGCCCTGATTTTTGGACACAGCCCTGACTGTATTTATTTACTTTCAAAGTCTTGCTTTTTTAATGTATCATCCATTTTTCTGTTTCGCTTATTCTAATATTTGCACGGGGAATATTGAAAAACAGATACGAAGAATCCTTAATAATGATCCTTAATAATTTGTATGGATAAAAAATATATAAATACATTGGCGGGGCGGAGGCGGGGCGGAGGCGGGGCGGAGGCGGGGCGGAGGCGGGGCGGAGGCGGGGCGGAGGCGGGGCGGAGGCGGGGCGGAGGCGGGGCGGAGGCGGGGCGGAGGCGGGGCGGAGGCGGGGCGGAGGCGGGGCGGAGGCGGGGCGGAGGCGGGGCGGAGGCGGGGCGGAGGCGGGGCGAAGGCGGGGCGGAGGCGGGGAGGAGGCGGGGCGGAGGCTCTTGGCAGGGTTGTAACAGCTGTGGAGGGCAGCGACCCCATCCACGGCATCTGAGATGTGTATGGGGGCGGTCGACGCCTGGCGCGAGCGCGTGGTTGCGGTTGAGGTCAGGAAATGACATTAACGTCGTCGACTCCGCTCCGCCGACATTACTTCTCCGCTGTTGCGGTTTGAGATGTCAACGCGAGGAACCCTCATTTGCGAGCATCTGGGTCGAAAGTTGCATAATTCTCCCTATAGCCTCTCTGCTTTCTAATAACACCTTCAGGACGACCCTAAATCCTCGTATGTTGAACATTTGAGCTTCGAAATGAATTTTCTGCAGAGTTGAAACTGTCTCAAAGCGGATCACACTTATTACAATATAATATTTCTTAATCCAAAGAAGGATTCTTTGCATTAGGTCGAAATTTAAGGCTCAATCTAGACCTTCTAGTCATTTAAGATTTTTCTCTTGCTTCCCTCTTTTAAAGTGGTCAACGTGTTGCACCGAAATTTGATCCAATTTTTGCAATTAGAATGTAAATGGATGCCGATCCTCTGAAACTTTCACCAAGAATCATGTGGATCGTGAGTGGTAATTGACTGACCAGTTAGATGAGTGGTGTAAAATCTAACTAGTATATAAACGAATGCAACTTATTACCATTTGCTCAGGAACACGTAGCGAAATGTTAATGAAAGCTCTGAGTGCTCATTGAGAGATATTCCACCATTGTATACTACTGCTTCTTTGGACTAAAGCGAAAAACTAAACGCTCTGCTTCAATACAGGTGTTAATTAGCTGAATCTAATCAGCCGGTGCATTTCAAAGGTAACACTTGAAGAGGTTGGAGTAATATAACGATAACCATTATTTTTGCAATTTTGGTAAGCCTCGGGAAATACAGAGGTTGTGTAAATCTAGACACTTCTCAGTTTGTGTATATATTTATTGCTACTTTCTATGCTCATATTGGATCCGTTTTCATAGCAAGTTATTCCATGCGCGTTGTTAAGAAAAAATATATTGATTTTGGATACATCAAATTAGAATTATTGTTATGTTACTCCGAACCCTCCAACTTATCTTCCAAAATCGATAAAATCCTTAACAGTGGAGTAAGATGCAACCCTCTCTCCATGGCAGTCTAAAGGGCCCATAAACAAAGAAGATGCGCTCTCGAGCCTGGCTGAGACTGGTTGTAAATCGATTGTCATCACATTGTTCCCCGTTGAGCGAGCAATAAAACAGGTGGTAGTGGCGAATGATTTAAGCACCAATAGGAGAAAGCCACGTCAAGAAGAACTCGCTTCACATTATGTTTAAGAGGAATATTTAATAAATGTCGTCGGTCAATCAATTTTCAATAAAACTTTGTCTGACTTTGTTCCTTGATTAAAAAAGCGCAAGTTCTGAAGACCATTTCTCATCTTATTCGTCAGTTGTTTAGGGCGAAATCTCCACTCAATGTCGATTTTTTGCCTGGCTTTGCCCGTTGAGCAAAAGAGCGTATCTTCTGCAGAGCATTTCGTGAGCCTCAGCGAGCGAATTTCTCTTAGCCCTCCCCAACTCGCCGCCGGGTTTTCCGCGCTTTGATTTGATTTGATTTATTTGGTCAAAAAACAGTGAAAAATGTATATGACGTATGGGGGAGAAGATTATTTGCGCACGTTTTCTTAAGTTCCACAATCCCTTCCCAACATTTTAACTATAAATACGATAGTTGAAAGATGAATAAAATTTAAAAAAGAAAATAATAATAATAATAATAATAATAATAATAAATAATAATAAAAATAATAAATAAAAATAATAAATAATAATAAAATAATAAATAATAATAAAAATAATAAATAATAATAATAAAATTTAAAAAAGCCGGAGATTAGCAACATTTGAAAAAACAGATACTGCTTTCCCGAGTTATAGAAAACATATTTGCAACGGTAAACGAAATGCAGCTGCGATTTTTCTGCTTCGGCCCCCCGCCGCCGCGGCGTCCGAGCGCTGCCGGCGGCGGCGACGTGCGCGGCGTGACAATCGTCGGCGCGTGCGCGGGGCGTGCGGTCTCCGGTGCGCGCGCGCGCGGCGCGTCACGCGTCCGTGTTTATGCAGCGGCCGCACCGCGCGCCAGCAGCGACGGCTCCTCGCCGCCGACGGCCCGTTACGCCGCGGCCCGCTGCCCCGGATTCCGACGCCCAGGCGCCCAGAGAGAGAGAGACAGAGACAGACCGAGATGGCGGACCGCGCGGACCGACTGGCCCAGCCACCGAAAGGCAGCCAGATGTCATTTACAGGCGTACGAACGATCCTACTACTGGGTTTTTACTTAGGGATAGACGAGGGGCATAGAATAAGCAACGTATACGTTTAAAAATAATAATAATAATAATAATAATAATAATAATAATAATAATAATAATAATAATGTGTACGATATTGTACGACCAACAAATTGTGTACGATATTGTACGACCAACAAATTCAAACTGATCGCACGATAGCGGCAAACAAACCGGATATAGTCATCTGGGATTTGGAGAACAAATCCTGTTTACTTGTCGATGTTGCTGTACCTTGGGTTCAAAACGTCGTTACCAAGGAGGCAGAGAAACGTCTTAAATACAGGAGTTTGGAAATCGATATCAGCGAATGTGGGGCATAAAAGCACAGGTCGTCCCGATAGTTATCGGAGCTCTAGGATTTGTTCCGCAAAATTTGTGTAAGAACTTGGCTAAACTCCCAGATAATTCAAAAGACTGGGAAGTGCAAGAAATCGCTTTATTTGGAACAACCCATATTTTGCACAAAGTATTGTAGAGGTACCGACAGTCCCTAGATCTACTCCTTAGGTAGCTGGTTGCAACCTGGAGTAGATTTTATATTCAGCCGATATAACATCTTTAGTCGTGATTTAGAGGAATAATAATAATAATAATAATAAATTCAGCAAAAAATTGTGTAAGTACATGGCTAAACTCTCAGGTCGCTCAAAAGACTTTGAAGTGCAAGATATTACCTTATTGAGAACAGCCCACTTTTGCGCAAAGTATTGTAGAGGCACCGACAGTCTCTAGATCTGCTCCACACGAGGCAGGTTGCAGCCTGCATGAGATTTTATATTTAACCGGCTCATAAAATCTTTAATTTTTTCTACAATAATGTATTTATAAATAGTCACAGGATACTGTTGTTCAGTTAGTCTATCATTCCTAATTCCATATCAGAGTGGCTTCACTGATATGTTAGTTGTTATTAATTTATGTTCGTATTTGTAACAACAAAGTAATAATAACTTGGTCGAATTCTTTTAGTACACGAACGATCTGTTTTTCTTATTAGGCATTGATTAATTTATTTTCATTTCAGGAACTCGTGCACCTTTAACAGCCATTTCAGTATAATCTATTTTGACTAGAACACATTGCCAACAGTTTACTTGGACGTTAACGTTGGCTATGTTTATTTGTAAACGCCAATCGTCCAAGAAAAAGATGTGTGACCTGAAAGTGTTGCGTTGAAAAGTTGCTTGGGTATCGACAAGCAACATTTGCAGATAAAACTACTAGCTTATGATTTTAATCCTTGAATTAAAATTGAAATTATGTCTACCTTTTTTTCAGGAGTGTGAAAAGTTTGAAACTAGAAGGAATTTCTTTGCCTTGACATAATTCTCAGAAGTTCCAATCATCTTACTTGTACCAGTAAATTTCTAGAAAACTCCTCACAACTATTACTTTTTTATGTCATTTCATTAGAAATGATATTAACATAATACTTTCATTTCATTTATTTGTTGTAGACGAAAGGGCATCTAAAAGTTGCATCTAACCGTAATTTAAAATATAATTTGTTTAATGTAGTATAATCATTAATTCAGTAATTGGTGTTTGTGTTACATTACAATATTTTGTATTATACGCTCACGTTTTCATGAGCCTCGGAATAACTACTCTCACTCCTTTAATAACATTTTGATGAATTCAGAATAAATGTTAGCAACAAGCGTTATTGACAAAACCTGGTGACCATTAACGTATTTTGCTCGAAAACCAACTAGAGATTTGATATAATAGTCCTGCCGTCGAAAGAAGCAAATCCTCCACTCCTCTCGCATCTGGCGAAGTGAGGGCTCAAAAAAACCTGGGCAGATAATATATGAACAAAAGAACATTTTTTAATGATAATACAAGAAATTGCTAAAAATACAAATATCAACTATCTTAACGTATCTTAAGAACTCGCTCCATATTCAGCAATTTTCCAAATTTACCTACACTAATATACTAATACCATACAGTTTTAAACAACACCATATATTAATACTATAAAACCTTTTGAAATATATTAACATTTGCAATTTCGAACAATATTTTCTTGAAATTCATTACATTGAATAAACTGTATTCTGCAATATTTTATAAGATTGTTATTTATCACGAAGATCAAGTTTTATTGTAGGGATTTCTATATAAAAATGAAAATTAAATACAGGCAGAGCTTCGACCTGTTATTTCATTAAGTGCCTCTTCAAAACACTGTGTGACCAATTTGCAAAATTTTAATCACTTCTTCCGACCTTCATTTGCAACATTCATATGACGTAATATTTGTTTTCTTCACAACGGAAATCGACAATACAATTTGGTACCAAGCAACGAATTTGTTGATTTCAGTGAAGTCCCCTTTAGGCCTAACTTCTGTCAACTGCCGAGGAATGTCCAAATTCTGAAGAGTGTAAATTCGAGCTGGGTACATTTTCAACCGTGACCAAGAAATTAATTTTGTGAATAAATTCATACAAACGCAAACATGAATAGGAACATGAATCAGTGCGGCTGGCAAGGCGGCAACATGAATGCAAACGCGAACGCAAACCTCAACTGCAAAAAGAATGGTCTAGAGTAAGTAATATATTTTGATAAATCATTTCTTTATGTATATTATTAACTCCCGCTTGAAAAATAGGAGAGGACATATTAATATTGAACTTAATTCGTAAATACCAATACAGCAGATTTTTTTAGAACATATGAAGTTCGATGTCGTAACCATGTCGCCCGAAGGAAACTAGTGATTAATATATTTTCTAATTCTACTAATATTTTCTAATATGTTATAGATAACTAATATTTTCATTTCTTTGTAAGTAAATTAAAAACTTGCATTTTAATTATTCGAGAACATTGAATATTCTTCTCGTTCAATAGTGCACGTGAAAAACACTTTAGGTATTCATTCGTGTGTTGTAAGTGTAATAAGTGACCCATTGTTTATTATATGACGCAAATAGTCTACGAAAATGAATGCAGACATGAGAATACTAGTGAAATAGTTTACTGAAAAAATCGAAGAGAACGAGATGTTTAACGTTGACTAAAATATTTCAAAAAGGGAAAATGCTTCAATGTGTGGGAGAGAAACTGGAATTGGCAACTTTCATTGAAAAGCGTTTATATATTTTGTAGAATGAAAAGAAGGGTTGAATGGGTTTTCTTATCTTTACAAATTATTTAACGACATGTGCGTTCAATCCTAGGTTAAAAAGTGCTATAATCTGGTATATTAAATTATTTTTGATAATATTTAATGTATTATTATAAATTGAATGCAAATTTTATTTACTGTTTTAAAATTACTGTTTAAGTTGCAGGCTAATTATAGAACTTTTCTGAATTAAGTGCTATCAAAAAACCTTATATACGAAATAATATATTTTAATTTTTCTTATGATATAATGTCACAGAAATTCATCGAAATGCGAACTAAAATAATTTTTCTATATTTATAAAATGGAGTTTTCAATATGTGCGAAATAACAACCAGGAACAAAATGAAGGTAGGATTAATAAAGAACAAAAACTTGTAATGTAAATGGAACGGGGAAATATTCTTGAGTTTCCACTGACGCAGGATTATTCTTGCGGTTGGGTGACTGAAAGCTGAAGAGCTACTGTCCAGTCCAGTTTCATTCTAGATAATTTCAATTTTCACTTTCATTCAATAATATTTTGCAACATTGTGAAAATTATTCAGATGAACTTCTCTTAGATGTGCAATTCCTGTTTGTTTTACATTATTATAATGTTTTGAGGTTTTAAGTATTCTTGGTTCCACTATATTCGTTTTTAATGCTTTGGGTTCAGAATATCTCCAAACATTTTTTTACACTTCTAAATCACAATAGAAATTCTAAATCCATTTACGTTTCATATTATTATATTGTGGTTTCCGAGTGATAACATGGCATATTTGCCTATTACAAGTTAGTAACCCTGCTTCAAACATTCTCATACTGGCAAGATAGGCACCTTTATGATATGCTATAATGTTTCTGTGGAAATTATATACTTCGTAATTTACTACAGTATTGTAACTATGCAAGAAAATTGCCTAATTTTCTCAATATTTTGCTATTGCATATAAAACTTGTAAAATGTATAAATCTGACCCAAAAAATGACACGTAAGTTGTAGAGTGACGTGTTCAAAAGTAGATATGCAACACGTGCGCGAGATGCAACACGCACGTCTAGTTGTTACGGAAATTGCTATTTTACTTGTTGATCAATATTTCTTTCTACCGTATTCTACTGGAATACTGAATGACTATCGTTACTATGGAAGATGGGAAATGTAGATGTTCGAGGTGGGTTCCGTAAGTTTCTGACCTCACGAATTTATATTTATAATACTAACAAAAAAAAAGAACTTTTCAACCAATTCTAGTACCTCTCTCCCCAAAACTGAGTGAGATGTCGGCTGCGATCTTAAAATATTACAATGAAAGACAGAATATCTACTGATCAAAAGGTTTTCCTATTGATGAGTATTTTGTTGGTCAGGACGGAAACTTATGGAACCGCCTCCGTATAAAATAACTTCGATTAAAACAGAAGTCCTTTCATGGTCACGAGCTGTCAGGAGAGAGGCACGCACTATCGAATCGCGAGCTTCGTTACGATTTAAATGTTTGGTATTGAAGCTGTCGATTGGATGGCAGTGCAGCTCAGGCGCGACTCGTCATTAGAGCTGTAAAGCGGAGCCTCTCCTACAGGAATCGTTCTCAAAAAGTAATTTAAAAATACATTTATAAATATATTTATTAATAATGGATTTCTGAGTTGTATTATGTAACAATCATATCAAACGTTTTCTTTGTCGGTTCGTTAACGGCCGTCCGTAATGCATTTGAAGCTATTGACAGGAAAGAGAGAAGCGTTAGGATCCCACTTCATTCCACCATAAGACCTGTGTAAAACGAGGAGGCGTGATGTCATGCATTCACTGCACAGGCTTACCGGCGGACGAAGGCTGCAGCCAGGCAGCCTTCAAGGGTGGGGTGTAGGGCCCGAAGAAGGGCGTGCTCACCAGATGGCATTACTATGCAGTTGAGCGACTAGCATTGCGCTTTAACTAGTTTTCGCAATACGCTGTAGAAGCGCTACTCCCTTCAGTCTGTATAAGACTTATTATTAATAGAAATACAATACAGGCAATGCAATGCACTGTAATGTTATGCAATGCAAAGCATTTGCAGCCTCTCCCATTTATAAAACCACGAACCGCGACTGGTCCAGGACCAGTCTCCGTCCAGCTCGTGCCCTTGGAAGGGCGCCTTGTTTTAACGGCAGCGCAGCGCGAAGGGCTGAGCGTGAAGGGCTGAGCGCGAAGGGCCGACCGCGAAGGGCCGACCGCGAAGGGCCGACCGCGAAGGGCCGACCGCGAAGGGCCGAGCGTGAAGGGCCGAGCGCGAAGGGCTGAGCGCGAAGGGCCGAGCGCGAAGAGCTGAGCGGGAAGGGCTGAGCGCGAAGGGCTGAGCGCGAAGGGCCGAGCGCGAAGAGCTGAGAGGGAAGGGCTGAGCGCAAAGGGCTGAGTGCAAAGGGCTGAACGCAAAGGGCTGAGCGCAAAGGGCTGAGCGCAAAGGGCTGAGCGCAAAGGGCTGAGCGCGAAGGGCCGAGCGCGAAGGGCCGAGCGCGAAGGGCTGAACGCGGGTGGGCGTGTGGCGTGTTAGCAGCTGCGGCGCGGGCACGTGCCGGTGCAGCTGCCCGGCGTCGACGGGCGGGTGGCAGGGCGGCGCGCAGGGCGGCGGCGCCGGCGGCGGCTCGTACTGGCAGGGCATGGGCATGGGCGGCGGCGGCGGCGCGCCCTGCCAGCGGCCCGCCGGCGGCATCACCATCGGCGGCTCCGTGCCCACCGTGCCCGCGGGCGGGCCCTGCATGGGCGGCGGCATGGGCGCCGGCGGCTTCAGCTCGCCCGCCTTCGGCACCGCGCCCATGGTCAGCGCGCCAAACAAGTTTTGGTTTTGCGCGATCTTTCCTTCCTCTTCCTTGTCCTATCCTCTCCTCCTCTTACACTCACACACACACACACTAACATGCACTACATTACCACACATGCCGGGAGACCGGTCCGTACAGCTTGTCCAGGCTGAGGCGGTGCCCCGCTGGTGGGAAATACCTGGTTGAGGGGAAACCCCGTTAGCTGACGGTAGGTCGGCGCCAGATCTCGCCATCCAGCGGGGAAAAGATCATCGCCACCACCTACCCCCCCCCCGCGAGAAAACCACGCACTACACTCACGGGACTAATGACCCAAAGTAGTTGACGTGCCCGGAAACACAAACCAGTCAAAAATCAAAAAATCAATAAACACAGTATGAATTCGTATTCTTGGCTAGTCCCTAGATGCAGAGAGTAGCGCAACCGCCGCCGTTTAATTTCCTCTCACCTGAGGAAATCAGGCGCCAATCAGGGACTGAAGAGAAATTGTAACAATTCGTGCCATTATGAAGATTTTCAAGAAAATTCATATGGATTTGGAGTAGATTTATGGTTCTGAGCATACAGAGAACATTACACAGTTTCAATTCTCCCGACAATTGGACATAAAATGGCGGAATCGGCGGAACAATTGAATGCGCTACTCTCTATATCTAGGGACTCTATTCTTGACATACAACCAGAGCCATCACTAAGTAGATGTTGCAACTTCTTGGGGGGTGTTTGGAAAATCGCTCTTTTAACTGTCTTAGAACCGATTTATATAATATTTAGATGTCAAAACTTTCGTTTGGAATATTCGAGTACTTAGCTCCTTTGGCTTTGCAAGGACCCAATTACATAGAGCAAATTTGCAGTATTCTGAATACCCTCTCTCCCCCCTGTAATGCGCGCTTGAAATTCCCTTCTAATAATTACATAACGCTTGCGACAATGCTCTTCCCCTGTCAATTACAGTAAGTAAAAATAAATTATAAGGAAAAAACGAGTTACATTTATTTTATCTGTGTTTTATATTAAAATGTATGCTAATTAAAGTCAGAATTAGTAAACGATGCACTTCACACTAAAATCGAGGACAGTTTTTTAATGAAAGCCGCGTAGGTGAGAAAATTTATGGCAGCTGTGCACACTCTGTCCTGAATGACACAATTGAGTTTAAAAAAAATATTTTTTAATATTTTCTTTGTAGCGCAAACACCGCCATTTAATATCCTCCCACCCGATTGTCCCAACAAACAGAACTTCTTAAGTTCGAGAGAAATAATAACAATTGATGACGTAATGGAACATTTTTAAGAATATTAATATTGTTTGAGAGAGGTTCGTGGTTCTCAACACCCATACTACCACACAGTTCCAATTCTCCTATCAACTGGATATAAAATGGCGGAGTCGGTGGAACAATGGAATACCTTACTCTCAGTATCTATTCTTCGGTTTTTCTATCTTGCCGCACGGGGAGGGGGGTATCAAAATGGAATATCTCACAGTATTTCGCGTCGTTCTGTGTGGTGCCCCTAGGAGTCGCATGATCGCGACTATCGAGCAGCGCTGGCGATCCTAGCGTTACAACCGAGAACGACACGAAATACCGTGAGATATTCCATTTTGATATCACCCTCTCCCCCGCGCCAAGAAACCTTCTGACCGGGAGGTCCTAGGTTCGAGTCCCGACGGCGGCAGGAATTTCGACACTAGCTTGTCAGCTAGATTGAATTCAGTCGCTGTCTGGAGGAGAATTCTAGCGGCCGGCTGCTCTGATCCGTAGTTTTCCGTGGTTTCTCCGATCAACACCAGGTGAATGCCGGAGCAGTACCCTAACAAACGGGCCATGGACCGCGCGCGATCTTTCCTTCCTCTTTCTTGTCCTATCCTCTCCTCTTACTCACACACACACACTACCGCACATGTCGGGAGACCGGTCGGGAGCTTACAGCTTGTCCCGCCTGGGGCGGTGCCTCGCTGGTGGGAGATACCTGGTCGAGGGGAAATCCCGCTATACTGCGATTTTTGTAGGAAGAGCTCTCAAGATAACTCAAATCCCATCTTCGCGATGGAATATGTCACGGCATTTCATATCATTCACAGTCGTTCCGCTAGATTTCGCACGATCGCGACCGTATGAAGCAGTGCTTGCGATCATGCGACTTCTACCGGCAAGACCGAGAAAAGACGCGAAATGTCGTGACATATTCCATCGCGAAGATGGGATTTGAGTTAACTTGAGAGCTCTTCCTAGAAAAATCGCAGTATAGTAGACGGTAGGTCGACGCCAGATCTCGCTATCCAGCGGGGAAAAGATCATCGCCACCACCCGAGAAAAAACACGCACTTACGGGACTAATGACCAAAGTAGTTGACGTGCCCGGAAACATCAATCAATCAAGCGCCAAGAAAGAAAAAGCGAAGTCTAGGGATTGTGGTGCAAATGAGCGGGGCGGGGCGGTGTTGCAGGGGCGCTGCGTGTGCGGCGGGCAGCCGGGCATCCACCACCCGCCGCAGTGGGAGATGTAGCGGCCCCGGCGCCGCGCGGCCTATTTATCAAGGCGCGGACGGGCCCCCAGCCCTCTTGGACGCCGCAAGACCTCATGCCCTCGTGATCGTTTAGGAAATGGTTCAAAATTATCCCCTTGGAATGTGAGATTGCGTGCTCAGAGTGAAGGTCACGCAACTTTTTTTTTTTTTGCTCAGTGCAGTTTTTAAAATTTTAACTCATGATCTTGTATTTGCCTCAAAAAATATAGGAATAATCATGCTTGCTCTCTATTTTCTTCGTGTAATTTATACTGTCAAAGATATGGAGATGACAGTATATTATTTTTGTGACTCGCTCACAAAATATTTTGGTTCACAATTTTTTCATAGATTGGCACTAATACTTAAAACGATTCTTTGCAATTCAACGTAACGTGGAACGTATTGGATTCAGTTACCGACGCCTTGCTCAAACTTGTCCTAAGAAGACGAACGCCTGCTCTCAAGCACTGATTGTTTCCGAATCGGGATCTGCGAATCGATTTAAGATTATCACATTCTCAACAAAATATGATAGTTCCTTAAAATTATGACAAATTGTCTTCTGTTTTTAAGAAAATAAATAAAATTTTTAAAAAATCAGTTTTGCTTTATTCGTAGTTGCATTAACCGCTTTGGTACTAAGTGGCAGTCAACACTGTGTTCAATGCAACGAAACTAAGTGACAATCTCACTTCTAACAGTACGTTTCAATTCTTTGAGATCTTGAAAATATTCTTAATTAAGGTTTAGAGAATATACTTTGTTATTCAATTAATTTATTCACAAATATTGCAAGATATGAGAGAACGAGATTAGAAAATATGAAATGCGGCCTGTTGGTAATGACGAGATAACTGGTCTTGCATGGGATAATGTTCAGGTCGGATTTGTAGTGGTTTTGGGAAACCGACAACGCCTCAACCACATGCTGAGTTTGAAAATCACCCATGTTATTGAGGGAACTCGCAGCCACATACTATTCACCTATGTGCAGCTCAAGCCTTTGCAGCAACTAGACCAGACGAATTCATGCAAAACTGATTGAGGAAATAAAACTAAATCATCAGAGGTCTGTGACTGTGAGATTTTCACTAATATCAATACCTTGCTGGTACGCACTAAAGTCATTGAATATAAAAATATCAATGTTTATAACTTATCATTACGGATTTTTCACTACGGACCAATCATAAATTGCTGTACATTAAGCAGTACTTGTAGAAAATGTCTCATTTGACATTCATTTCAGCGATCTAAATTCTTGATAAATATGAGACAAATACGCAAAAGGTGTGCATTAGAGCAATGCATTTCTGTGAAAACATATTTTACTAAAAATTTAATTTTCTGAAGAACACAAGCATTTTCTGATTGTAATTTGTTGCCACTCCCATCTGAACTGCATTAGAGACAGTTATTCAACGGATTTAAATGGTCGTGAGACACACGTTCACAAGCATTAGAAACTATTTACGCAAAGTAGGCGAGATTAAATTTGTCTTAACAATTACCGTGATGGTTGAAGGAGTTCTCTTGCATAAAATTTGTAAATGCTTGTAGCAGCTCATGGATTAATTCAAGTGATTTGCACTTATTAGTCGGTAGGGGAAATAAATGATCAGACTGGAGTAGCAGACTGGAGTAGCGGCGTGTTTACAGATCGGCATTTCATTAGTACCTATGTTAGTTCTCAGACTCGCCGTTCGCGTGCTACAGGATTAAAATATTCTCTAGGAACAACAAAGGATACGAAATAGATTATACATCGGACTCGGGTTTTCCGGACTAAACAAATATAGTTCCAGAATCTGCCGGGTCAATTAGTATTTTTCTGGTCACTTGCACAGACGAACTGAGCAAGAATTATCACAAAAGTGAACTACTGCTGCAACGCGACAGAACATATAAAACATCCGATTGATTACACTTTCTCTTCTACTGCTGTGCATTAATCGTGGAAGATGGCGTGGATTCATGTCTAAGTTGAACTTTTCTCTTGCGTAATGCTACTCTTAGAAACAGTACATAAGTACGGTTCAACGAGCGAGAAATTAAAAGACGCTAAATGATACAAAGTAATATAATTAATATTTGGTTCATTCTGAAACTTTATTGAAAGTAATATAATTCGTGGAATGTTCATGCGAAATACCACACGCGCAGTCCATATGAAATTTCCAGATAAATCCCAGCCTCGATACGCAACTCTTGAATTACATTTTCAATGTACTGGTTTTATTACTTCAGCGCGTAAGATATTTGTCTTGGTTTACAAAGTACGATTTCATAGAAAGAGCCTACCCACTGATGCAATTTTGTCTATAGCAAGGTCTGAAGTTTTGAAAAAAAGTAATTAAAATACATCCCTTTTTATTATTTTATTTTATTTTGAATTTACTCCCTTTCATGTGTACAACCTTTTAGCGTGAAGTTCGATTTCATTGGAAACCAAGTTTTAGAATGTGTTTTTTAGAAAACCATCATTGGCAGAGAATAATTTGGAGGAATGGGACTAGTGAGGATTAAAGAGGGAGAAGAAAGTGTCCCGACAGTTTTCTGCATATGCGTATTATTATTTTTTGGAGGATTGTTTTCCTAATTAGAAGTGGAAAGCGTGCGGAATTCAGGGGATTTTATGATAAAACTTACATATTAAGGGCGAATTTTTTTTGTTATTAAGGTCACATTAATATCAAGATCATTAGCGACCACTATTGAGTTTAACGTTATGTAATGATACGGTGATGACATGACATGGTGATGACAAGGGGTGAAAGGACGAACACAAGTACAACCATGCCCGAGGCGAGACTCGAACCCGCATGGCGAGATCACTACGACACTACTGCTATAACGATCTCGGCTACCGTGGATCGGCGTTAAGGGCGGATTGTTGGACGTGAGTAGTGTTGTACTAAGAAATGCACTCGTGGCGACGATGACGACGACATCCACTGCCCAGCAACCGGCATCCGGCAACAGCAGTCCACCTCGTGCTGAGAGGGGCAGGCCGCTGTCTTCCCCCTCCCTCCCCCCTTCCCCTCACGGGCTCCCCTCCCCCGCCCCCGCCGCCATGCCGCTCGTCAAGACCAACAAGACTCAGCACCGGCGCAGCAACGGCCTCGACGACGCGTGCGTACTCCCCCACCACCCACTCGCGACCGCCGCTACTCAGAAAAAATGCCACAAACTTCTACACTACACAGACGGATCGAAAAGAATCACATTTGGCCAATGAATACTTGCTACGAAATGCCATTGCCAATCCCGGGTGGCCGAGATCTCTAAGTCAGTAGTGTCGTAGCGATCTCGGACCGAAGGATCGCGGGTTCGAGTCCCGCCTCGGACATGGCTGTATTTGTGTTCGTCCTTTCACCCCCTATATATCACCACATCGTGTCATCTTCACAATGCCATAACGTTAAACCCAAAAGTGGTCGCTAATGACCTAGGTGTTGATGCGACATTAAATAATAATTTTAAAAAAAGTTAAATGGCAATTAAACTTTTTTAAATTATAGGTGGCAATTGCCCCTAATATTTAGGCAACCCAACAAATGTTCGACAGATTCATGAAATCTCCTTGACTGCCTCCCTACGTGCTCTGTCGAACACCTGTGAGTTAGGAGTTGCCTAAAAATCAGGGAGAAAAGACACATTTTGTGTAACTCCATTGTACGAAAGTTCCCATTCTATGGTCATTGACAAAAAGAGATCATTTTCTACCTCTTTATGTGCTCTAGAAATTTGTGTCATTTATTCTGAGACACGTGTACACGGGTCACAGAATAATCGTTTCAAATTTCTAATGAATGTATTGGGGTGAAAATGGTCACCTTTTGCAACCAAAATGTGGCGGGAAATCTCATTTAACAAATGCATGCTTCACATGTGACATTTTCTTCCTATTGGGAGATGACTTGTCAGGTCACGGTTAGACGCAGTCAAAGATGTTTCCTTCTATTGCCGAACACCAGAGCATGAGAGACGGGGTAACTCATTTGTTAGTGAAGAAACTTTACCGTGTAATTGACTTTTTGACCATTATTATTTCTTTTTTGATGAGATGGTATCATTCATGTAATTCGTTAGTGTGGGAAGTGTAATTTAATTAATGAACTTTGTTTAACTACATTCCCCATGCCATAAAATGTTATTCGTAGTGTCAGTGATGCTAATAATGCTAGGATTTCAGAGATCGGTTACACCTGGTATTGTTACGTCACTGACCATATGTTTGATGATGTGTGTTACCGCTTTGTTATGGGAGATTTCTCAGCTAATATTCGCTGATAAAAAATATTTTAAAATTAAATGTAACTACTGCCCGCGAATTATCTATTTCATCCTCAGAAAAGAGAGAGATTCAAATAAAAAATAGAATATTTCAACGCAACACAATTTTCATTCATTTTTCAGTGAGGATTGTGGGAGTATGCGCACGTTTTCTTGAGCCCTGAATTATCTACCCCCCGTTCTTTGTTAATATTAAGTTGAGTTCAGAATAAGTGATAGCAAGAAGAGTTTTTGACAATCTGACAATCAGAAATTCTCGCTCCCGGCTAACAGAAATTATTTTGCATCGAAGAACGAGTTACAGATTTAATATAATAGACAAAATATTCACCACCCACTCCTCTTGCATCTTGTGAAATGAGAACAATAATTATTGCTTTGAGAATGATACATTATTTTTATCTGAATATACTTTTAAATACATCGCGAAGCACTTGTGCGGATAAAGTTTAATGAGTTCATTTGAACTATGAGAAAAATGTAACAAATTCCCAGAATTTATCAGAACCTCAAAATGCGTAAGGAAGATTAGAGAAATCCTCCAAATTTGGACCAATTTGATGTGTACAAATAATGCTTTCGGTGATCTTGTGATAAGTTAATGAATCTAATTCTATATTTCATTAAACAATTTCGAATGACATTCTGGGATTAACAAACCAGTATACTCTCTCCTCTCGACCTGGCCTCCTTCGTAATAATCTTCTCGCACTAAGATACTATTTTCAGATTTACAACATTAATAACTAATAATGGATAGAAGTTATACAATTAAAATTTTTATAAGCAAATTTATGAACGTTAGATAACATTTTCCTGAGATTTACTTTAAACAACTATAAGCAATTGAAATGGCATTAACGAAATGTACAAATTTGATTTCAATATGGAACAGTGGCTACTGTTACTTTCTATGAATACTTTGAAGATTTTGCCAAGTTATTCAGTTGTTAACGACATTGAGAAGTAAACGGTTACCGTTTGTTTCGTTGCCAACGTCTTATTTACTCTTATTTGGAAATTCCGGAAACAAGTCACCGAAAAATTTTTCTCGTCTGTAACTAAATTTTCTGTAATCACCACAATGGATAATGATAAACACGGAAATATGATTAACAACGGACTTATTGGAAAAGATGACAAAGTAATTATTAAATCATGGACATGGTCAAAGGATGACACGGCAGACCGGTAAGATTAACTTTTTAGTCCCTTGCAACACCTAGTATTAGCAAGATTAAATTTGTTGTGACGTTCGTTTCCGAGATGTGACCGAATATAACTTAAATATTTAAGACGAAATAAGCGATTGAATGATGATCTTGGATAATCGATTATTTATTACTACAAATATTTTTCGTAATATGAACATTCAATGGAGACCACAACGAGTACTTAAGTTCTACGCAATAATAACGTTTTTAACGCATCTTAAACTAAAAACACTTCATGTTTAAGGGTTCAGAGATATTCGGTAACCAACAGACACAAGCTTACCTGGATCAAATAACAAAAGATATAATTTATGTACGTGACAGGTGAAATGGTTCTTTTGAAATGATCATTGGATTCCTGAAATGCGGAAAAATAGAGCTGATGTGTAGTGGTGGCGTAGTGGTTAGAGTCCCCCCAGGATATTTAATCTTGTAAAAAAGGCGCTTGCATGGGTACTTCGGTAACTAGAGGAGGCTATCCTGGAAGGTGGAACAGTTTGACGCATGGAAAGACATTGCTGTTCCTGAAACGTAGAAATCGCTACGTAAAAACGAGCATGAAATCGAAACTACAATGGAAATTTTCTTAAGCGGTGGCAATTACTTTCGGAGAAAATAACCTTCAAGTTAGGTGACCTCTTAATAGAAGTTGTGAAAATATGGGAAGGGGACATATAGTCCAATACTTTTGTTTGCAGTGAAGTTTGAAATGCTTTTAAGTATGTTGGTGTCAATACCTTTTATTTTCCTCTTTAAGATCGAAAATACGGTAAAGATCTTGGCAAGGTCGCATTTTAACAAAACAAAATAGTTTAATTTCCTGTTTATGAAATCTTATTTGCCACGTCATTGTTTATTTCCATTTGTAGACTTGATTTCTGACAAGACTTAAAAATGCAATTTACGCCCTGAAGGAACTTTAGAAGTGCAAGAACGCCATCTACATCTGAGTACAATACAGCTTCACTGTGGGCACTCATGACTCCTTTTGCTAGTAGTGATAGGAGCAGAGGCGGCGATGTGCGTTGCTATTTTGCTAGCAATATTCTAAAATCAACCAACCAAAGGAACTGTGAAACCCTAAACCCGGGATCAACCCAAATATGTAGTTTGTTTACCAACGCAAGTAAGTTTTCTTTTTCTCGGAAGCAAACAGTTCTAGTTTTGAAACATTGCCTACCTTTTTTATTCTCTCATTTTACCTCTTTTATTCATTATCCAACAGCGTGAAGTAAAAGGGCTGGGTAGGGATTCTGGAACTGAAGAAAACGTGCGCAGATTTAACTTCTTGCCCGCTCGTTCCTTTCGTTTTTTGACGAAGTAAATCAAATCAAAAATTAATCCTTCTGCGAGTGCGCGACACAGTCTATGTTGTACGGATTGTGCCAACGCAGCGAGAGAAATTCAACTTCTTCCTCATTCGTTATTCTCGTTTTTTGAGGAAGTAAATCAAAAGAAATCAAACATTAATCCTTCCGCGAGCGCGACACAATCTATGTTGTATGGATTGTTGAGAGCGCGTGGAAGCGCTGGTCTGTGAGGCGGAGGGCGGTGTGCGCAGGGGGGTGGTGCGTGACTTCCGGCTGCTGGCCGACCCCTCGCTGCCCTGCGCC
Organism: Acheta domesticus; assembly: GCA_031308135.1. Lineage (NCBI taxonomy): Eukaryota > Metazoa > Arthropoda > Insecta > Orthoptera > Gryllidae > Acheta > Acheta domesticus. The sequence continues at coordinate 47,146,260 of JAHLJT010002630.1, forward strand.
GGCCTCGGGCCCTTCGGTTGCTGCGAGGGCTTCGGCCCTGAGCCGCCCCTGCGCGCCTGCAGACGGTACTACGTTAGCCCACTTGCTTCACTAGGCTCGGTCCAATTGCCTTAGGTTTGACCCAGTTGATGAACTAGGCTCCGTCCAATTGCATTAGGTTTGATCCAGTTGAAGGATTAGGCTCCGTCCAATTGCCTCAGGTTTGCCCAATTGACGAACTAGGCTCCGTCACGCCAAGGAAATTGAGAAACTCGAGACATCGCGAATTTCTAAATGGGTGACCGTCTGGGAAATCCTTCGGCGCCGAGCCCCTAGCCGAAGGGATAAAAGGCATTGACTGATTGTGACGATACGAGACAAACGACAAAAAAGCTTAACGGAGGATTACTCAAGAGCTATACACGGTCAATACCCAAAAAGGGCTAGGAGATGTCTTGAGAAACAGACGCAAAGAACTAAAGGAGTAGTGACCACGTTCTGTTGCGAACTATACACGTGACCAAGTAAATGTCAGGGTAAGAGAGGATAAATATTATCGCAATGTCAGTAAAAGCCTTTTCAACAGTCAGTGATTTCGGTTATTAATTCAAATTGACAATATTCTTTCTAGTTTTCACAGCTATGACTAACTAGTGGTGACACTACAGAACATACTTTCTCGCTTTATTTATACATTAACTATCAATGTAACTTCAGCTACGCCAAGTTTGTAAAATTACTCGTATGTTTTGCTAAGGCAACTTCCATGGTTCCTTACTCTTTGACATGGGGATACTACATACGCGCAGGGGCGGATTCGGCCGATCATTTGGGGCGGGGGATAATAGATTTTTCCTAAATAATAAACATATTTGTTATTATATAGTGTATTATTTATGTACTGTAGATACGCACGCATTGTTAATTTAGAAGTGCATAGTTCATGGAAACACATTCATAAAGAGATAATTGGATTTCAATTTTAAAAAACCACCCACTTCTATTAAAGTATAGTACACTCCCTCCAAACTTTGGCCAACGACTCCGTAGGGTGAATACACTCTACACGGATGCATCCGCTCCACCAATTTGGAATGAGGCCATGGGCAGCGAGTGTGCCGAACGCGCTTTTGTTCCAACTCACTAGATTGCCGCGATGCCACACGCAACACCACTATGTCGGACGCTCGGATTTTCATCCGACTTCACCAGCAGGTTATGGACAACGCATTCATTCAATGCTGAAGTTTTCTAACTCGAGTTTTGAGTCTTTCTACTCGAAGAAGTTTTCTTTTAATTTATTTTCCTCCTATTCGGCATAATATGCCTTTCAGGGGGTTTTATATACAATTTATTAATACAACATAATTTTTGGCCTATCGGCTAACAGTACTTGAGGAAGGCCACACAGCTACCTTGAAACACAAAGTCTGCAGAGGAGTAATTCAGAAGAGATTGTGTTTGTTCACTAGCGGAATCGAACAAAAATTATCCTCGTTCTGAACTATCCTCGTTCTGAACTATCTTCTTGTCCGTCTGTATTTTAAGTGTTTCCTTTTTTAAATACACCTATTTTATGCATTTAAATACGTCTTTAAAATTCATGTCCGAAAACTCAAAAATACAGTTTATCAAATACAAAATGTGATTGTGTGGATCGCTAATGACCTAGAAGTTCAAGCGACCAAATAAATAAAGCATAAATAAAATTTAAAAAAATACACAATGTATTTACAATACGTATTTTAACGAGAAGTATTTAGGAATTGCCCCACCCTGTGGTTGGCTGGGTGTGGGAGACTGATTGTATCCCTAAGATCGAATAAATTCCCGCCTCTCCAGGGCAACTGGCGAGGAGAAATCGACAATAAGTGTGCGTGTGTGCTGCGCAGGGTCGGCAGCGGCGTGCGGCGCTGCTGCGGCGGGGCGTGCTGCCACCCGTGCCACAGCGCGCACGCGGCGCCGGGCGGCGGGGGCGGCGGGTGCTGCGCGCACGCCGCGCGGCCCCTGCGGCCCGTGACGGGCGGGCCCGCGCACCCGGCGCCCTGCCCCAGCAACCCCAACAGCGTCGCCTGGTAGACGCCCACGAAGCCCAATAAAGCTACCTGCCCAAGGGGACACGCACGCCGCCTTCTTTCTTCGTATCAAGCTGTACCCCTCACCAAGCTTATGCTACGATTCTTTTAACGCTGCGTCTCAAGGTCACGCACCAAAATGGGAGAGGGTAGGCAGATGTATTCAGATATTACTCGTTCACTTTACATTTCCATACGGACACCACTGACGAATTATGCCTTTCTGACAGTGAGCTGGAGTCGTGCTCTTAAATGATTAAGGTAATATAAAATAAAACAGATCACACCACACGCTATTCACAACATTCACGTAGAATATTTTAATTTCTTCTTTGCACTTATCTACTGCTTAATGGTTATGATCTTGCCCCGCTGGGGTTCTGTGTGCTGCTCACCGCTATCTATACAGCGATTTTCGTAACTTTGTCCCTGTCAGGAATCAGCTGTTCCGCTGCCATCCAATCAGGAGCTTATATTTCGCGACAGTGACGTCACTATGGTGACTTTCAAGCTCCCGATGAAACCGTGAACAGCTGATTTCTGTCAGGGACAAAGTTACGAAAACCGCGGTATATATCATATTAAACGGTCAGTATCTACTGCAGATGCGCGTTTCTCATTCAGTCGGCGGTGAACTCATGTAAACAGATCGTAGCGCTCCGTCTGCAAATGTAAAGTGAACGAGTAATACATCTCTAAAATACATGCCCCAAGACACAAAAATACAGTTTCTCAAATAGACAATGCATTTAAAATACATATTCCAACTACAAGTATTTGAATACTGCCCAGCCCTGTGGGTGGGTGGGTATGGGAGACTGATTGTATCCCAAACATACACTCAGTCGTACTATATCGATAGGGCGCTGAAACGTCACTACAGCTTCTTTTTCTATGGCTCTCTATTGGGGGCTGCCTTCCCTCACCGTTCTTCGTGCGAGACCTTGAGACGTCACGTTAAAAAATCTGACTATACTTCCACTCTACCATGCGTGTATAAGGTCTTGGGAGGAGGCGTCTCCCCCTCCCTCACCATTTCCCCTCTTCCTAATTCTCCACGCCGGAACCCTGCCCTACCGACAACCCCCCTGAGGTGGCCGCAGCCCTTTCCACCTAGTTCCTTGGTTATCGGCTAGACGCCGCTGCGATCCGTAGATCCTTACCGGAATGGTTCATTCATGACAGCATAGAGTAGGGTAATGATAATGATAATGATAATGCCTTATTTTACGTGGCGAGACTCGGGCCATCAGGCCCGCTCTTCCGCCTGACCACGCAAATTTCTACTACGCTCCTTTCACCACCTAGCGGAGAAAGAAGGTATTATCTCGGACGACGAAACAGGCGATTTGAATTTAGCTCAGAGGCGTCATTTAGGCTTGAGGATCTTTTACATGCAAGTGAATCTACTAACATGGGACAGCCGGCTTTATTTCCCCTCCAGAGGAAGGCGTACGAAGGATTTTTTCGCCCGTAAAAAACACATGGCTTCGATCGGGTTTGAACTTGGGTATGACAGTCCGGTACGCTAACCGTTACACCATCGATTCCCGAAAAAGGGTAGGGAGTTAATAAAGCATATTGGCAAGGGAAACAGGAGTACCCTGAGAAAACCTTCTGCGAACCCGCTTTGTTCACCACTAATGCCACTTGAAGCCGCCTGGGATCGAACCCGGGCACCAGCGGTGGAAGCCGAGCAGTCTAACCACTACGTCACAGGCCGCCCTCTGCTGCCGCTTTGTCTTCTGAACACCTTTAAGAAAGACACTGCGTTGAAAAGAAGGGTAGCGCAAAGTAGCGCTAAAACTATCTTTCCATGTTCAGAATGCGTGTTTTGGTACTACATAAAGTCGAGACGTTGCAGAGATAAATGGCACAAACTACAGTGTTATGGGAAAGTGCTCATTAGCCTAAGGCTAAATGTTTTAGAACTAGACTTTATCACAAATTTTGACTGTGGTCATCGACCTTTCACTAATACTATATTTACGTAATATTTTAGTTATTGAACCATTACGTACTACTGAATGTACTGTTGAAGGGAATTTTTCTTTGAAACTTTCGCGTAAAGGACTAATGATAGAATACGCAATTACGGCAGGTCATTAAATTCGTTTAGTTGTACCTTTCTTATTCATGCTGCTCAAGCATTTTTTGAAAGTCTCAACTTGCTTTTGTAGTGAAAATATCTACGTCAATGGCATATATAATCTCTGATATCTACAGAGCTTTTGCTCATCTTCTAGATAAGCGATATTCAAAGGTACATTTAGGGTACGTACAACCCCCATGTTCGTTGGAAAACGTGAGAAGAAACACACGCTCACGTATTTTTCGTTCTGCGTTATCAGAGGCACGCAATCCTGTAGCTAGAGATATTAAGATACTTGAATTGAAATGACAAAAATATTATCGATGACAATAGAAGGAAGTATTAATTACGGCAGTACTATGGAACTCAAATAACGATGCTTTCAATATCGATTGCTATTGACACAACATTTCAAGAAAGAAATTTATACCCATTTTAGTTTACGTTCCCATACTCTCTCCGGATAGTCTACTTAATTCTACAATTCATGTTTCTTTTCCACAAACATATTTCACTTATTAAAAGGAGATTACTATTCTCTATGAAAAAGCTACAGAATAGCTTTCGGAAGTGACAGAACACGACTGAAATGTTTGTACAACAGATTTAATACTAGGTAACATATTTATGATACTGTAATACTGATAACGACAACCACATTTATCGCTTCAGCAATCGATACCAGTATTGAGAAATAGAGAAAGAGCCGACGATGAAGAGAGAAAAAAGCCTACAATCACGTACCAATTATACTTGATATATTTTGTGTATTTTTTTATCCTTTATAGTTGTTTTTTTTTTTCAATTTTACTTTCCCTTCTGACTCTTCGACGTGACTAATGCTTCGCCGGGACGAACACGTCTGCGTGTTGCGGGATCACCATGTTGCATCTTCGGGCGCTCACAAATGGAAATAAATAAGACCTGTGAAAGTGTGACACGTTATAATTTTAATCCCAGCGCCGCAGTCGCTCTCTGCAGCGAGAAGAGCGCGGGACGATGCGCAGTTTCATAAGTTGCGCTGAACTTTACGTTCGGCATAAAAAGCGACGCCGGCTCGGCGGCCAAACCGGTTGCTGCGGGCCCACTGCCCCGGTCCTGCGCCACTCCCGAACTCATCTGCCTAGGCTCCCGCCGACATGGATGTGGCGACTGGAATCTGCTTGCACTAGAGCGGGGGTTCCAAACTGTATCGAACCCCTGGGGGTCGACGAAATTTTGAAGGGGGCCAATGAAGTGGTCCGTAACCGAATACTTACGGGTAACCGATAGATATAATGAAGATTCCGTTAATTCAAACATATATATTAATGAAATTTATAATTATGTAATTGGTGGAAATTGGTTGAAATTTTGAAGGGGTACAATGATGAAGTGGTCCGTAACCGAATACTTACGGGTAACCGATCGATATAATGAAGATTCCGTTAATTCAAACATATATATTAATGAAATTTATAATTATGTAATTGGTTCCTAGTCCAAACTTAATAATATACCAAAATTTGCTCCTCCTCTTATCCATCGTTCATCCTTACAAGCAGGGGCGTATCTAGGGTCGTGTAACTCATGCACCACCGCACCAAGGCCCCTGTTAAGGCCTCTCGGTGACGGGGAACGTGAAATAATAAAACAAATTGGATTCCAAGTACATTTTCTCCATTGCGCCATCCACCAACTGCATTTAAAACTTCTATTTCACGTTTAATAGTAGCAGATAGGAGCCCCAGTTCGATTTTCTGCTCAGCGGGTCTCCGATAACAACATTCAAATTTACATTTAAAATCTAAATTTTATTCAATACAAGCACCTAAGTTCACTACTTATAAGGTGTGCGATATCACTACATCCAACACTCAAAGTTGGTATTAAACTAATAACTAAAATGAAACACATTGCACAACGCCCTACTTCAGAAGGTAAAAAGAATAATGCTTACAACTGTCTCTACAATCCTTCCTCTACTTCCTTCTATGCAGTCATCGGACGTCTTTCTAATAATCTATTTCGCTTATCTGTACAGTATCACTTTCACAGAACCTAAATATTAAACCCCGAAATTCACTATTTCATTTTGGCAATGATCTCTTTTACGTCGGTCTCAAAGATATATCGTAGCGGTAGATTTCTTTAAGGTTGAGATTTGGAGCAAGGGTGACAATACGGTTACAACAATACGTAGTACTTTGAGCATTTTTTGAAAAAAGGATCTCACTCAATAAAATGAACGTCCTTGTAAAAGTGATAGTACCCCTAGTTGGCAGTATTATACTCTATTCTGTTGCGAACCAATGGTTTCAACTGATTGTGGAAGAGTCGTAAAGTTAGTCATGACTGAGACAAACGATAACGAGTTCCAGAACAAAAGCCTTCTAGGAAAAGGATTTAAGTAACACGCAATATTCAGGCAGCTAAATGGAAAAAACCTAACAGTACTTCTTAATAAACTGCAATTTACGAAGCAATTTAAATGAGTTTCATAAGTCTCTTGGAATAATAAAACTTGTCCATTCTAGTTCAGCAACCAGGGGATTAAGTGAAGCTTTTATGAAATTATCAAATCATACGAATAAAAGTTAAAAACATACTTTATTCTAAAAAGAAATTCCGACAGTACAAATTAAGAGGAAAAGGGAATTTGTATTGATAAATAGAAACTATTGCAGAAACACAAAGGTTCGAAAATATAAGAATTTGAGACTGTAGATTTGTCATTGATAACTGAATTGTAAACAACAGAACTACCCCAATGTTACAACAGCACTAAAACGTCGTGTCACTGCAAATGCATGTTTCCGGAGGATTGTGTGTATTTCTCCCTCACGACCTTTCTTTTGGGGAAAGCAACGGCAAACTACCCTAGGTAGACTTGCCCGGGACATGACTCACAAAAAGGCGCTAGGGCAGTGGTGTCAATGTCGTCTACTGGTGGCAGTGGCACGCGCCGTGGCACCGTGGCATGCCACGATTTCCTCGGCGCCACTAGCGTCGGGAGATGAAACTATTAGTAACCCCGCCGTTTTACAATAGCGATGGCGTTGTCTCTGGTGGCGGGGTAATGAACCGCGTGGAGGGGCGATTTCATCGTGCCACGGACCGCCGCTCGTAGCGTTGATCGCCACAACGCTGCGTTAAATCAATGAGGAGGTGCGTGGACTGACCTGAGCTCGGCGGAGGACTCGACGAGCAGCTTGACGCAGTCGAGGCAGCCGCGCGCCGCCGCGTAGTGCAGCGCCAGGGCGCCGTTGGCGCTGCGCTCCAGCGCCGGCATCTCGGCCTCCCACAGCAGCCAGCGCAGCACGTGCAGGCGCCCGTACCTGCCAACACATACACCACTGCTCTACACACACTTCCTAAAGGCGGCTCCACGCATTGCGAACAGCGAGCAACCACTCGCCGAATTACGAGGAGTCGCTTGCTATTTGCCGAATGACGAACATTCGTGACACGTCGATCGTGCATTATTAAAAAAATATTACATACATAGTTCTCAGACACAACCTATATTGACAGTTGAGATATCTAAGGAATCGAAATTCATAGTGAGAGGACAATTGCCATTTTCAATTTACAAGTGCTAAGAATTTGTGAAAAAAAGTTTATAAATCAGGCAGTCGCAAATAAAATCCTGACAGTTAATCTGTGCTTCTTGATACAATAATCGTGTATAATTTGATAACACAACATTACAACGAATGATTTAAATAACCATTGTTAAGCCACAATCGACAAATCTTCCCTTCTATTACATTGAGGTTCAGCTTTTCTAGACCCTCAGCTCTTTAGTAATGATGACAAAAGGAGACCTGTTGAATTTTCCTAATTTGATTCTGAATACAAAAAAAAGAAGTTTCCCTAACCTCTTTTGCTCTTAGATGAATGAAAATGGAAAGAGGCGTCGAGCTGTCATATCCGAAAGGAATCGCATCGGTGTGCTAGTAAGAAACTTCCACTCACATAGAAAATCAGTTTGTGTCGAGTAAATGTCGCTTCTATTTACTCCATCCAATCTGTAACGTTCTCTATAATTCTTTCATTTTCTCTGTTAAATCAAATATTTCTTAGAGCGCTTTTCAAATATCGGACCAAAAATAAGTCCTTCAGCCTAATTCTAGCCGTGGTGTTTTATTAGCGTCTACGTGCCTTACGATAAAAAGAAAACGCTGCGCTTATATTTTTTGTATTACAGCATTTTAATTTATGAATGTTTCTGCGTTTTGTTCATATTTTTAATTAATATTTTGATACTACCAATTAAAAACGGTAAATTTCTATGAAAGTAAATTTTCTTGAACGTATAAAAGAACATTCTAAAATCATTAGAATAGTTAAGCAAATATATCTTTGAATATTCCCTGCATTTCGCATTCTCTAGATTTATTACTGACAACTTTCGAAATTGGTTTCATGTCATGGAAATGGCAGATGGGCGGAGGCTGCGTTGCAGAGGGGGAGGGTCAGGGGTGGGGCGGGGCGGGGGTGTGGAAGGGGGCGGGGCCGAGACGTCGCTCCGTGACGCGGGGGCGGGGGGAGGGGGCGGGGCGGAATGGCGCCTGGAAATAGACGCGGGAGGTCGATAATAAAGCGCTTATGGCTTATGGCTCATGACGCCAGGCGCCGCCGGCACCACCCGCCCCGCCCAGTCACGCCCCGCCCCGCCACTCCCCGTCACGCCGTCGCCAACTTGGCGGACCCTAGGCCCTCGTCACACGCGCGGGAATTGAAGCACGACGCACGGCAGTGTGATGCCTTCCTCTCTATACTATATCATCGGTATACAAAAGATACTCACTGAACCCAATGTCGTGTTTCCAATAACATCAATTTGAAGCTACGGATGGTTGAAATAATAGACATTATCTTTGTCAACTGGAATTTTGGTTCCTCGATTTCGACGACTTTGCATCATCAACAGTTACGGAGGGACATTTTTGGAAGAAGATAGTATCTTTATCCAAATACTTAAATTAAAACAGTCTGATTACGTACTAAATGTATTTTAATAAAGTTTGATAAGTTTTTGATAGTTTGGTTAATTTCTAACTACTAAACAACAATATACGGCAAAACAACAATATACGGCATTCTTTTGACTTCAGTTGTTTACGCTTTCAAAACGCGAGGATAACTTCGCCCCGCCGCCGTCTGCCCATCTGGAAGAACTCGCAATACACAAGCGTCAAACGGGTTGCCGTCTCCCAGGCGCCGTGTTGACTCAGCCGTTCACATAGTGCGTTTCCCTGCTCACAGAGCGCGCTCGTAGTCGAAGGAAGAGTCGATGTCATACTGCGTTTTTCTCTCGCCCGCACGAAGGGGGTTAAGTGCGAAAGCATTGGCGCAAGGAGTGAGGGGGGGGGGTTCATGGTAATTTACCCTAAATTCGATGACAGATTCACAAACGAGTCTTGTTGATTTTGTTGTGTCGTGTTGAGTCACGAAGTCATCCAATAACTCAATTAAATGAACTGTATCTACAAATCAATAAAAAAAATAAATGTTTAACTCAGCATAAATGAACATCAAGTCAGTTTCACATTACAACTACAGCCCCTTCGCCCACCCATCCCCACCCCAACCAGAAAAAATTCTATTTGCACCGTAGCAAAGAGTACATTCTTGTAGCAGATACTGGAGTTCTCGCAATTCATCTGATCACCCCCATCATTATGAAAAGCAAGAAGGTGATTGATGATCGAATCTTCAAGTAGTTTTATTGCTTGATTAAGAATTTTGAAATTATTATAACATTTCAGCAACTTTGCTGTTTCGTATACACGAACTCGTACATATAAGGGAATATGAATCACTATGCAGGTAATGTGAATAATGTACCTTTCGCTTTTATGTTGCGAAAACATACTTCATTGAACGATACGAGTATATCAGGTATGTGAAAATCCACAACAGAGAAGTGATTTCAATTTATTAAATTGACATTTTATGCTTCTTATAACGTTAAAAATATTCATTATTTTTTTTAAAAAAAGGTATATTGTTGAGCATTACAACATCAGACACGTATATTAAAATCTCTTGAAGAAAATATTTTATAAAATAATCCTTACGTTTGTTAATATTTGTTAATGATCGGTTTATTGATTCAACACAAAGCGCACTGGTAGCCAAAAGAAGAGAAGAGAATGCGTTTGTTACGATGGGTTTTCCACTTTTGAGTGCATTCAACGGTATGAGAAAGCAAATACCTACACTGAATACGGGAAGTCAACTGGCACCCCCTTCCCGTTTCACTTATCGGATGTCAAAAGACACACACATACATATTACAAAACATCTGAGCATAATTGTGCAGAATAAAATCCCGCCACTCAATACTCAAATTTGTTTAGTCACTTTGCGCAATTACATCAATCAATTTGTAGAGTTACAATATCTACCGTGCCTCTGCAAAGTGTGTCAAAGAGCGGTATTCGATTCTAGTGCATTGGCATTGTAATCATAAAAGGTAGTTGGGCTACTGTGAACATATCGCACTTAATAAATCATCGTTTTGTGAAAATAGCTTCAGTCAGGAACTCAACATTGTACGCCTAGGTACTGAATTGAACGTCGCATCCGACAAGTCCAGATTTGTACGTGGGTAAGGGTTTGAATATTCTTAAGCATTTATTAATGAATAGAGACGTATTTCAACCCATTTAATTAAATGTCACATAAGATAAACAATCGATGTACTCAGCGTCTAGATAGTTATACTGCGATTTTTCTAACTCTGTCCCTCAAGGCCCGTCTTCACGATGGAATATGCCACAGTATTTCGCAACATTGTCAGTCGTGCCGCCAGATATCGCATGATCGCGACCGTATCAAGCAGTGCATGCGATCATGCGACTTCTAGCGGCACGAGGGAGAAAACGCGAATGCCGTGTAATATCTCATCGTGGCTATAGGAGCTTAAGGGGCAGATTTAGTAAATCACACTATAGAAATAAAAAAATCTCCAAAACTTTCTTAGTCGCCCAAACAGGAGTTGTTCTGTAGATTCCAATTTAAGCGACGAACCTCGTGCCTCTCTCGAGTACCGAAAGTCGCGTTAAAATGGACGAGAAGGCATGATTTTCGAATTACTTGTGAGTCACGATTGTAAGGACGCGCATTGCAGCTTATCTCATGTTTCGGGTTGCATGTGCATCTCCTTAATTATCCTATCTTTAGAGTTTGTTTTGTCGCAAATGGCCCGTCTCGGGAGCACGCGAACGTGTATCCCACCGGAGCTCAATCATATTACTCCCTTGAGTAAGATGTAGATGTAGATGTACGTGACTTTTATTGGGTGGATTAGCATTTTCAGAATCCGTTTTTACATCCAGGGTTGTTTGCCCTAGGTTGTTTGCCCTAGGGGACCACTACAAACATACAGGCACACGCAAACAAAAGCATGCCAGAGGCGGGATTCGAACAGGCAATCCTTCGATCCCAGACCACCAAAACACTTGTCTTAGCGATCTCGGCTACGCAGTCTTTAGTATAACATAATAATCGACAAAATATTGTTTTAAATCTTTTCACCCGAGAGTAATTCCGAATGTAGCAGTAGCGCGTTTGCGGAATTTATGTGGATGACGTCTAATGAATGGTTCAATACCGCCTATTTTCCTTATCATCTGAGGAGGAGGAGGAGGGGCAGAAGCTTATCTAGGTATTCAGGCGCCCATGGCAAACATAAAATGTGCGCCCCCTCTCGGGTTACTTCAAATTAGGGTGGATGTGATTTGTTTCAGCGGTATACTCAAAACATCGCCCCTTGTGAGTGGCGCCCATGGCACGTGCCATGTCTGCCATACCGTAGATACGTCTCTGAGGAGGGGCGCTGGAGAGAGAAATGTCGCCGGCGCACGTGCGCGTGCTCTGAGGGCCGAAAAGGAGCGCTGCGTGCGAGGCACGCGCACGCAACACGTGGCGCGCGCGCGGCGAGGCCTCTCGCCCAGAGCACGTCTGCCGCCACGCGCGCGCCCACGCACGCTGCAAGGAGAAGACTCCGCTCCGGTGCTGGAAGGCACGATGCGGGGGTCGACAGCTAATGTACTCCTCGCGCACTTCGGCGATTCATTGATTATTGCGTACTTACATGGCTATCCGGGAGACGCCGCGTCCAAGGCACAGGTGGCATTGAATTGAATTGAATTGCCTTATTTTACGTGGCGAGCCTCAGGCCTCTTCCGTCTGACCACGCAAATTTCGCTACGCTCCTTTCACCAACTAGCGGAGAAAGAAGGTATTCCTTGGGCGACGAAACTGGCGATTTTGAATTTTGCTCAGAGGCGTCATTTAGGCTTGAGGATCTTTTACATGCAATTAACTCTATTAACATGGGACAGCCGGCTTTACTTCTCCTCCGAAGGAAGGCGTACGAAGGATTTTTTCGCCCCTAAAAATTCATGGCTTCGATCGGGTTTGAACACGAAAAACTAGGGTATAACAGTCCTATACGCTAAACGTTTCACCATCGACGCCACAATCTGTGCCTTGGACGCGGCGTCTCCCGGATAGCCTTATAAGTACTGACTCCGACCGCGGAAGCCTACTCTCTCAATCTAAATCAGTGAAAAACTACTGATTGACAGTGACTATTCACTGATGGTGTCAGTTATAACCCTGCCACTGACAATCAGTGAATTGAACTGAACAAATCAGTAAAAATTGGTTCCACTTTTTGAATCAGTGAAACTTTACTGTTTGAATCAGTGAAGACGACTGAACGATCAGTAAGCGATGGTGGCGCGGCACTTTTACCACTGACGACCAGTGAAATGCTGGCGGTCATTATGAAAAGGTTCGCATGTTCGCTGATTGTCAGCGAAACTACCCATTTCGACTGAAGATATCAGTGACTTCGTCTCTCACTGATTGACTCAGTGACAATTTCACTGATTCAGATGCAGAGAGTACGCTCTCATTGGGTATTTCGCGTTTCCGGGCGCGTCAACTGCTAAGGTTATCAGTTTCCGAAGTATAGCGTATGATGTTTCTTCGGGAGGTGGCAGTGAACGTCCCGTGTCGGATGGCGAGATCCAGCGCCGACCTACACGGCGGCTAGTGAGGTTTTCTCCAACCAGGTATCTCCCGCCAGTGGAGAAGTACCTCAGCCGGAACAATTTCTAAGCCCATGAACAATCTATCTGCGTGTCTGGTAGTGTAATGCATGTAAGTGGGTGTAACGTATACCATAAGGAATATGACGGAAAGATCGCGCGGAGTCTGTGGCCCGTATGTTAGGGTACTACCCCGGCATTCGCCTGTTGTTGATCGGAGAAACCACGAAAAACTACCGATCAGAGCAGCCGGCCGCTAGAATTGTTCTCCAGACCGCAGCGTAATTGGATCTAGCTACGTAGTTGGTGTGAAAAACACTACCACCGTCGGGAGAGGAACCCTAGGTCCTCCCTGTCATAGTTGTGTAGTGACATCAATTGATTCCCTCATCCACACGAGCCAGCCTCCATGCCCTTGCGACATTTATTCTGAGCATGCCTTCACGGCGTGTGGGGGCGCGGGCTCGTGCGCGGGCACCGTCCTCAGGCTCGGGCCGGTGCGGCGGTCGCCGGTGGACTCAGCTCCTCGGCAGCCGCTGCCCGCGCCAACTCCGCCGTCATTTGACAGTTATAATGACAGCGCTCGACTCGCAAAAATATGTTTTGACTCTGCACTCGCATTTGGCGTGGCTCGGGGCGTACGTGCTAATTTTTAAATGAGGGGAAAAAGTTATATTCAGAGTTCTGCGAACATGAGTTATATGTATCGTTATATTTAAAAATGTAACCTCATGCATCAAAGAGATATTGAATTGCACATTCAGTTTTTGATCTCTAGGATTGGTTTTGTAGAGTTTCATTGAGATTTTGATGTGACGTAAAAACTGTTCGAATTGCGAAGCTTTGACTCTGCAGGATGGAAGAGTTTAGTTAAATAATGAGTTATAAATAGAAGTGTAAATTGGGGGAAATGTTTCAATTGTTACATCTAGACAGGTGGCATTGTTCTGTAATGCTAGAACGTGAAATCTGGTAGTGAGATCTACGTCGACTTTCGAGGGTTTCCCCCTACGTAGTATCTTCGGTAATGGGACACCACCACCTCAGCTGGGTCAAGTTCTAAACTCCCAACTGGTCTTCCAACATGTGTGGTAGTGTTGTGCATTTACGTGTAAGCGTGTGCACGAAAGTGGTGAGAACCGGACAAGCAAGAGGAAGGAAAGATCTTGCGCGGTCCGTGGCCTGTTTGTTAGGGTACTTCTCTGTCATTCGCTTGGTATTGATCGCAAAAGAGACGGAAACTTTTCGATCAGAGAAGCCGGCCACTTGAATTCTCCTTCAGTTAGCGGCTGAATTCGACCTAGCTACGTAGCTAGAGTCAAATATCCTGTTAGCGATGTCGGACTCAAATCCTAGGACCTCCCGGTCAGAGAGAGTGCAGTGGCAACACTTCTGTGGTCACGGGGTAAAATTTCTTAAGTCATTTTTTTTTGTGAAATTGGGTTAAGTGCTGATACTACAAGTTAAGTAGCTATATTTTATTTTAGTAAAACGTCCGAATTCAAATGTTGCCTCCTTAACGAGAAAAAAAGGTGGGAAATAGCGTTGAGCATCGGAACAAGCGTTGGATCAATGATCTTATCCTTGTTTTCTCTAAAGTAAGATTTTTGACTTAAGAACATTTACCCAGTGAACACAGACTTATTGTCTTGAGCCATCTCCGCGGGCAGAGCGGAGCAGATGGGAGGCGAATGGGCGGAGACGATGGCCAAAGGCGCAGGTGAGGCGATGGGGGCGGTGGGTGGGCGTGTTCGTGACGGCGGGGGCGGGGCCGTTAGCCAGCGCAAACACTGCCAGCGCCCGCTGAGCGCCCGCGCCCACCCCGCTCCGCTCGGCTGCCCGCCCTCGGATCGCTGGCGGCCACGCCAAGGGACGGCAGGAAAAGATACAGCCGAAATCGCACGTACAAAGAGCTTTTGCACGCCAAAGAGCACTCCGCCAAGTGTTGTTCTGCGCGTACTGGCTCCAGGAAAGCCAAGAGAACACTTGCAGAGAGACAGAGAGAGGAAAAAGAGAATGCTAATGAGATAAATAGAGAACAAACGAGAAAGAGTCGAAGGAAGACACGAGACAAACAGAGAACGGAATTTAGTGAAACAGACGAGAGAATAGAGACAAAATGAAAGACAGAGAAAGTTAATACAAGACACTAAAAGAAAAAAAAACGGAAGTGAGGCAAATATTGAACAAAAGAGAAAGGGAGAAAGAGGTAGAGATAAAGAAAGTCAGATGAAAGAGAGAAATAAAGTCGATGAAACGAAATAGAGAGAAAGCGTTGCGAGAGAGAGAGATTCAAAATGAGAGAGACAGAGAGAGAAATGAAAGGAAGAAAATTAGAGACCGAGAGAGGGAGAGAGAGAGAGAGAAAGAGAGAGATGAAAGGAAGAAAATTGGAGACCGAGAAAGAGAGAGAAAGAGAGAGATGAAAGGAAGAAAATTAGAGACCGAGAGAGAGAGAGAAAGAGAGAGAGATGAAAAGAAAATTGGAGACCGAGAGACAGAGAAAGAGAGAGAGAAAGAGAGAGAGATGAAAGGAAGAAAATTAGACAGAGAGAGAGAGAGAACAAACGGAAGTAGATATGTGGAGTAAATAGCAATACAGTCTACGTAGCAAAAGCAGCCGACTACACACAGAAAGAAATACAGGTACAACCAGAGTCAAAGCCGCCGTGAGCCGCGTGTGAACAGGCGAAAGAAGCGGCAGAAAGAAGAATCTGGGGCGCGTGCGAGCTCGGCGGGAGCAGCGGCTGTGTCGGGCTTTTGCTCGTAAAGTGGCGCTGCCTGCGGCCCGTGACGCAAACCGCTACGACCGGCCCACTGCAAACGATACATTAAGATGAGCTGCTTGCAGTGAATCGGAACAAAATGCTTCAACACAGGCACAGGTATTTATCTATATTAAGTCTGTATATATTAAGTCATTTAATTATATTTAACTTGGTCAATTATTATTGAAACAGACTTATTTTTAATAAATAGAAACTTTAATATAAATAAATCAAGTAGCAACAGTTTCAAGGTTTCTTTTACCTCATCATCAGGCTTATAGTCATTTTAAATCACAAAACATGACAATGCCAAGACAAAATAATTTATTCAATTGGAATAAATTATTTGATAGATTACTTGACAATGCCGAGACAAAATAATTTATTCAATTGGAATAAATTATTTGATAGATTACTTGACAATGCCGAGACAAAATAATTTATTCAATTGGAATAAATTATTTGATAGATTACTTGACAATGCCGAGACAAAATAATTTATTCAATTGGAATAAATTATTTTGTCTCGGCATTGTCAAGTTTTGTGATTTAAAATGACTATAAGCCTGATGGTGAGGTAAAAGAAACCTTGAAACTGTTGCTACTTGATTTATTTATATTAAAGTTTCTATTTATTAAAAATAAGTCTGTTTCAATAATAATTGACCAAGTTAAATATAATTAAACAGGCACAGGTACTTGCTTTGGTTTGTATGTTCTGCTCGCTACTTAAAACCGCATATCTCACTTCAAAAGATCTATCGACTTCAGACCCGATACATTTATTGATAAAGAACGAAATTAATACTATTAATTTACAAGTATAAAAACTGGTCAAAAAGGAATATTCTACGAAAGAAAATCTTTTTACTTTATCTCTAAGCTACATCTATACCGTGTGTTTCTTCAAAACTGGTAAGAAATTCCTTCACTACCAGTCTGCAAACTAAACGACATCTTCTGAGAATAAGAAGACCTACACCACTTGCGCTTCTAACAGTACAGTGAACTGGGCCCACTGAGGTGTCTCGGTCCACACTGTTCACAGCACGGGAAACAATAACATACGTATGTCGACGCTGACGGTATTACATTTGAAGAAATTGTAACATGATACGTATTAGATGTAAAAACTAGCCTTCAAATGTGCAATTTAGTCGATTTAAAAACATGGAATTTCTAAGAGATGCAGTCTACGCAACAAAAGAATTTGCTATTTACTGACTGAATATGGTCTGTTTGGCAGTGGTGTAATATTTTTTCATGTGCTGTGTGATTCTATCATGGTTCTGCTATTTGGTTTACTTCGAAACTCACTTGCCCTAACATGAATTCGCGCTCTGCCTTTAAGCCAACAATGTTGTTCTGGGCGATTTTGCAGATTTCTCTTTCTTTCCACTGCCCTTGTCCGGAGACCCGAATTTTGCTTGAGACGAGGGTTGTGGGATGTTTCAGCCTTGTGGCTATCAAGTGCTTGTTTCTTCTCACCACCATCCGTATTCCTTCTGAACGTCAACCGTGATCGTTCGTACCTTATCATTCACTCCTTCTGATTACTCTACCAACGTCCATGCAATGGAAGGTTAACAAATTGGTTAAAAAAACACCGAACACAAACGAACCCTCACTGCTATTAATTAATTTTCCCGTAGTTTATTATAATGTTCTATTCTCAGAATTAATTCCTGCACGTCACTTCGAGAGGAGTTTTTTCATCCAGATATCTCCCGAGCTCGGTCTATCTTAAGCTCCCGACAGGTCTCCCGACATGTGTAGTAGTGTAGTGTATGTGAAGTAAGTGTGTGTAAGTAAGGGGCGAGGAGAAAACAAGGAAGAGGAAGGAAACTTCGCGCGCGGTCCTTGGTCCGTTTGATAGGGAACTGCTCCGGCATTCACCTGGTATTGACCTGAGAAACATCGCAGAACTCCCGATCAGAACAGTGAGCCACTAGAATTCTCCTCCAGAGTGCGACTGAATTCCTCCTAGCTACGCAGCCTGTCAATCAGTGTCCCTGCAGAGACAGGAGTAATGCTGACTGTGTGTTAACTCAGCCGGTAAGTAAAGCTCGCATTTATAGAAAAACTGTAGGTTTGCTTCTACTTCAAGAGTCTGTCATTAAATAGATCTTCCGGTAGCTCTCCAGAATTTTCAAATAAATGTAACCATGTATGTAACTATGTAAACTTACAGAACTTTGTAAACTTAATGTGTGTACCTTATTGTTAAGCTCGCAGTTGTTGAGACTATAAATAAATAAATATAAAAAATATAAAAATTTTCAAATACAATTCTATATCATCTAAAAATAAATATTTTTATTGTGTTATAGAAAAATAAATATTTTTGGGGGAAAATTATAAAACACTCTCTCTGAATGTTTTGTAATACATTTTATGTGTGATTATAAAACATTTTTTGTGAGATTATAAAACATTTTATGTGAAAAAACCAATATTTGAGTACTGGACACAAACTTTTGGATTTTGGAAATATGATAGATGCCCGTATTTCAAATGCAATTGTGGGACACGTATCACAGGTTTCTCTATCTGGGACTAGCCAGAAGTAAAGAGCACGTGTGGTCGTTTTTCACAAACTGTTTAAAAGACAATTCTACCACCGCCGTCGATGACACCCGGATGATTTAAACGCAAATCACGAATGGTTTTAAAACTTCATCAGATCGCGTTGAGGAGACGAAGTGGACCAAATTGCATATTAATTCGGGTCCTTCGCAAATAACGCTGGTTTTTCAGTCTCTGAATTTTGGACCTTGAGCTTTAGTAACAAGAAACCCACGGTTGTGGTTCCTATTATCGATGATGCTGTTCATGTAGGTAATAACACACATATTACAAATCTTCTCCATACCTCACACGCGGTTTTAACTGTTTTTGACGTACAATAAATAAAATAAACAATATTGTTGGTAACTGAAAGCCAGAACTTATATGTTTTAGTTGTTGCGTGCACAAAAAGCAACATTTATGCTAATTTAAGAACTTATTTTTTATTTTAGCTTTTAGAATCTGAGCCGTTCTGATTAGATTGATGGAAATCGAATATACATCAATTCATGTTCCTTTAATACGGATAATACAAAAATACTTTCACTTTTTACGGGCATAAGAAATAAATAATTCCCGTCATTTTAGCACTTAAAATTTGTAACCATAACCATCAGAATGCCGTTGGGAAATTTTTATATTCCAATTTATTTTATTTAACATTTAAAAAATAAGAAAATTATCGATGAGGCTTCTAGACATAAATTGATTACGCCAAGAGCATGGACAATTTCAAACGCTTTACAAGTGGGTACATAAAGCTTCCTATCGAGGACAGTGCCCTGTGTCCATCCGTGCATTTCCCCGCTGCCAAGACGTCGCCGGGCAGAGCCTGCGCTCTTCCACCTAAGAAACACATTTCTTCCACAAGACTCACATTTCACATTTTCCTTCCATATCTCTCCGACATTAGATGAGGCAAGAACATTTATTCCAATTACCTGTCCCTCCAATCGTATTTCCTTATTAATCCTGTCATTGCATTCTACGAAAATTCCCTCGCAATAACCATGGTTGAAGATATAACACATGAAATCACTATCAGGGAGGTAACAAGAAGTTACCTCGTTCACACATTGCTGATACAAAGTTTCTCGGCCAATCAATTGAAGAGCCTCACGTCTATACTGCGATTTTTCTAACTTTGCTCCTCAAGGCCGGTCTTCACGATGGAATATGTCATGATAACTCGCGACATTTTCAGTCGTGCCGCCAAATATCGCATGACCGCGACCATATCAAGCAGTGCTTGCGATCATGCGCCTTCTAGCGGCACGAGAGAGAAAGACGCGAAATGCCGCGTGAAATTCCATCGTGAAATTCCAGAGTTAGAAAAATCGCACCAAACACGTTGTACTGTCTGTGAATGTAATTTAAAAAAAAAATAAAAAATAAAAAAATAAAGAGCCTGCGCTGCCCGCTGGGCTGCAGGCAGCTGGGCCTTGGCGCGCCGGCAGGGCGCTTAGCGGCCATGAGAAGGCACTTCCCGCTCCCGCTCCCGCTCCCCCCCACACACACACACACACACTCACGCCCGAGAGCATCGGCAGAGCGCCTCCGGATCCAAAGCACGAGCCGCGCTCACTTAGACCGCTTCACCAGCGAACTTGACGAAATGCAAGGCTCTCGAGAAGAAGAAGAAGAAAAAGAAAAGTACAAGAAAAAAGACGAGGAGAAGGAGAGCAAAAAGATGTTTAAAAATACGGAGAAGACGGACGCAGAATAACAGAGAGAAGGGGAATTAAAGGTAAAGGACATGGAAAAGAAGGAGAACGGAAAAACAAAGAAAAGGAAAGGGAAATAATAACAATAAGAAAAAATAAGAAAGACGATAAGGAGTAAAATGAAAGTGAAAAGAAAAATTATTGAAAGGACAAGCAAAAAATGGAGAAGAATAAGCGAAAAATAATGGAAAGGAGAAAGGGAAGAAAAGGGAAAGAAGAAAAATTACACGAATGAGAGAGAAGTAAAAATAGAAGAATAAGAATAAGAAGACGGAGGAGGAGAATACACTTGTTTGTGACTGTCTTTATAAATAGCAATATTACATAAGGTTCCTTTGTAAAGAAAACAGCAGTAGTAATATTTTTCACTTCTAAGGTAGCAATAAAAAACAATTTTCTATGAATAATATTCACATAGTATTCACATAATTAAAATTCAATAATAATTTAGTTTTTAATAATTCTTGTAAATATCCTAAGTGTAATTATTTCTTTTAACATTTATAGAAAATGTAGCTGAAGAAGAATCCAAACCCATATAATTCGAAATTAAAATGGTAAATTTTAAAAAGAATAAATATTGTCTGTTTAATAATCGGTTCCAATAATTCCAGAATAATATTCGCTTCTGATTTATTTGTACTGTTCGCATTCATGCGAAATATGTAGTGAAATTTCATGATTGGAAATGAACCAGCATTAACCTCACAACTCCTGATGGAAAGTTTGATGTAACTACGACATCCCCTCAGATACATAACATCAGCCTCTTCTTTCTTAAAGTTTGTTACCTATACTATGTTCTGTAATTTCATTATTTTTTATACTATGTAATGCCATTATTTCATTACTCATTTCGATATTTGTGATGGTGATTTCTTTTGAGCAAAAACATCAATCGTTGTTGAAACAAACAAAGAATTTCGACGAATTTGCATCGTTAAAAAGGTCTTGTTACAACGTTGTTACTCAATTTACGCATTCTCAAGGGTATGTTAACGGGAGGACTTGGAAGAGACTGCCCTTTCTAGCGAATGTCGGAGTAGTACCTTAACAAACGGGCTACGCATCGCGTGCGATCTCTCCTTCCTCTTCTTTGTCCTCCTCCTCCATCCTCTTGATTTACACTCGCGCTCAGAAACTACCAAATGTGTTGGGAGCTTAGGGCTTATCCCTGCTGGGGCGGTAGCCCGCTGGGAGAGATTGCTGTAATGGGGAAACTCCGCGAGCCCACAAGCAGATCACGCTGAATATCACGTTCCAGCAGGAGAGAGGAACACCGCCATCTCTCGGGAAATAAATGCACTACACGTACGAGACTAATGACCATGGCAGTTGCCGCGCCCGGAAACACAAACAGAGCAAGTTTACAATTCAGCCTTTCGTCAATTCCAATGGGAATGATCGATTTAAGATTGAAAAAATTTGTCAGTGATTGCTATATTTAACAATCAAATCTAAAGCATAAAATAATCGTCGAAAGTGCCAAAAGTATTTTGAAGTTATGATGTAAAATTATACAGAAACAAAAACTAGTTTTCTAAAATAAGATATTAATATACAGTTCCAATTTATTTTATTTAAAATTTTATTTCAGCTCAGTGAAATCGCACCAGTCGATTAAAAGTCGTCAAAAAATAAACCATGAAAATAAAATACTGCAACTGTACCAATAAAGATAGACAAATGAACTTATGCTTATCACCAAACTGGACATTTCATAAAGCTTGGATAATTCTGATTGTGTTAAAATGTCGAGAATCACATGTTCACGGAAAAGCGTAATGAATTACAGTATTGAGGAAACTAAAGTTTATGTGTCATACGGTGTATCGCTCTTCCGAGCAAACGAAACGTTATGTACACTTGCTAGGAGAAACAAACAGAAGTAACGGAGGGACAGTTGCAGAAATTCGTCTTGTTCATGGCGCGTCTGCAACATGGCTGCCGTCGTGCGGCTTTTGTTTGGCGCCGCCTGACCAACGGCGAGCCACCGCTCGGCTTTTGTTTCGCTCGGACGCCGCGGCGTGGCGAACGGCGTTGCGGGGCCGCAACCGGAACTCCCTCGTTCGAGCCCCGACGACGGCGGCGCAAAGGGCAAGGGAACGATATGATTGGATCGTGAAAAGTCTTTTATTGATTGCTTTCGGGCGCGTCGACTGCTAAGGTCAATACTCCTGTATGTACAGTGCATATTGCTATTGCGGGAGGTAGCGGAGATTTTCCTCCGCTGGAAGGCGCCGACCTACTTGTCGGCTTGCGGGTTCTTCCCCAACCAGGTATCTCCCACCAGCAGGGCACCACCGCACCCGGGACAAGCTGTAAGCTCCCGACCGGTCTCCCGGCATGTGTGGTAGTGTAGTGCATGTTAGTGTGTGTAAGAGGTGAGGATAGGACTAGGAAGAGGAAGGAAAGATCGCGCGCGGCCCGTTTGTAAGGGTACTGCTCCGGCATTCACCTGGATTGATTGATTGATGTTTCATGGCGCGTCAACTACTTTGGTCATTGTAAGGGTACCGTAAGTGTGGTGCGTGTTTTTCTTGGGAGGTGGCGATGCTCTTTTTCCCGCTGGATGGCGAGATCTGGCGTCGACCTACCGTCGACTAGCGGGGTTTCCCCTCAACCAGGTATCTCCCACCAGTGGGGCACCGCCCCACCCGGGACAAGCTGTAAGCTCCCGACCGGTCTCCCGGCCTGTGTGATAGTGAAATGCAGGTTAGTGTGTGAGTAGGGGGCCTGAGGATAGAGCAAGGAAGAGGAAGGAAAGATCGCGCGTCGTTCGTGGCCCGTTTGTTACGGTGCTGCTCCGGCATTCCCCTGGAGTTGATCGTAGAAACCACGGAAAACTACCGATCGGAGCAGCCGGCCGCTAGAATTCTCCTCCAGACAGGCTGAATTCGACCGAGCTGACAAGCTAGTGTCGGAAATCCTGCCGCCGTCGAGACTCGTCCCCGAGGACCTCCCGATCAGAGGCACTTAGTCTTTGCCTGAGCTATCTATCCGGATTTGCTTGAAGTAACTAGAGTGTTATTTAAGCGCATCAGGTGGGAAGTGACTAGAGATAGAAGACCGGAAGGAAGGAGAAGAGTAGGACGCCCAAGAACTAGGTGGAAAGAGAGTTTGTGAAACAAGACAGCATGAATATAGTGCCAATTTATAAATATAACTACATAAATGTAATGTATCAGGTTTTTTAAAATTTTAATTAAGTATCCTTTGTAAAGAAACAGGCTCTAGCCCAAAATAAAATTAAGAAGAAGAAGGTGGGAGGGGAAAGAAGGAGATGAAGGGCAGAACAACGTCTGCCGGGTTTCCCTAGTCGCAGTATATTTAAGTACAGCACTTAATTAAAAGCGATCTGCGAGGCGCGGGGCGGGGGAGTGGTTGGCGTGGGGGTGGAGGACGAAAGCCCGAGCGCCGCACGTGCGTCACGCGTGATGACCGCGGGGGGGAGGGGCGGGGGACGAAAGCGCGCGCCACGAAAGTTTGGGAGGCGAGCGAGGACAGCCGACGAGCGCCGTGCGTGCGGGAGAAACCGCACGCCGGCCACGCAGCAAGAAAGAAAGGAGAAAGAAAGGAAGAACACGAAACAGAGGTGAATAAAACGTACTTGATTTCTTCGTTGTGATCGTCTGTGAAATATTTAATTATAAAGTTTCCAATTTTAGATTTTGGGCAGCGAGACTTATTTTTCGTATTATTTCCAGACAATAAGACAATAATAGTAGTTTATGCAATTGCTTTATAATGTTTAGCATTATTGCATGAGTACTTGTTTTGAAAACGAGAGACATTAGGAGCGAGTTTTCAAATTTGCACGAATGCAATAAAGCATCGTTATAAATGAGTTGCATACGCTATTTTTTTGCATGACGGCATTATAAATTTATAAGAGAATCAAACTTCATTTTTCGAAACAATTTTCCTGTGATGTCTCGGGTATTTGACATCTGTGGGGGAAAACGGTGGTTGGCTGTTCCGTTTACCTTTAACTCCCCCCTATTCTCTCGCTGCGATTGACTGAATGTGTGATGACGCAATCACTCGTGCCGTAAAATCCAAATCTGTCATCATTTGTACCGTAAAATGCCCGATTATGAAAGATTTTTTGCAACAGGAAAGGTCGTTTATAATGCTGGAATACAAAAAATAAAATTAATAAAATAATACTCTGTTTTATTTCTTCAAATATACAGTGTTTCGGAGGATACTAATAATTCGGAAATAAAGCTGATACTCTAAAATTTAAAAACGAAGTTGAATGAAATGGAGCAGATTTCCAATTTCGACAATCCGCAATGTCGACGAAATGGTGAAGGACCACTTGAGAAATGAGCGTCAGAACAGGTTTAGAACCTCATCCCTGACGAGCGGAAGAAGTAGAAGTAGAAATTACATTGGAGAATAAGCGGTTAAGAACAGGATTAACCACATGAAAACAGCATTTCATTTAACCAAACGTATAATAAAAACAACTCGCTATCCAGAAGTGAAATGGACCGGGCGTGGAAAGTAGCTTCGTTGAGTGAGGTGTAGTGCGAAACTACCATCGGTAATAAAGTATGCAAAATTGACGCAATAGTTTGGTTAAATCTAATTGGTTAAAAGTTGGTTAAAAACTAATATTTTTTTGTTTGATTTTATTATTGTATTATTGTTACAGTATTATTATTATTATAGTTATTATCACCATTGTATTATTATACCAGTATTTTTAACTATTTGCAGAATAAATCTATGTATCTATATGTATTTATATATCATTCCACCATGAACATAAATGTCTTTGGAGAGGCTCGGAATAGGGCAGCGGCACTTTCAAAAACGAATACACAGTTTCTAATAATTTAACAAGAAACATTAAAAAAATATTTTTTAAAAACCGGAGTTCTCCGCAAGGGCAGAGGAATGCGGATCCCCGAAACACCGCGAGGCGACCTCTCCCTCGTCGCCTCCTCCTCCCTCCTCCGTGCAGCGTCATCGCACGCCCGTCGAGAACGCCGGTCCAAGCGAAGTCCTAACCACCCGGGCACGCGCTCGAAATGAAGACGAAGCGGTCAACATCGCTCTCCGGGGGAAGCTGCATTTCCATCTCCCCGCTGCCCTGCTGGTGGCCTTCGTTCCGACCATCGCGGCGAGGCCTTCGGAGAGATGCTTTGGTTTTCTCTCCATTTCTTAAATGCTTGCAAAAAAGAATCAATAATACAAAATTTTATAAACGAGGTCTTCAGAACACACGACAAACCACGAACACGAGGCGGGATTGTCAAGCGACCTGCCTGCTACGACCAGGGGCCACACAAACAGCTAGCTCCATGCAGAGAGTAAATTGGAAGGAGTTTGCCGATTGATTCGTAGGTGTTTCCGAGCGCGTCAATTGTTAAGGTCATTAATCCCGTGCGTATAATGGATGCTCTTTCGTGGAAGGTGGCGGTGATCTTCACCTGTTGGATGATGAGATCTGGCGCTGACCTACACGCCAAGTTTGCGAGTGTATCCCCAACAAGGTATCTCCCACCAGCGGAACACCGCCCCACTCTTCATAAGCTCAAAATTCGTTATGGAATACCATAAGATTTCTGCTGGAACCACTGAATTCACTATTTGAAATGTGCAAAGCAAGCACTTGAAAAAGAAAACATCCAAAGAGCAACCCCAGAGTTTAATCTGACTGCTGTGTAAGCGAAGATCATCTTCGTTTCACTTGTAAATTTGGCTGCCCTCCTCCGGGGAAATTTTAAAGACTGACCCTTCCCCTTCGGAAAAAAATTGACAGCGCCCACCATCCTTCCAGGTCTTGAAGTTTAATACAAAATGTTCAGCCAAAAATGAGTCAAGTTCATATATATTCAGAACAAATGTGAACTAAAAGTGGTCAAAAAAATTCAAATTTTCAATAATTGTAAAGGAAAAACAAATTAGTACTACCATTAAAAACTTATTATTTATTACAGAAATTATACTTAACAGAGAGAGGAGGCAGATTTATCGTTACACAAATTTATTGTTGATGTTTTGGAAACCGCAGACTTGTATTAAAAATACGTTAAGATTTGCAACATCCAAGAAATATTTTGTCAAAGATTATTATAGTGTATTATTCTTATTCAAGGAGAGTAGATAAGAGAAGTAAATTTGCAGGAAATGTGTTCAACGATAAAGTGTAATTATCGTATGATTACATTAATTCAAGATATCTTATGAAAAAAACATTTCTACTCAAGGAACGATTTAAAATTTTGTGTGTTAGTTCAACACCTACAAAGACAATAATTGCATTACTACAGTATCTCCGAATATTTAAGTTAAACGTGGATCTTTACAATCATGGATGATATAAGGATTATATATGAAGAATAAACTTTTCAATGTCCAAATTAATTGCTCCTTGACACATTTATGATTGTAAGAGATACCAAATACAATTTTTATTTTAAATATTTATTCTGATTTGGACCACTGGGTAATAAACAATAATGGTATTTGTTTTTTATAACAAATTGGTTCCGTACATTTGAATATCTGGGACATTTTCAACGCATATTGGGCATTGACATTTTTTTCATACGTGAGAGCTTTTCAGTGAACCTTAAGACCGTGAATCGCGCAGAATGCGGAGAACTAAAACGTGACTCCCACTGCCAACGTCAACATCTTTAAGAAGACGACTCGTCATGGAATGCGGACATTTTTTCAAGGGATTATAAATGAATGATATCGTTTGCATTTTGTTCCGTAAATGCCAACGGTTCATCAAAAAATATTTTTAATTCTATGTTTCGGCATTTGCAATATCAAGTTAAATTGTGGCTTATACCACATACACATTTCAGTGGTCCTTCGGAAATTTTATTTACCAACATTTCAATTTAGGAAAACAATTGCATTCCTTAAAGAAGATATTTTGACAAATGTGTCAAAATAAAATGAATATGCTTGAATTATATTTTAAAATGCCATAGGATATGACGTACTATGTGAAAATTTGCCAACCAGTACACAAATTACTCTGTGATTTATAGGAATTATCACAGAACTAGAGTACCTTTGCATGCTGTACCCCACCCTCTCCTTATTTTTCCATTTCCATTTTAATCCTGTAATATATATTTTTCTTCAAGACTCTCTTATCCTCCAGCACTTGTTGTAATTGAAAACAATATAATACACCCTTGTCAATACAAACTATTCTTATTTAACTTTATTATCGAGCAAAGAGGTACACACGTGTAATTCAATCACATAGAGTATAAAGTAATTAGTAATTTCATATACAGTCGCAGATTCTATTGGCTTTGAGCAGATGGAGTAGAATCGAGAAGCGTCGACCTAGCAAAAATGTAATATAATAGTCAAGAAGATTTCATCCTGTTGATTACGAAGTCAGGAACGATTCTTTGAGGCCATCGGTCTCAAAATTTTAGTTTTTTTAAGGCCCTAGAACGCTTCGTTTAGGGGTTATTGAACGATATAAATTAAAAAATCTCGACGTGCGTTACGGGTTGCATTTTACACGACTATTTAGATTTTTTTAAAACAAATTCTTCATATTCTTACGCTCAGATTGCAATTCGTCACGTCTCCGTGAAATTCTCTTTATTTAGAGACCTCATTTATAAAGATTGGTTGCGTGCGAGAGCCACAAAGGGAAGATATATTATTGAAATAGTATAGGAGACGATAAACAGCCCTAGAGTAGATGCCTTAACAAGGTGAAAGAGAGAACCTTTCTAGATCATTTGACACGTAGTTCCTAGAACTTAAAATAAAAGTCGTCAAAAGAGAGTCTAAATAATAGAGAAGGTTGGAAAGAGAAAACTGAACTAGTCTGCGATAATGTTAGCTACTTTATCATTACCTCACTAATTCGTACTTATTGGCACATTCGCGTATTTAGTCACTTTCTCATTAGTAATGGCAGTAGAGAACTCACAAAGGAACTAGAACTATATAAATGAAAGTCAGAAATGAAAGTGACCTAAACCAATTTTTTTAATGTTTTCAAAACTGTTGGTAACTTTATCATTGTTCATAATTTGAAGATAAAGATATAAATATATTAAAGCAAGAAATCTCCTGAAATTGAACTAATACGTAATATTTATTATTAACGTTACATTTGTTCTTTCAATTTTGACTCACCCCAAAATTCAGCGACTTTCAGAAGCTCATCTCATCTCATCTCATCTTCGTGTATTTGAAGACTACTGGCCCAAACATCGAAGAATTGAAATAGCTGCTGACAAACACTCTCACTTATCACGAGATATTTCACACAAAAACCTAGCACGCACACAAGGTTCTAGTAGCACATGTCACAGGTTTGCACACTCCAACTATCAGCTTAGCAGTGCACTTTCGTGGCAGGAGAAAGCCATACATTCACTTCTTCACTCATGCATAGAGTAGAGGACTTTTTAATTCCAAAGACAGTATTCCTTCGCGAATGTGTATCTTCAGTTCTGTTCCAGTGCGAAAAAGAAATGCTATCGCTTGTCAATGGTTTCTTCGCGGCGGATGCAAACGAAACGATCAAATCCAGTCACACTGTTTTCTGCGGCAGTGGCCGAGGTGCCACATCGCGAGGTAAGTCGTTCCAACAGCCGAGCATCGTCGGCTGCAGTTGTCACGCCGTCGCCCGCAACGCAACTGAACTCTCGCGGACGAGTCGGAGGAAACGCGGCGTCAGCGCGACAACAGCGCCCCTGGCGGAGCGCGCGCGAACTCTCTCGGCGCCGTCGCGCCACCCCGTCCGGCCAGCAGCGGAGATCACAGGGACTGCTCCAGAAATTTCACTTTGGGGGAAGAGAGATTTAATTTCTCGGGTGAAGGCTTTCTCATTGTGACGAAATATGGTCTGGAATGCAGTCGTTGGTTCTTTGAAACGAAACGGTATTTTAAAGATCAGATGTTAGAATGGTCGTTGGTCAACGAATTTGATCGCATTGATCGATAGCTACTTTCAAATACAGACAAGTACCACAAAAGCAATATTGTGGCGTGAATGTATTAACAGCATTTTTAAAATGAAATTAACAGATGTTCCAACCAAAGATACAAATATTCTTATCAAACCAAACATGTGAATAAATTTTGACTTTATCCATTTTAGGAATCTGTTACTTCTTTTTAACATTTTTAAATTGTAACTACATCTCTCAGAGCTACGAACTACATTTATTATGAGAGATCAGAATGAAAGGAAACGGAAATTATCCCCTAAAGAAACACAATATTGTGAAAAAGTAAGATACTAGATTCAAAATAATACACCCGAATACTTGTATACTACGTTCGGATTAGTGAAAACTTCGAATTTCCTAATTTGTGATATCCACAGAAAACTCATGTCAGTAATAACACTTTCAACAAACGAGTGAATCGTGTTGAGCCCAGTTATAGAGAGCCACGAATACTGTATTTATCAGAATTCAATAGACTATTCAATTTTAATTTCCTCACTTCAATGTACAGGGGGGAAAGCATTGGAATAACCTGAACAAAACAATTTTAAATTTTCGGTCGTAAAATCTATGTTTACGGGGTTTTTGAACTGTAACTCTCCACAGGTGAAGAATAAGGTTAGCTCTGTTCCAAACTTGGCAAGTGGAGAGATACAAGCAATTTTGTAACCGAAAATTAGGAGTCTGAATGTATATATAGATGAACGTGTCGTGCCTAAATCTGTCATATTACATGCATTTGGGCTCACACTTGGCAAATACGTCATGAATAAGACATAATTGTGCCGATCCGGTGATCATTAAGATATTTTAATTTTTTTGGAGGGGGTTCTTTACATGAACGTTTTCTGAAAAATGACTGAAAATGTTTTCTTCAAATGTTTTGCTCGAATAGAAGAAAGTGCGATTGTTAATGTATGGTATGATTAATTAAAACTTCTGTCACTGGGAAAATTGTAAAAGTCTTTATTTTAAATACTAAGGAGTGATTTTTGCTTTAAATGAAAAGAAGTGAGTCCCTGTATTGTTCGATGTAACCGGTTTTGCAATATAAACGATAAATTTATATAAAACTGTAAAATTAATGAACGCTTATCTGCCGTCATTTGTTCGAAGAGTCGTTTGGTTTTGTCAAATATTTCTTCAAGTCGACCATGGTCTGCGGGCAAGCATGTGTGAGTATATGAGTAAGAGAGGAGTTAGCGAATCGAAGACAGTGAATGTTTTTTAAGTTCGAAGATAGAGTGTTTTCAAATCCAGAAATTAGTGATTATAATTAAAAAAATAAATACTAAAATAAAAAAATTATATTTGTCAGACTGTAATTGGTCTTGTATTTTAGACAGAATAAAAGAACAAATACAGTCAGACGAAGTTGAAAAATTTATGGACAGGAAGTAAATAATTTTAACGTAATTTTATGAGGTACGTTTTTAAGTTAAGGTGAACAGCAGAATTTCCTTGCCCTAAATCAAACACGTACAGATTTGGGTAAATGTAAAACATTTCAATTACATTTTCAGAAACATATTCAATTCTGTGTTCGCAATGAATAGTGACTGTAATATTTCACAATTTCTAAACCTACCTCACAGTTCATTAGTCTACGAAACTTAATGATGAACGAAATAAAACTATGATTTTGACGTTTTCAATTTTTCGTATAGTGAATATGTAGACATTTTCTAGCTTTTCTACAACGATGTCCCGCACATCTAATTTTCGGCGAATATCCTTGTTGCTCAAAATTGTAAGATACGTTACAACTTTCCCAGCCATTTTCAACCATACTTATTTTTATTATCAAAAAATTGGATGAATCTTGTTCCTAAATGTAGTAAATTACTTCCTCTAAACCTATACCTCGTTGTGGTGTCCGAATCCACATTTTGAGAGCCCTTGGTGCCGAAAAATGGTTAACTGTTGCGGTCAGTCTATCCGTTTGTAATTATCACTAGCGCCTAAACAGTGCTGACGATTTTATCCAAAATTGTTATTCCCCTATCGATCTGAACAAACTCCAGGCCCTATGACTTTCAAACGAATATTTTAATTTTAGGAGTACTTTACATAACACCTCAACAAACTTT
Organism: Acheta domesticus; assembly: GCA_031308135.1. Classification (NCBI taxonomy): domain Eukaryota; kingdom Metazoa; phylum Arthropoda; class Insecta; order Orthoptera; family Gryllidae; genus Acheta; species Acheta domesticus. Next base: position 47,177,569 of record JAHLJT010002630.1, read on the forward strand.
TCAATTTTTCTCCGATTTTTTATAAAACTTTTCTCTCATGCAGGTTAAAGAACGCTTATAAAAAGGGAATAGATTCATTTTCGTTGAACTTTTAATTTTTTTATTTTGCAAAGTTACAAATAATGATAAAAGTGTGTGATGTTGTTGCACTACTAGTTTGTACTTCTGACCCGATTTCTAGGGGGTATCTTGTCGCGACATTATGCATGCGTGAGAATAACTCCTTTGATCTACGTATCAATATGTGAAGTTTTGGATGATAAGAAACCTGTTTGAAGACGTTCAGTGGTGGGAGAAGGAGGCACATCGACACTAAAGCAAAATTAAAAGTCGCGAGCAAACCAGAATGAGTAACGGAACGCAAGAAGTACGCTTTTATGTGCTGGTTGCACTTCTTTTGCAGCGCATGGGTGCCTCTCATGCACTTCTCAACGGTACAGATTGATAAGTCAAAGAAGGTCAGGAAAGTATCTCGGTAAATCAAAGTATTTAACTGTAGAAAACGGACCAGCAATATCGTCTTCAAAATTTTTTGTCTACAGAGTTTTGTGTTATATCTTTCGTGGAAATACAAAAACAACTTTACTTTCAAACTATAGAGGTAAAATTATAACATTAAAATAATGTTTTAAATATAAAATAATATTAACAAAAGAATAATAATTAAATGATCACAGGTGTTGTCATTGCCAACAATGTTATTTATTTTAATAAGAGCAGCTTTCGATGGCTTAGCCATAATCATCAGTTTTCTAGTACAAGAAAATAGCAAACAGTTAATTAAACAATTAAAACAAGAGATTACAATAAAACAAGAGATTAACATTAGGAATGGCAGATTACTAATAATTTAAAAATCAACAGAACTAACATTTTGTGAAATGAAACAAGGGGAAAGAAATAGGGAAAGAATTTTTTTATTAATCTACACAAGAAAGTACTTTCTTGCGTAGATTAATATAAAAAATTCTTTCCCTATTTTATAATATTATTATGTATTAAATTTATATTAATAAATTATAATAATATTATTATTTATTAATATAAAAATATCTTTCCCTATCTCTTGTTAAAATAAATAACATTGTTGGCAATGACAACACCTGTGGTCATTTAATTTAAATGCCAACGACATTTCACCACTAAACCAATAAAAAAATAATATTTAACATTAACGACAACCCTGAAATTTGCAGAGAAACAACGATTATTTAACAAGAACAAACAATTAACTTTAGTAGTGTCCTCTAAAAAAGGCGCAAAAGTGGGTTGGGATCGATAATATTGCGAATTGTGACGACTAATCACAATGCTACGACACGAAAATGTCTGCTGAGTTATAGAGTGACGCACTAACAATCCCGGTAAGTACCCAAACATTGTGTAGAGACCTCCTTAAAAGAGGTAATTCCGGCCGAGGTACACTCTTTAAGGTGAGCGATTCCATTATTTTGCCCATCTCTGTAGAAGGCCATGTCCAATCAAGAAACTGAGTGACTATTTATTGATTCCGAGGGCGTCAATCGTCTGAGATAGCTCTGTGCATCTGACAAAGATGGGAGCGAGTTTTCGCCTCTACCTGCATAACTAGCTCGAAGTCAGTTGCTACGCTGTTCGGAGGCGACTTCTCGAGGCCCACTGCTCTGACCGGTAGTTTTCGGTGGTTTCTCCGAACAATACCAGACATATGCCGGAGCAGTACACTAACAAATGGGTTACGGACAGCACGCTATCTTTCTTTCCTCATCCTTGTCCTTTCCTCTTCCCTCGGACACAAACATTTACATGCACTACAACGCCTAGAGCTTATCCTGGCTGGCTGGTTGATTGACTGGTTTATTAGTGTTTCAAGGCGTATCACCAGCTAATGTCATTAGTCTTGTATGCGTGGTGTAGGTTTTATCGCGGGAAGTGGCGGCGATATTCCCTGCTGGATGGCGCGATCTGACGCCAACCTACACGTGCGGGGTTTTCCCTAACCATGTATCTCTTACCAGCGAGGCACCCCCCTAGCTGGGACAAGCTCTAAGCGCCCAACTGGTCTCCCGATATTTGTGGTAGTTTATTATGTGTAAATATGCGTAAGTAAAGGGCAAGAATAGAAGATCGCGCGTAGGCCATGGTCCGTTTGTTAACTTCGGCATTCGCCTGGTATTTATTGATCGGAGACACCACGCGAAACTAATGATGAGAGCAGCCGACCGCTAGAATTCTCCACCAGACAGCGGATGAATTCGACCAGCTATCTACCTAGTGTTAAAAATCCTGCTGCCGTCGGGACTCGAACTCTAGGGCCTGCCAATAAGAGGCATTGCAGTGACATCAATTGATACCCTGAGCCACCCAGTCGATCTCCTGGCTAGGGCAGTGCTCGCACAGCGCCCTAATTCCGTTCTTCCCGAAGCGCCGTGCAGCAATTCGGCAAATGCACCGGGATGCTCCTAAAGGTAACTTCACACATTCGCTATACGGTGAACAGCGAGCGACCGCTCGCCGAATCCCGAGTAGTATGGACGGGTCGCTTGCTATTTGCCGAGTGACGAACATTCGGCGCTCGCCCTACCCACCGCGTGTCAGTCTTTTGGACACGTCAAAGGGAGCGAACATTCGCCGAACACATCAGCTGGTCGAGATCGGGCGAGCAGTAGCTCGCTGCTCGGCGAATGCCGAATGTGAGGAGCCACCTTAAGGAGTGGAGAGTCTGGGTTGGTGGGTGCGTGCGTGCGGGCGGTGACGTCACGTGGGCGGCCGCGGCGCCTGCCTCGGCCGCGCGCCGCTGAGCGGAGCGACCCGGACGCCGCCAGGGCTGCCCACTGCCCGCCGCGCGCCACGCGCCGCCCACGCACAGGGGTGCACACACACACACACTGGTCCCTATCACCCCACGCGCTCAGGGAAACAGCTGTTAATAATCCCCGCGCCGGCCGTCCTGACGAAGGCTTTCGTGGTTTCCCTCGCTCATATAGGCGAATGCTGGGATGGTTCAAACAGGCCACGATCACCTCTCATCCAGAGGCGTATCTAGCTATTCAAGCGCCCATGGCAAGCATAGAATTTGCGCCCCTGGCAAGATACCTCAAATTACGGTTGTTGTTATTTGTTTTAACGGTTATACTCTAAATAGCGCCCTCTGTGTGTAGCACCCATGGCACGTGCCATGTCTGCCATACCGTAGATACGCCACTGCTCTCATCATCATCCTATCACCTCATAATTCATAATTTAAGCATGGCATGAAAACTTTGTCTTATCAAAGGATACAGCCTAAAAGCATATCCCCACAATTTAACACGTCTCTCTCCACGATATAATATGACCGGGCCTCGGAAGAGAACGTGTAGTGTGTAGTGTGAAGAGAAATGGCCGACACGATGATAATAATAATAATAATAATAATAATATATTATAATTCCAAACACACGTTCCAAGTGCTATGAACACTCACCAAATCCGGAGACGTCTGTTGGGCTGCCTACAATATTGTACGACCAACAAATTCAAACTGATCGCACGGAAGCGGCAAACAAACCGCATATTGTTATCCGGGATTTGGAGAAAAATCTTGTCTACTTGTTGCTGTGGTATGCGATCAGAACTTCGTAACCAACGAGGCAGAGAAACGTCCTTAATATAAGAGTTTGGAAACAGAGATCAACCTAATGTGGAGCGTAAAAGCGCGGGTCTGTTGATAGTTAGCTGAGTTCTGGGATTTGTTCCGCAAAATTTGTGTAAGAACGTGGATTAACTCCCAGGTAATTCACAAGTCTGGGAAATGCAAGAAATTGCTTTATTGTCTCTCCGAACGGGAACTTCTGGGAGAGCACATTAGGGACCATCCCATCACATAAGTACCTGTGCGCTGTACTTGTACCTGTACGGCTTTAGCGATGGAGCAAAGCCAAAAAACCTCAATCGGGATGGTGCCCGAGACTGAGGGCCAGTTGCATAAACGTTCGATATGGAATCCATTAGCTTATTGATTCTATAAAATAGTATACAGCGGCAAAAAGTGTTTCTGGAACGACCAATAAGACTTAAGGATCCTATAAAACTTTCTATATCTTATAGGTCCTGAGACAGGTCTACAAATGCTTATAGAATCTACAAATAAGCAACATGGCGACACAGCGCACTGCTGCAAGCATCTGTTTACTAGTGTTAGAGATTATTGGTGGTTCTTGGCGTCCGTGATGTGATAGTGTTTTTTTACGAGTTTTATTTAGTGTGTAGTGTGCGGTTTTGGAGTATTTTTGAATGTTGAATTTTAGTGAATATTATTCATACAGACATATTATTTTACTTTTATTTAATTCTTATTTAAGTACAATTTATTCTTTAATAAACTGTACTTAAATAAGAATTAAATAAAAAGTAAACTAATATGTATGTATGAATGAATGTAATAATATAAAATTAAATTGATACTGGGAACGTATAGAGACAAAAACACACCGCCAAAACCACTTCGCCACAGCTCAGCACACACTAAGAACGTGCAAAACAAAACACAGAATACGCACTATTCAAATATCGACTGTGTCGCTATCTAGTGGTGGTATTTTGAAGTACTTACAGAGCCTATAGTTATAGATTCCATACATTTGCTTTATGCAACGGTGAACGGCCTGTAGAGCCTATACATTTGGTAGAATCCATTGCTATGGCACCCGTATGGAAAGTTTTATGCAACCGGCCCTGAGGGCTGTATAGCTGTTGACACTGCTGTGACTGACCGGGAGGACCTAGGGTTTCAGGCCGGGCGGTGGTGGATTTTCGACGGCTACCTAGATAGCTGAGGCAAATTCATCCATTGTTTGATTGATTGATTGATTAGTGGTTCCGGGCGTGTCAACTGCTAAGATTACTGTTTCTGCAAGTGTAGTGCATGTTTTTTCCGGGGGAGTTGGCGGTGATTCCTCCTTTGAATGGTGAGATCCGGCGTCGACCTACTGTCGGCTAACGGCATTTTCCCCCAATCAGGTATCTTCCATCAGCGTGGCACCGCCCCAGCCAGGACGAGTTCGAAGCTCCCGACCGCTGTTGAACCCTGGTGTTGATCGGAGAAACCGCGGAAAACTACCAATCAGAGCGGCCGGCCGCGAGAATTCTCCTCCAGACAGCACAAACACACTTCCACGCACTGCACTACGACACTTGTCGGGAGCCTCAATTTCGACCCGGCTGGGTAGATGCACCTCTGGTTGCCCGGCTGGGGAGACGCCCGGCTGGGGAGGTGCCCCGCTGATGGGAGATATCTGGAGGAGGGTGAACGCTGCAAGTGGACGTGTGGTTCGGCCTCGTATCTTACTGTTCAATGGGAGAGCAACACTTCCCCTGAATATCGTGCCTGACATTTCCGGTGGTATTGGCCATAACAGTTGGCGCTCCCCCAAACACAAAATAATCACTCAATCCAGAATTACCCCGCTTATGGAGCTATCTTGGTCTCTTTGGGGGCAGACAGAGTTGGTTCAGTTGAACAGACCATTTTCCAGACATGGTTTTATTTTTAGTCACAAGCTTGTGACATACATTAATACTTGCGTGAGTCGTTAGCTACTCATTAATGGAAACGAAATTTAGGAGCGTGCTCAGTAATAACATGTGATCGCAGTCGGAGAAATGCAGACTTAGGAAACTTTTGCTCAGGGCTGTGGCACTTATTATTTTGTCGTTTCACTGTCAAGTTCATCACTGTCGGTCTAATAGCTTTCGTTACAGTAGATTTGATGAAAGTATTTTCCATTTAACATATTTATTTCCCTGCAGTTGTTCCCGCGCAAGTCATGTGGATCAGGGAATATTTGTGATGGTGTCAGCATAACACATCCCATTCATCAAGCATCCGTGGTTTGGGTTAATCCGATTGTTTTTACGATTTTTGCTGATGTTATTTTTCATATTTTTTGTTATAACTTTAATTTCGATAGCAATTTTTTTTGCCAAAACTTCAGATTTGTAATCAGCACCTCAAAAACCATAGGAGCCAAAAACCAAAACTACACCACAGTTTCTTTGAACACGCACATAATAACTCAACTAAAACTTTACTATACTAAAACGTCGGTAACCGAGATCTTGCAACATCGTTCACTAACTTATTTGTTATGCCAAACATCCTTTGATAGGATTTTGCAATGAAGCAAAAAAATATTACATCTCATTTCCGGAAAATTCATGGGAAATTTGTCCACACATAATTCAATGTATCCCTGTATTATGCTATTTAAAAAACTAGAAAATGTAACTTAATATATTCATATTCGGATTAAGTAACTTTACCTAACAAAGATAATTACACTTTCCTGGTGATATTGATGGCATAGGATATCCATAAATTGTCATTGCATTTTCGCATCCATAGGTATGATTGAAATTAACAAACGGACAAGAATATGACAAAAAGTAAATGAATATAGAAAAAACAGAACTTACATTTCCCCTTCTATTGCTGTATAAAGATTGAACAGTATCGGTTATTTGTTTTTTATAGACATACATGTATAACATTTAAAGATCAAGACGTTTATCACAGATTTAAGAAAATGGCTGGAAGTTTACTGGATAAACGTTTTTTTATTTTTGTAACAATTTCAGCATAAACAAAAATGATTTTTCAATTTCGTCTGAAAAATGAAACTATTTTTGTTGTTCATGAAAACCAAATTGTAACAAAACATTCTGAACATGGATCTTTACAAGCTAAAAACTGAACATTTCTATCAAATAAAATATAATGGATGTAATGTAAAAATTGGTAAATCAGTCTACATTAAAAATTAATGTAATGCATTAGCGTGAGGAATGCTTTGCATTTAGCGCAAAATACGTGCTCTAAAATAATTAGTGCTTCAAATGTGTAAGGTTAACACTACAAAATAATCTGAAATAATTTTAGTTAATTTAATTATTGTTCTACTAGCGTCAAACAAAACAATACCTGAAGCAATACAATTAGCGGAAAGGCTTTGAAAGTAGTAAGTCATGAAGAGAAGTTGGCAAAAACATTTAAAATTAGAGCATTATAAGCATATCGAGAATGAGAAAAACAAGAATAATTGAAACGAAACTTGAGAATGCAAGTAGGTGTGAAGATAATGAAAAACAGTGGAGAAAAGAACTGAAATAAATCAAAACTCAATAGAAAGAAGGAAAAATATGAGAAGATTCAAAGAAAACTCAAAGGGAATACAAAAGCGAAAGCAATGGAAGTGAAGTTGAGGAAATATAAACGGTGATTCTTGACACTAGACTAAGATGGAAACCTCATATCTTAAATGAATCTAATAAGGCATAGGCCGCGCTCTTCACGCTTTACACTAATAAACAACAAATCGTCTTCTAAAACAAATCTCATCCTTCCACTTTACAAAAATTCCCCTACCTTTACTACTTACTTATGCATGCTCAGTACGAAATGGAGCTGCTTCTTCGGTATAGAAAACTCTTCAGACATTTCAAAACCAAATACTTCGACTGTTGTAAGAAAGCAGTGGTAGGTTTCTAACACACAAGTACATAGAGAGTTCAATCTACCGAAAATTAACCATTGCATTAAATAACAATCAAATAAATTCCTCAATTCTGTACCTTCTTGAATATCAACTAGAAGTTTCTAACTAGAAAAACTTATGAGCATTGAAGGAGGATTCAATTCAGGTTTTCGAAAGAGAAATCCAATTCCCCGTAATGTATTCCCCGTAATTCCCCGTATGTAATCCCCCGTACATAAAATATATCGAAATATCTAGCAAAGTAAAAATGTAGAAGTCATTAACTGAATGGACGAAAGTGGTTCAAAATGAATAAAAAAGAAAGGGATAAAAGAGAGGCGAGATATGGCAAAGTAAAAGGTGCACACAAGTGGACAAGGAGGAAAAGAAGAAACGTAGTGAAACGTTGCAGTTCTAGAGAGGAAGAGAAAACATTTAAAGAGGACGATTTGCATTTGACTTGTTGGCCTCTACGGGAAGAAAAGAGAAAGATGATGAGGAAAGCGACAGCGCAGAGGAGCAAGGAAGGAAAGGCGAGAGATGACAAAGTAAAATGGGTACACGAGTGTGAAAAAGCGACGCAATTCTAGAGAAGGAGAGGAACATTTAAAGAGAAAGAATTTCATTTGACGTGTGGTCTTCTGCAGGCCTCAACTGGAAGAAGAAAAATGAGAAGACGAGAGAAAGACGATGAGAAAAAAGGAAATTACAGAGGGGTAACGAGGGAGAGGCGAGAGATGACAAAGTGAAAGGGAACGCAAATAAACGAGGAGGAAAAGAAAAACATAACGGAATGAAGGAGTATTGGAGTGGAAGAGTAAAATTTAAAGAGGACGAATTGCATTTGACTTGAATTGCCTCAACGGAAAGAAGAACAATAAAGAGAGAGATGATGAGGAAAGCGACACCGCAGAGGAGCACCGAGGGAGAGGCGATAGATGACAAAGTAAAAGGGAACACAAATAAACGAGGAGGAAAAGAATCATAATGAAACGATGGAGTACTGAAGAGGAAGAGGGCGAATTGCAGTTGAATTCTGCTGACGTCAACAGGAAGAAGAAAGAAAGAAAGAAAGTAACAAGCAAAGAGGAGCGAGGAGGGAGGGGGGCGAGAGAGCGACTACGTGCCACGTGCCAACGTGCCTACGTGCATGCGCTTGCGTCGCTCAACCTCCAGCAGCGCGTACTCACGCATGAGCGGGCGTCCTCTCTCGCTCTCTCGCGCCCTCCGCGTGCGTCCTCCTCCTCGCTCCGTCCTCGCTGCGCCCTCGCAGGGCGGGCGGCGGCGCGGCGGGGGCCTGGCAGCGGCGTCCCGCCGGGCGGTTCCACCTCGCGACACCAAACACGAAGGCAGCGGCGCAGTAGGACATGAAGGAAAAGTCGTCCCGGCGACGCGGGCGCCACGCGACCGAAGTAAACCGCAGCGGGGTTTCCTCCACGTTACGAGCGAGGAAGACAATCTCATATGCGTCACACGGGTTCTTAGATTGTTTAGTACGTAGGTTGGATAAAAAGTAATGAATTATATTGCTGTAACTTAAGGCCTGTGAGTCGGCCTGCTGTCTTGTCATGCCAATAGGAAAGGACTGTTAGAAGAGCATGTGCAGGGAGCGGGAACCGTACTATTGCAGTTTGTAAATCGTGGAACTTCATTGCACTAGTGCAAGCGCCCTAACCTTATGTTTACAAAGGTTCTTTAGCAAATTGAAAGAACCACTGCGAAGAATCCGGTACAATACCATAGAAGAAATTATTCTTGCTATAGGGCGGCCAATATGGGACATCAGCAGAAATAGACACGTGTACGACGCCTTCCTAACATTTGGGAAAAGGTCATTAATAACAGAGGCGATTATATTGAAGGAATGTAAATGTAAATACATCTGCCAATAGTCATTTCAGATAAAAAATCTCATTGCTTTTTATCCAACCCTTGTACACTCGAATTAAGTATCTTCCATTGCACAACGAACTAAAAAGCACTCGAACCCCGCAGCTGGTAACATTACTCGAGGCTACGGGTTGTTAGAAAGCACTGTAAACACTGGAGACTCCAATGCTCGTGTAAGCGACGAACCTCGATTCCTCTTTTTTTTTTTTTTTCATCAGATCACTCGAATGTTCCAGGTTTGTCCGAAAGGTGCAATAATTCCGTAAATGATCCTACATAACAGAGCTTGGTCTGGTGGATGCAGGGTGGCCAACCGCGTCCATCACTTCCACCGCGCCCGCGGGGCCGGGCCGAGGGCGACGGAGGCACCCCGAGCTGCTGTCCTGCGAGGCCAAGGAAGGTAGTCACGCGGCGGCGGGGTGGGGCGCGAGTCACTGCAACCGGCACAAAGGGGAAGTGAGGCTCTGGACCACATCCACAAGCACTCAACAGGATTTCTTCACTTTGTACTAACAGATTTCGACATAGTATATTATGAAACGATGATGTAATGATGGGTATTAATACACGAGTATGATATTACGATGCAGCGAGTATCGTAAACTTCACACGAGTGTATTAATACCCATCACATCGAGTTTCATACGGTATTTTTCTACGACTTTTATAAGTTAAACTTTTACAATGAATAGTTTCGTGGCAGTTGATTCAGCCAAGGCCACCTAAGGGACAGTAACCTAAATCTACCCTTGCATGCTGACGCAGGTGGCTGTGGTTACCTGTCCGTCTGCTTGGGAGCACTGAGCTAGTAAAATAGGAACAAAGTGAAATTACGATCCACTTTATTTTAAATAATATACCACGAAAAATACTAATAATAAACGAAATTAAAACTATTGTGCACAATATAACATCAGATACAATTTTAATGTACACAATCAAACGAAGCATTTGCTAAAACGATTCTCAATGATTAATTGTCTATACTTGGTTTGTAATCTCCTCTGAGATTGGTCAAGAACCTGTAACATAATGAAAACTGTATCGAAACGACTATCATTACGCAACTGGTTGCAGCCATCAACCATGCTTCCATACAATGGAAGTAGAAAAACGAAATCATTATTATATCATCGAAATATAATTAATATTAATATTCGTTCAGCACTACCGCACCACACAGTGTGGTAGGGATGTTAACGTCAAATATTAATGTAAGGAAAGATCTACCTGACATTTTTCAGGGTATAATGACATAATTTTTAGATAATATGAGTTATGTGTGAATTTGCTTCTGTCTTCACGTCACAACCCCAACGTGAACTCGAAGTCAGAAGTTTGTACACTGCAATAAGTTTACATGCCCAGCTAAAGGAAATATTTTTTTAAATTCCTCCTCATTGATGAAAAACTATAAATAACTGACAATCTACATCAAACATTGCATTCAACCAAGTGCATTAGTGAGACATTCGAAGAACACTGAATGTATAAAAAAAACATTTAATTTCCCCGGGTTTTGTGCGTCCTTCAAGAGTGCCAAACAACTACAATTGCTGGTTTTTTCAAAGTACATGACTTTTTTAATACCTGAAAATATATTTTGGACAATCCATCTAAAATATTTTTGCTGGTAAATGTGTAAGTATTTTCTGGTTTAAGATCTAGAGAGAAAAAAATAATAACACATAACCTTAAACTAGAAGTGCATGACCTCGCTTAATAAATATTGAGACGCAAGATAATTAATTTTTGAATGAAATCAAATTCTTATCTTTCTTCTAATACTTCATCGCAAACGAAATGTCCGAGCTCAAATATGTTAACGCCGGCCCCGTGGACGCAATCGCTAAGACAGGAGTGCCATAGTGGTCTTGGACCGAGGGGTCGCGGGTTCGAGCCCGCCTTGGGCATGGTTGCATGTGTTCGTCGCTTCACCCCCTATCATCACCATATCGTGTCATCATGTCATAACGTTACTTCCAATAGCGATCGATAATGACCGAGTAGTTGATGCGACCTTAAATAACAAAAAATATGTTAACAAGCATTGTAACGCGCCTATTTCTTTCATAGAATAAGAATGATCCATGAATTAATGGAAGCAATTTGAACCATTTCCAGTGGTATGTTCCAGTATGTGGAACTGAAGCTCCGGGCCTCGGAAGAGGCTAGGTTCGTGCCCCGTCGGTGGTAAATTTTCTACATGCTGAGTAACTGGGTCAAATCCTAACTCTGGGTGGGTGACAATTATTTATGCTGGCTGCTCTTTTCTTTTTCCTGACATTAGTCCCGCATAGTTGCAGGGTTCGCAAGGAGATTATGACCGGGTGGGCTATTTGAGGAGAACCTCCCCACACCCACAGTCTGAATTAGAGACGAGGATGGGTCGATGACTATGATAGTGGTGGAAGGCAAAGAGAATAGGAAGGTAATATACTGTTCATAGCTCGTTGTATTGGGTGCTGCTCTGGCATTCGTCTGGAAGTGATCACTGAAGCCATGAAATCTCTGGGCACAGCATCCGTTCTAGCCATTTATTCTGCTAGGCTCCTCAATATCACCGGGTTTAAACACATGAAGGAAATGTCATGTATCTTGTCCGAACCGAACGCCTGTTCTCCCAATAGCCGATACACTGGAGCCGTAAGACGTACACACACGCAGCTACCGGTGAAGTTCTTTAATTCGGCCTCTCTCTTCGAACGTCTCCGAGATTCCCTCCGACACTTTAGGGGTTCACAACCACAACAGACCAAGACCACTTTTTAAGAAAATTGTAATAGTGTGATTATATGGTAAAGGAAACCATATCTGTTCCCTGCCATAGCAAACCAAGTTCTTAGTTCTCATACTGGCGCAGAGCGTTTGGTTCCTTTTTATTACTTCGCCTGAATTAGTTGTGTTGAAAACTTAGAACCTGTTTCTCAAAATGATGTCAAATGCACTTGGTCTGTTTTGGTTGTGAACCTCTCAATTCCAAGCAGACTCTAGAGCAGAAAGACAAGCCAAGAACCGCGCGGGGTCGTTCCGTCCCGTCTACCACAAGCGGTCACATTAAACACATTTTGGCCGAAATTTTGGTCGGCCTTTTTTTGTACTACGTTGCGGACCGTTCAAACACGTAATGGTAAACAGAAATGGTTGTAATGATCGCGAACGACCTTTCCCGAGGCGTCCAAAAACATCAAGTGTCGAGCGAAGATCTTTTACGATTGTGTTTGTCCCTCCAATTTCAGCGGACCGAAATTTCGACCAAAATCGGTTCCACTGTGACCGCTACCTTACGGGCGGATTAAGGACTCCTCCTTAACCCATATCGTTTATGGCGTATGATGTCATAATTCGTGAATCGACACGATAATACTTATAAAGACGACCAACACTTAGGAGTATTTTACAGCGATGTTATCGTACCTCAACAGTCCATACTTTCAATATCGAGTGGAATCGATATACAATATCAAAAAAGAGAATGGCATTCCATAATCTGATATTTAAGAACACACAACATATTTTAATGCACTATATATTGTCATAATTATCATTCATGTTCTACAACATTCCATCATATATATCGTATATAGCATATATATACGATATAGCATATATATATATATATATATATATATATATATATATATATATCGTATATAGCATCATATATAGCATCCTAATACTGACAAGTGAGAAGAAATGACATTGTCTCTGCCACGTCACATGTCATAAGAAATCCTCAGGAAGAAACTAAGCTGTGGTTCCGAGAGCGTGAACAACTACGGTCATTACTCCCACAAGTGTAGTGCATGTTTTTTCGAGCGGAGTTCTTCCATCGCTGTATGGTGAGATCCAGCGCCGACCTACACGCCCGCCTTTTCCTACGGTTTTCCCCATCCAAGTATTTCACACCAGCGAGGCACCACCAGTGGGACAAGCTGTCAGCTCCTGACCCGTCTCCCAACATGTCTGGTAGTGGAATGCAGTGCATAAAAGTTTAAGTGTGTGAATATTGCGATTTTTCTTTGTCCCTCAAGGGCCGACTTCACGATGGAATATGTCACGGTATTTCGCGACGTTCTCAGCGTGCCGCCAGATATCGCATGACCGCGACCGTATCAAGCAGTGCTTGCGATCATGCGACTTCTAGCGGCACGAAGGAGAAACACGCGAAATGCCATGTGATATTCCATCGTGGCCGTAGGGGCTTGTGGGGCAGAGTTAGAAAAATCGCACTATAAGTACGAGGCGTTAGGAAGAGGACTGAACGTTCGAGGAGGTCCGTGACCCATTTGTTAGGGTACTGTTCCGGTATTCACGTGGTGTTGATAAAAAAACACGGAAAATTACAATCAGAGCTGCTGTCCGCTAGAATTCTCCAGACAGAGGATAACGTGAACGTAGCTATCTAGTCCATATCTCATGTCAAAAAGCCTGCCATTCTGCCGACGGGAATGTAGCATTAAGCATTAACTGCATACGTTTCCGTCACAATCCGGAAGTACATTCATTTATGTTCGTTTTAGAAGAAAAAAACGTTAAATATTCTAAGTCTAAATAATACAGATCACGTGTTTCCTCTAACGAAAGTGACGTTTTAGATGTGTAAAAACTATTAATAGAGAGTTTTGTATAGCGTGAAGCACCTTGGCTTATTCCATTTCCGTTTTTGAAATTGTGCACATGCGCACAACAAACTGCAAGTAATAACCGAGCCGGCTGTCTCACCACAGTCAGCGAGCGACGTATATCGCATGCTAGTCGCTTTCTCAGTCACGTTATAAGGAATTTCTTCCTATCTTGGTGGCAAAGTGTGCTGCTAACTATATTCGCATGATGCAACCTCACGTTGGTAGCATTAATCTGTGATTATAATTATCTATAGACATTACATTAGTGATATGTAATATTAATAATATATAGATCAGTGGGTGATGGTAAACCGTTGTTGAACAAGTGCGAATCATGAGTATGTGACATTATGGTAATTTTAACGCACACTCTGTCGACACTGTTGGGAACGTCTTCCGTGTACAAGAAAACATTATGCAAAATCTCTTTTTAGACGTCACATGCCGTGCTGCGTAAAAACTCTCTAATGATTAAGCTCCGTTTTTTTGCCTATTTGCCAATTTTTATCCTTCAATTAAAAACGCAGTATTTCAGGTTACTTATTCATTTTGAAGCATTACGTGTATTAAAATATAATACTACTAATGCCTTAAAATAAATAAGTAAACTAAAATACTGCATTTTTAATTGAAGGATAAAAATCAGCAAATAAGCAAAAATCCGCAGTTTACTAATGATTCAACACAATCGCTACTGCTTCCGTGGATCTCGGAAACAAATGAATGGCCAGTGTGAGTGTGGAAAGCCTCGGAGCGGCCCTTGCTGCCTTCGCGACGGGGGAAGCGGGCTGGAGTGTCCGGTGCGGGTGAGGGGGGGAGGATCCGGTGGCGGATCCGGCTGCGGCCAAAGGCGGTCGCGCCAGGAAGCTCGAAGGGAGGGGGAAGGTGGGACCTGGAGATGACGGACGAGGGGGCTCGAAGCCCGCTCCTCGCCCGACCAGACCACTGTCAAGGGGGCACCATGCAATGGGCACGCGACCACACCTAAAGAGGAAGACCGACCGACACCAGCCCATGCATAAGGAGGAAAGCCACCAGCCCTTGCTTAAAGAGATTTTGCACAACGTTTTCTTCTGAACAGAAGACGTTCTCAACTGTGCCGGCAGTGTGCGCGTTAAAATTCCCATAATGTCACATTCTCTCGATTCGCACTTGTTCTACTACAGACTACCATCTCCCACTGATCTGCATACTATTATACAATATTATTAATATTATATATAACTAATGTAATGTGACCAGATAAAAATAATCACATATTAATGTTACCAACTTGATGTTGCATCATGGGAATATAATTAGCCGCACACTTTGTCACCAAAGATAGGAAGAAATTCCTTATAACGTGTCTGAGTAAGCGGCTAGCATGCAATGAACGTCGCTCGCTTTTGTACGACTCACGTGTTAGTAGTTAGGAGGGTTAAAATAATTTTTTTTGTTATTTAATGTCGCATCAACTTCTTCATTAGCGACTACTATTGAGTTGAACGTTATGGCAACTGTGAAGATGACATGATGTGGTGTTGATAGGGAGTGAAAGACGAACACAAATACCATGCCCGAGGCCTCTAACTCGCGATCCTTCGGCCACTGGGGATTGGTAAATAATCTTTTAACATTAACTCTGCGTTTACCAATGTAATGCCATTATGTGCCCACACATTTTTAAAACTCTTATAAAAATTGAAGTAATGGGATTCAAACCGCTACATTTCGATTTTGTGTCAGAAATAGAAAACATTTTGTGATTCCATAATTTTTGTCGAGTTAATAACTCTCACAACAAAATTATAGTCAGAAACATGAGGTGGGCACTGAATGACTCCCTCTTTGTCTAACTTGTAACCAATATTTTCATGGGAAACATAATTATTAAGGGTCAATTTAATTGATGGGAAGAATGGGAATATCAACAATGTGTGTGCTGCGTATATCAAACCGATTAACTTCTTTACAGGGCTCCATGATGAAAATGGATCAGGAATAGACCTTTAAACATTTATGAAAATGTGCTTTACTAATAAGATTTTTCTCGTTGTTTAAGAATACAAGTTGCATCCATCATTCATTCTTTCCTTTAACTTTTCAGGTCGCGTTTTCATCAGTTTGAATGCTCAGGGTCTCTTGAAATAGCCTTGTGCTCAACCAATATTTGTTTTCCTTGTGCATTGGAAAATGAATGCCAAAGTAGTAAGGCGCAATTTAGGAGCAATAACATATTGTTAATTACACAAAATATGCAAAAAAGTAAATAACGAACACAATCGATCACAAATTTTAAGGCCCATCATTCATATGCGCTGGACCACTGTATTGAAAATGTTTTTGTGTGTACCATTGATTCCAAAGACTTCATCACCTGTACCATTATCGTGCCACAGTGTGGTGAAGGCATCGAAAAACAAGAGTGGTTTATTTTTCTTTCTTCTCACAGAAAGAGTCCATTCCTTTCATTTATCAGAAATGCGCTTTCATGGACTTGTACATTGCGAGTATGGTTTTTCTATAGCATTGATCAAGAAGACATGTTATAAAGATATAAAAAAAATGCAACAATGATTTTACAGAATGTTTTCGATCTCACAATCTGAGCCCTTGATTTTCAAATGCTGCACAACTGTGATTAAAATATTACACTGTGTACAACTATTAACAAAGATGTCATCAATCACACTGTCCTCTTGTCACAGTGTGTCACCGCTTAGGAACAGACTCTTTCATTCATCCATTCTTTCTATTTATCGCCAAGCTACGCTTTCATCGATTTGAATGCTCAGTGTACGATCTTTGAATACCCTTTACAAATAACAAATATTACAATAATGTACTGTTCAGCAAGTTAATAATTTGTAATAGATTCCTTTCATCGGAGCGAATGTGAAATGAATGACGCATGCCGAATTCGCTTTCACGGGTATTTAAGCACATCTGTCACTTTCACAATGTGGGTGTGAAGCGTATTATTGTTTACGACAGCTTCCAACGTGCTTCAGAAGAAGATCGTGACAAAGCACGTTTTGTGAACGTGCTCAATCAATATTTGTTTCACTTGTGCATTGGGCCGTGAATGACAAAGGAATATACGTGATTTAAAGACGATAACATCCTCTCAAAAAATAAATTTGAAAAATCAAACAAATGTAATTTGCTCCCTTATTTTACTCTTTATTTAGCTTAATGTTTGATGTCATCATTTCTCTGGATCTCTTTCAGTTTACTCACTATCTATATTTCAGTTTCAGATAGGAAAATGAATCTTTGATAAATGTTAATATAATATTGGAAGTTAGCAGACGATTACTACTTAAAAAATAATGTTAAAAAATTAAGATAGTAATTTTAATCAGAATCTAAAAATCATCCTCTATTGATTGTAAAATATAGAAATTTTGAAAATATATGTATATAATCTCTTAACACTTCAAAAAAGAAATTGAAATATTCCCACTTTCTTGCATTCCTCTAAAAAAGTAGAAAAAAGTCTTCGCATAATTTAATTCGACTTTACACTTTTACACGTTTAATTACTATAAGTAATGATAAAAACATGTCGTTCGGAAAATTAAAATAAATAATATTTTCTTTATACATTTCCTTCTCTCCTATATTACGAAAACATGTTGAAGGCTGCACTCCGTAGTACCTACATAATAAGTATGGCCCCACATAGTGATCAACGGGACACCAGGTTCTGGTGCAACCTTGAAACGAACAAAGCGGCAAAAATCCAGTTCACGACGGGAGGACACTAACCCCTGAAAGAGATACTGTGCTGTGTCAACCACGTCGCCCACTTAGAGCCGTGATTCATTTCCTGTAGAGTTAAAGTATGCATTTGCCACGCACGGATGTCACACTACACATTCACAAAGAATCTGAAATATTACATTCCCCTGCATTCATCACTCTAAAATGCTGGATATGAAATATTTCTCTCTGTACTATACTAACTGTAACCATTCCCTACTGTTGATTGATTGATTGATTGATTGATTGGTGTTTCGGGGCGCGTTCACTGTCATGGTCATTACTCCCGTGTTATTCATCATACATCCAGGGAGGTGGCGGTGTTCCTTCCCCGCAAAAGAAGAGCTCCGCTCTCTGAATCTGAGTCAGTGAAATTGTCGCTGATTCAATCAGTGAGAGCCGAAGTCACTGATACCTTCAGTCGAATTGTGTAGTTTCGCTGACAATCAGCGAAAATGCGAAACTTTTCATAATGACCGCCAGCATTTCACTGGTCGTCAGTGGTAAAAGTGCCGCGCTACCATCACTCACTGATCGTTCAGTCGTCACGTTCAATTAGTTGTCACATTTCACTTATTCAAACAGTGAAGTTTCACTGATTCAAACAGCGGACCCCATTTTCACTGATTTGTTCAGTTCAGTTCACTGATTGTTAGTGGCAGGGTTATAACTGACACCATCAGTGAATAGTCACTGTCAATCAGTAGTTTTTCACTGATTCAGACTGAGAGAAAAGCGTCGACCTACACTTCTGTGCTGTGATTCCATCTCCAGAAAACTCCACCAACAACGTACTGCCTAGAACAAGCTCCAAGCTCTCATCAATGATGGCAGAGCACTGCGTGTAAGTGTATGTGTAAGTAAGGAGTGATGGGACAAGGAAGACGAAGAAAGATCGCAGGCGGTCCGTGGCCCGTTTTTTAGGGTACTGCTCCGGCATTCGCCTGGTGTTGATCGGAGAAATCACGAAATCTTCCGATCAGAGCGGCCGGCCGCTCGAATTCTTCTACCTGGAGAGGTGGCTCAACTGATGTCACCGCAGTGCCTCTGATCGGGAGGTCCTAGGTTCTAGGCCGGTGGTGGCAGGATTTCCGACACTAGCTTGACAGCTAGGTCCTATTCAGTCGCTTTCTGGAGGAGAATTCTAGCGGCCGGCCACTCTGATTGGTAGCGTTCCGTGGTTTCTCCGATCAACACCAGGCGAATGCCGGAGCAGTACCCTGCCTTTTTCCTGCCACTTCCTGACCTCTCCCCTTACACACACTTATACTAACATGCACTACACAACCACACTTGTCGGGAGCTTAGAGCTTGTCCCGTCTGGGGCGGTGCCGCACTGGTGGAAGATACCTGGTTTTGGAAAACCTCGGTAGCCGTCGGTAGGTCGGCGGATCTCGTCATCCAGCGGAGATAACCACCGACACTTCCCGAGCAAACATGCACCGCACTCACGGGACAAATGACCTTAGCATTAGACACGTCCGGAATCAATCCACCAATCAATCGAATTGTCCACCAGACAATGCATTAACTGGTGTCAAAATTCTGCCGACGTCGGAACTCGCGGCGTAGAGCCTCCTGCTCAGTCCAACGGTTGTTGCCCTCAACCAACTCAGCGGGTCGTTCCCTAGGGTGAAGTGAAGAGGAATACTTCATGAGCCGCTGTTTCGAGTTGGTCCGACCGGAAGCGGCGGCTGCCCCTCCGTTCCTCCCCGCTGCTCGCAGCGCGGCGGGTGGCAGCTGGGCGGAAGCTCGCACTCGGCGGGCGGGCGGCGCGGGCGGCGGGAAGGGGGCGTGGCCGCGAAGGAAGAGGCGGGGGCGGTGGAGGCGGCGGGGGGGTAACTAGGGAAAATTGGAATGTTAAGTTACATTTAGTATTGAACCTGTTATCTCGATCAGATATTATTTTCGAACGTCCTGTACACCTCAGTACGTTTTGAAACCGATATTATTAACTCATGTCTGGTGCATTTTACCACTAGTTGTACTAAACAAAAACTTTTCGAAATATTTCAATATGGTATAAAATATTACAATGTATTTTACATTTAACGTGTTGTATTTTAGTACTTTAATGAACAGAAAAAAATATTTCTATCTTCTACGCTGTACACACTATGTAGATAACCAATGTAGAGTTCAAAAATGTTAAAAAAAGAGAGAGTATTCTCCTCCTAGTTAAATGATGGAGAAATATATTTTTTAAGTAGCAATTAACTAGTTGAAAACGTTCTTGTTATTCTTTATTTCGTTTAATCTCTTTGAGACCCATTCGGAGAGTCAGGGGAATTGAAACTGGTCGCTGTGTCCCTCATCTCCGCCAAGTGAGGGATATTTTCTCAATAAACATGAGTTGCGCCACATGCGGATGATAGATCGGCCCACCGTTTAGACACAAATTATGTCACTGTAAGGTCTCTAACCGAGAGCTTCTAGTCCCGACGGTGATAGGACTTTCGACACCAGCTACATAGCTTGGTAGAATACAGCCGCCGTCTGAAGGAGAATTCCAACAGCCGGCGTCTCTGATCGGTAATTTTCCGTGATGTTTCGATCAACCGAGGGGAACGCGGGATCAGTATCCTTACAATCGAGCGACGAACCACATGCAATCTTTCCGTCTTCGTCCGCGCCCTCTCCTCTCCATTACACACATATTTACATTTTCATTCAATACGTTTCCTAATACGTCGGGAGACGAGTCGCATACTTGTACTGCGATTTTTTAAACTTTATCCCGTGTTCACGATGGAATATGTCACGATATTTCGCGACGTTCTTAGTCGTGCCGCCAGGAATCGCTGGATCGCGACCATATCAAGCAGTGCTGGCGACGTTTAGCGGTACGACGGAGAAAGGCGCGAAATGCTGTGTGAGATTCCATCGTGACCATTGGGGCTTGAGGGGCAGAGCTAAAATAATCGCACTACAGAGCTTGGCCCGATGGGGCGGTGCTTCGCAGAGGGGAGATACTTGGATGCGGAAACCGGCAATTCAACGTGTAGATCACCGACGGATCTCGCCATCCAACGGGAGACCAATGACCTAAGCAATTGACGCGCCCGGAGACACGAAATAAGCAATCTTTTAGCCACATAAC
The DNA here is from genome assembly GCA_031308135.1 of Acheta domesticus. Taxonomy (NCBI): domain Eukaryota; kingdom Metazoa; phylum Arthropoda; class Insecta; order Orthoptera; family Gryllidae; genus Acheta; species Acheta domesticus. Next base: position 47,198,427 of record JAHLJT010002630.1, read on the forward strand.
ACGCAGTCTGTGGCCGGTTTTCTAGGTACTGCTCCAGCATCCGCCCGGATTTTATCAGTGAACCCCGTGGATATGATGGACGACAACCTACAGACAGATATCGTTCCCACCGAACTCTTCGATTGGACTGGAACCTAGCAGCTCCCGGTTCACAAACCTTCTGATGTGCCGACTGGCTACGTACATCGTCGCACACTGCGTCTTCCTATTAGAGATTCGCAATTTGCCGCATCTTTTATGCGAAGCAGTGTAATTCGGATGGCACAAAAGACGCGATCGTGTTAGGGAAACCCGCGCGACCTTCCACACATCAGGAAAAGCGCAGAGAAAGTTACTCCACATTCGGTGGATTTCGAAGGAAAGCGACCAGCGCCCACGCAAAGGAACGCAGCCGGCGTCTGCGCACGCGTCGGCCTGGCGACATGCTTTACACCGCTCCCCCCGCCCGCCCCGGCCCGTCACGGCTCTGTTGCGGCTCGCCCCAAAACTTGCTCTCGAATTCACGACACTATTTGTTGTATATGAGCGTCAGTTGTTCGTGTTTTGTTTCTTTGTTATTCCGTTGCTAAATTTATTGACGACTTCCCCCAAGCTTGCTCTCAGATTCACGCAACATTTTTTTATATATGAGGGACAGTTATCCGTGTTTTGTTTCTTTGCAATTCCGTTGCTAAATCAATTGGCGACTTCTCCCAAGCTTGCCCTTAGATTCATGCAACAATGTTTTATATATGGTCGTCAGTTGTCCGTGTTTTGTTTTTTTGTGATTCCGTTGCTAACCCTATTGGCAACTTGCCCCAATTCAAATTCACGCAACTTTATTGCGATTTTCTTACTTACTTTCTTGCTTAACTGTACCCCTGAGAGGAATCAGCTGTTGACGATTTCATCCAATTGGGAGCTTGAACATCACCATAAGGACGTCACTGGCAGCAACTTATAAGCTCCCGATTGAATGGCAGCGAAACAGCTGATACCTGTCAGGGGCACAGTTAAGAAAACCACAGCACATTTGTAGAATAAGAGCCCCAGTTTCTCCTGTTCTGTTTCTTTGTAATTGTGCTGCTTAATCTATTGGCGTCTTGCCCCAAAACTTGCTTTCGAATTCACGCAAATATTTGTAGTTCATGAGCGTCAGTTGCTTTTTTTCTTTGTAATTCCGTTGCTACATTTATTGGGGGCTTGCCCCAAAACTTACTCTTAGATTCAGGTAACTATTTGTAGAACATGAGCGCTAGTTGCTCTTGTTTTGTTTCTTTGTAATTCCGTAGCTAGATTGCACTATTATTTGTTTCTGAATAAATAAGCTTGTCTGAAGTAATCTTTTAAAAGATTCAACTTCGAATACACTTTCTCAAATACACTATATCATTGTGTTGTTTTTAGGTTATTGAGTAATACAGTAAAGTGTGGAATTGCTGATTAAAGATTAATATTTTGTGTTTTGCACCCTTTGTCATAAATACAGAGGCCCAGCCAATCAGAGAGCTATGGTGTGTCCATGGCTCGCCTTACCCTGTCGAATGTGGCCACGGACAATCCTACCCTGCCCCGCGGTGCCCTTTCCTGACTGAACGTGCCCCACTGTCTTATCTTGCCTTGCTAAGATCATTGCCGCGGACCTTTATCGTCGCAAATAGACGTACACATTAGAGGCATCGTTGCCCCTCCAAGTAAACTATCAGTAGCAAACCTCAATTTTACCACTCGACAGGAAGAACTGTGACAAATCATTTTTTTAAAATTATAATGTATAAAATTATTTAATTTTAATTTTCTAGTTTCAGTAACTTGGACTCTCCGTCAATCCGTCAGTTTCCTCTTATAATACAGGCAGATAAGATGTAGGAAGTTAGCGATTGCTTCTAAACTTGATATTAATTTAAACACGTTTGAAAAATTAGAATGTTGACGTGTAAATAAATAAATAGGAAATATGTTACGTATTTGACTGGATTATTCAAGACCTTCAAATTCACGTTCTCGGCGGACTATTAAAGATAATAGTTCGTATGTATTCCTGGACCCCAGACATTTTATTCTCTCATGTATTCCAAAACATTCGATATAAAAATTAATAAACTTTAATGATAAGATTCCACAATGAAACACACACAATTCTACATTGGTCTTGTCTCACTACATTGTTCTTAGTAAATAATGTCCTTCCTTTTTATATATTTCTGTTTATTACTATCCTATCAATACTTTTAGAAATTGGTAGATTAAAATCACTTATAATTAAAATAGGGAGAGTTGTACATACTAGGAATTTTTCTTTCACTTACGTCCAATGTTCCTCTGTTGCAACAAAATTTTCATTATTCGTGCATCTTTATGACTCATTCATCTTCTAAATAGTAAATAATGTACTAATTTACTTTATTACTTAATTAGAAAATCCATCCATATTTTATTGTTATTTTAGAAGGAAAGCAAAAAGTTCAATATTATCAAAAGATTAATATTAAAAGATTGTTTCTTAACTCTGTATCTTGGATCTAGGAGATTTAAAATTATATTCAAATAAAAATCCCTCTATTAATAATTTCCATTACGTTTCATTTCATGATGTATTCTTTAGCATAATTAGAGTTGGCCTGTAGAAACATCATTATGTGTTTGAAAATTAAATACATTTAATTTGCAGCAACACATTTGGAACACTGAATGATGGAAAATCTATGATACAATTTATGCAAGTAGCAATATAATTTTTGATCAACGTAATGCTGACAAATAGTTAAATATTCCATAAAATTCATTGCCGTCGGGAATTTGTTTTCGTGATCTCAAGGAAGAGAGTGATTTCCATCCTTTGGTCGAGAGTGTTGAATATATTGGTTGTTTATCAAAGTATATTTTCATATTTGATTTAACTTCTAACTTTGTCATTAAAAACTTAAGTAACTAAGAAATTGTTGGACATGTGTTGATGCGTTTATAATATCGTATTGGAAGGTGAATTCATAAAAATAAAATAAATTTTCAGTAAACGATTCGAAAGACCTATGTGTGTTTTGGGGCGCAGTGTGTGCGTGTGTGTATGCCCGTGTGTGTGTGTGTGTGTGTGTGTGTGTATGCGTGTGCCCGTGTGTGTGTGTGTGTGTGTGTGTGCGTGCGTGTGCCCGTGTGTGTGTGTTATGCAGGTCGATTTGGAATGGCAACATAGGGAAAGTGAGTATGCAAATTCTAGTATGTATGAGCATCATTTTCAGTGTGTGGTAGCGTAATTAAGAAGTCATTAGACATTCTACCAGAATGCATGCAAACATCCGCTTGGTGCATATTTGCATGTTTTCCCATAATGCAGGGTTGTCGTCCGGCAAGTTAGACCTTCACAATGACGATCTTTTGATACGTCATACGATATTACATTTGCTCGAGGTGACTGGCCGACATCAGAACACTTCTTAACACGAACTTCAACGTGGACGTAAACTCAATAAAATGCACATTTTTTCATGGATCTTTTAGATTTTTTGAACTAAATTTGATAAGTTGAAATATTCGAGAACTCGATCTTAAAAGTTAATTCAAAAACTTTTAAGAGAAACCTCATTAACTCAAAATATTTGATCATTTGAATCTCGATTCGCTGAATTATTGCATAATTCGTTTCTTAAGTGGAAACTCAGACGACTCTTGGATGTGGATAATTCGAATTGTGAATGGGTCGAACACAGCATATTCTCTTGAAATGACAAATGGAAACCAAGTTAAAAGTTCGTATTTTAAGAACCTTTAGTGAATGATTCGAGGACAAAATATGATTTATTTGAAGACAATTTGGATATCAAGGGAAGCGCTGAAGATGACAAAATATAATCAATAAATAAAAAAGAATAGTTTGTTAATTCACTAAAAATAAATAAGTTGCTTCAATATCTCCAAATTTTTCATTAAATAATTGACACGAAGTGTTGTTGCCGAAGAGATATTCTTCGGAACAGTAAATATACTCTAATAAGTGTGTTTTTCGCATTTCCTAATTGGTGTTACGTAAGAGAATATTTTGTACCATAATACGATGCACAAGATACGGTATTTAAAGGTACGTTCTACTGAACATTCTTTATTTTTTGAGTAGTAATCATTTTTTCTAATGTATTATAACAATGCACGTTTCGGTAAAACCGAATTTACGATATTTCGAACTTGTTCCCAGGTCTTCGAGTTAAAAGTAGTTGGCTAAAGTACGTATCACGTACTACATTAAATCGAAATAATGGACAACTCGAACTTTGATTAATCGATATATTGGACAAGTTAAAAGCTCGTTAAATTGAAAGATTCGATTCCCAGAAACTCGTCAAGTGGAAATGCACTACAATTCCGCCAAGTGGAATGCTCATTTATGTTTGGTCGATTGACTAGTGATTTCGGATTCATCAATTCCTACGGTGATTAGTTCCGGATGTGTAATAGATGTTTTATCGCGAGAGATTGTGGTTATCTTCTTCCGCTGAATGGCGAGATCCGGCCCCGAACTACCCAACGGATTGCAGGTTTTTCCGCAACCAGATATCTCCCACCAGTGGGACATCATCCCAGTCGGGGCAAGCTTCCGACGTGTATGGTAGTGTAGTACATGAAATTGTAAGTGAGTAAAAGGAGAATGTAGGGCAAGGATGAAGTAGGAAATATTGCGCGCGGTCCGTGGTCCATTTGTTAGGATACTGCTCCGGCATTGGCCTGGTGTTAATCGGAAAACTACCGATGAGAGCAGCCGGCTGCTTTAATTCTCCTCCAGAAAGCGGCTGAATTCAAGCTAGCTATGTAGCAAGAGTTCACCGTCGCCCTATCACTGTCGAGAGTGGAACCCTAGGACTTCCCACTGCAGTGACATTAATTGATGCCCTGATCCAGGTAAGCCGGTAGAACTTCGATTCCTCAGTGCATTGGATAAGGTAGTCCTCGTTAAGTCGAAAGAGTCGATTACCAGAAGCTCAACAAGTGGGCGTACGCTATAAGGCCTCATTCACAATGCAAACTTAAACGTAAACGTAACGTAGACGCAAAACCTAAAAATGACTTACTACGCGAGACCATTCATAATGCCTTGACGTAACAGTAGACATACTTCCCTAAACTTAAAAGTTCAGAAGCTCCAAGCTTTTACGCTAAGTTTACGTCGGAATTCTACTGAAAACCAATCATAGAGTTGCATGGAAGTTCGATTTCAGATTGTGTTACTTTGTGGTTATGTCATTGTCACTGTAATGTACAGAACTAGTTTGCAAACCGTTTTGATGCGTGTAGTGAATTCAATGTAAGAATTTAGACAATTTTTATCGTGACTTTAAACTGACATGAATATACTAATTATGTTCGACGAATTACTCGTAAATTTGGTACAAGAGAATCCTTGTTTAAAAGATTAATGTGAATATAAAAGACAAATGGATAGGAATGTCGAAGGAAAAGCTAGAAACCGTGGTGGAAAGATCTTTTCACCATGCTAGAAACGAATCGATCAAGTTTCAATGCGTTGAATTCTGATTGGTTTAGACGAAACTTACGTTCCAGATTACGTTCGTCATTGTGAATGCTTGTTTTTAAGTGTACATTTTAAGGCTAAAGGCCCATTCACAATGCAGACATAAACATAAGCATATCGTTAACATAAAAGTTAGGACAACGTTTTTAAGCGGACTCATTCACAATGCACTTGCATAAGCATAACGCATAAGACGTTAACTTAAAAGCTTGCAAGCTTCAAGCTTCTGTGCTTATGCTTATGTCAGAAATAAGAAATGAACCAATCACAGTACGTTTAACTCAAAATCGAGTATCGAAATCGATAGATCCAAATTGCTTGGTTGATTTTCGACGGTTTTCTGCATTGCTTTGTAGCGTACGATCTTTTTGTAGTTGAGTTTCGTTGTTATATTCATAGTAGTACCATTTAGTTTGAATTTTTATTAAAATTAAAATACCTAACCTAACCTAACTCAACTCATGGCCGCAAGGCCGAGACGCCGCTAGTATAGGCCTTGGCTCGTAAAGAGCTGTTGTGCCACAGTACATACGTTTCACAAAATTTCAATATCTATAAAATATAGATTCTCACATCCAACCAATAGTATCTAGAATGGCCCCCAGAAAATAGAAAATCTTTGATTACGCTTATGTTGTACATTGTGAATGCTTCAGTCTACCACTTATGTTTAAGTTTATGTCTGTGCGTTGCGCTTATGTTTACGTCTGCATTGTGAATGGGCCTTTACTCGTAAATTTGGTACAAGAGAGTCCTTGTTTAAAAGATTAATGTGTATATAAAAGACAAATCGATAGGAATGTCGAAAGAAAAGCTAGAAACCGTGGTGGAAAGATCTTTTCACCATGCTAGAAACGAATCAATCAAATTTCAATGCGTTGAATTCTGATTGGTTTAGGCGAAACTTACGTTCGTCATTGTGAATGCCTGTTTTTAAGTGTACATTTTCCGGCTAAGTTTACAGCATTACGCTACGTTTAAGTTTGCGTCGTGAATGAGGCCTAACCGCGCCAAGCGGAATGGCGAACGAGGTGCGGCGGCCGTCGGTGAGCGCGTGGGCGTCCGCCGGCCGGTGCCTGCCGGGAACTTTCTCGACCGCCTCCGCCGCCTCCGCCGCCTCCGCCGCCTCCGCCGCCGCCCCCGAGGGCCGCCGGCCTGGAAGTATGCCTCGGCCGAGTCCGCGCTTTCTCCGCCGCCGCCGCCCGTCGACCTGCAGCGCCGCCGCGGACGGACCGCGCACTACCTCTGCCCGCTGGACCAGACAACCTGTCACTCGGCACAGCGCCCCTTTCTACACCGCCAGCTACAGAGTGCTAACATATGCTTACAAGTAGCTTATCAACTTTTTTTTTTATTCAGACGAGATGTCGAACATAAATTAACTAACTCGAAGATAGGGTGAAGGCGTCTGAGTCAGAGTTACGCTGCAGTCACATGAGGGTAGGGGGTGTTACGTTACACTGATATTGTTTTTTCTTCAACATTTGCTCGCATAAATCCTGTTATTCAGTCTTTCACTAAAAGTTACTGCATTAATAAATTAATTTAAAAATATGAAAATAATAAGTTATGATGTATAAATGTTAACAATCATTGAAAACATATTTCATCAATGGTATATAGATTGAATCTAAGTTTACAAAAAAATGGAAACTGATCCATACATTATTCAGCAATTCGATTAAATTGACGCCGTAGATTCGCGAGATCATGCGAATGTCTGGGATCTGGGATTTGTTCCGAAAAATTTGTGTAAGATCTTGGCTAAACTCCTAGGTCATTCAAAAGATTGGGAAGTGCAAGAAATTGCTTTATTGGGAACTGCCCACATTTTGCATAATGTATTCTAGAGGCACCGACAATCCTAAGATCTGCTCCTTAGACCGCTGGTTGCAACCTGGAGTAGATTTTATATTCAGCCGACTCATAACATCTTTAATCGTGATGTAATGGAATAATAATAACGATAATAATAATAATAATAATAATAATAATAATACAATAATAATGTGTGAATCTACTTCATCATTCACAATCATTTCACCCCATCCTGCAGGGCTAACAACCCTGGGGTATAAAATGGAATCAGCATTAAATTGCTGATCCCCCCAATACAATCGTGCACCTACCCCGATAATCATGACTGAGTCTCACGTTACACGTATTGCGTGGCCCCATGACGGCCGATTCGCGAAACAATAAAAAAATATTAATTTCGAAGAAACGTAATGAAAAAAAGCACAAGTAATTGATCTAACGTACTCCAAATTGGGTGATACGAAAGAAGAAGAATATTAATAACAATAACAACAACTTCGCGCGAATTACATTTAAATGCATTGCATCTTACTCCATGAATTCTACAAAATTATGAACTTGGCGCAGACAATGACGAGTCATCCCACGAGAGCGTTGCGCAAGAACAGAGCAACCGCAAGTTCCGTGTTGTGTCCCCGGCCGCTGTGCAGCGCTCATCTCCTCGCCTTCCACTTTCCCATGCACATCACACGGACGAGCTCCACAGGTTGCCGCCTCGGCGCCTGACCTCCATCCTGCGCGCGACCCACAAGCGCCCCCCCCTCCCCCTTCGCGCTTCTCCGCCGGCTGCGGTGGCTCAGGGCATCAGCTGATGCCCCTGCAGTGCCTCTGTCCAGAGGTCCTATGGTTCGAGTCCCGACAGCGGCAGGATTTTCGACACTCGCTAGATAGCTCGGTAGAATTCAGCCGCTGTATGGAGGAGAATTCTAGCGGTTGACTGCTCGGATCGGTAGTTTTCCGTGGTTTCTCCGATGAACATCAGACGAATGCCGGGGCAGTACCCTAACAAACGGGCCACGGATCGCGCGCAATCTTTCCTGCCTCTTCCTTGTTCTATGCTCATCTTATACACACACACACACACTAAAATGAAGTATACCAGCTGAGGTGACTCAGGGCATCAATTGATGTCACTGCAGTGCCTCTGCCCGAGAGGTCCTACGTTCGGGTCCCGACGGCGGCAGGATCTTGTACACTAGCTACAGAGCTTCGTCGAAATCAACAGCTGTCTGGAGGTAGCGGCTGCTCTGATCGAGAGTTTTCCGTGGTTTCTCCAACCAACACCAGGCTAAGTCCGGATCAAAACCACAACAAACGCGCCACAACCGCGTCCGATTTTTCCTTCCTCTTTCTTGTCCTATCCTCTCCCCTTACAGTTACATGCACTACACTGCCACACACGATGGAAGACCAGTCAGAGACTTAAAGCTTGTACGGACTGGAGAGAGTTGTACGACGGTCAAATAGAAATATCAGATCGAAAAGCAGACGAGAATATATAAATATATATGGACGTGAATTAAATTATCAAATGGATATACACGGAATGGCCATAACTATCAAATCACAAAACACACTCTTTTATATTTTCATCGGGGTTTTATTAAACTTACAGTAATCTAAATTTTAATCAAAGGATTATGCGTGTATTTTATATTTAGTAAAAATTAAGTTTCAAGGGGGTAATTATTCTAGCTAAATAGACACACTCATTTCTTCCGAAAAACCTACAGTTAGTGAAATTATAAAAATAATGAGTACAACAGGTCCCGCACATATTAGCCAACGTGTCTCAAAACACCACTCACACGACCGAAAAGACATGTTGATACTTGACAATAGTTCTCAAACTGTGGTAAGGGTACTCCAGGGCTACGAGGTGCATTTTATATTTATGCTTGCTTGACCTGTAGCCCACACCAGCCAAAAATCGGACAGTCGTCAGAATGTACTACACTCAACTCACCGCTGGGCTTGGCAAGAGAATGACGTTTATATTATCAAACGGTGTTTCATGGCAGTAGAAAAGTTTTAGGAGCCGAAACATCGTGGAAAACTGAAAATTTAATTTCCTTTTTAGTACCTTCCAGAATGTATTTTGCTGACTAAAACGTTGTCTGATAAGTTCTTGGGGTGGTGTATTGACATGTAAAATCTCATACCACAGCGCAGTTAAAAATTCGTACGCAAAACAGCAAGTGTAGGTGTGTAGAAGACAAGAGGCTACACACACATGCTAATGGCTGTCCCAAATATCTATTTAGTATATTTCATTAATATAATCAAGTTTTATAATAATAATAATAATAATAATAATAATAATAATAATAATAATAATATATCGCAGCCTATTTATTTGATAAGTTCTAGGGACGCAAAATCTCTGACCACAGCGCAGTTAAAAATGCCGACGCCAAACAGCAAGTGTATGTGAGTGGGAGACATCACGCCAGATACGCATGTTAGTGGCTGTCTAAAATAAGTATTTAGTCTATTTCACTAATATGCTCAAGTTTTACAATAATATATCGCAGCCTATTTGGTGAGTTCTTGGGGTGGTGTATTGATATGTAAAATCTCTGACCACATCGCAGTTAAAACTGCCTACGCCAAACAGCAAGTGCATGCGAGTAGGAGCCACGTGGAGCGGTGGAAGGCGCGCGCACTCACCGCAGGTTCTGCACCTTGAGCGCGTGCTGCGTGGCGGCGGGGCCGTGCGGGTGCGCGGGCGGGTGCGCGGGCGGGAGGGCGAACCGCCCCTCGCTGCGGCTCCTCCTGCCGCTCCTCCTCCTGCGCCTCCACGGCGCCCACCACCGCCTCCGCGCGGCCTCCTCCCCCTCCACCACCGCCCCCGCCGCCAACCCCTTGCGCGCGGGGGCGGTGGCGCCGTCGCCCGGCTCGCGCGCGCGCCCGCGCCACCAGGGGCCCTTGGGCGGCGGGGCCGCCTTGGGGCGCGGCGCCTTGGGCGGGCAACGTTCCAGCAGCGCGTCCCAGTCCGAGTAGCTCATCGCGCCGGGCGGCTGGGCGGGCGTGGGCGACGGCGGGCGCGGCTGGACCAGCGCGTCCGCCCACGCCGGGCCCGCGCTCAGCCCCTCCCACTCGCGGAAGTACGGCGCCGCGCCGCCGCCACCCCCGTCCTCCTCGTCCTCGTCGTCGTCCTCTCCGTCGTCCTCCCCGTGCAGCGCCGTCCACTGCTGCTCCACCACGCGCAGCATCTCCTCCGTCTCGCTGTCCGGCGCGCCACGCCCCCTCTGGGTCGGGAAGCGGACGGCGGACGCGCGCCGCCCCACGCGCCCCGCCCCCTCCGCGCAGGCGTCCCGCAGGGGCTCGCGCGCCGTCCTCGAGCACTCCCACCGCGCGGACACCTCGTCCCTGGGCGGGGACGAGCCGTCCAGGTCCCGCAGAGGCCTGCCGCCGCTCCCCGAACACTCCCACCGCGCGGCTACCTCGTCGCTGGTCGGGGACGCGCACAGATCGTCGACTCGCCCCGACTCGCAGGCGTCCCGCAGGGTCCCGCGCGCGGTCTCCCAGCGCGCCGCCGCCTCCTCGCCGGTCGGGGAGGCGCCCAGCCGCACCACGGTGACGGCCGGGGGCCGCGGCGGCTCGGGGGACGGGCTGCGCACCAGCACGCACGTGGCGCCGCCGGTGTTGACGGGCACGATGGTGCGGCCGAGGTCGGGCTGCGAGGCGGAGGTGGCGGCCGCGGGCGGGGCGCCGTCGGACTCGGAGTCGGAGGGCGACGCGTGCAGGCGGTCGGTGGTGCGCCAGCGCCGCAGGTGGTGGCCGACGGCGGCGGCGGCGGCCGCGGCCGGGGGCGGCGCGCGCAGGCGCGGCGGGCGCGGCCGGCGCGGAGACGCCTTGGCCACGATCTCCACGCCGCCCGCGCGCTGACGCACGATGGTGGAGTACACGGGTTCTCGAGCGCCGTCGTCGTCGCTGCTGGTAGCGGGCGCGCCGGCCTTCCCGATGTCCAGCCGCCACCGGTCGTGGCCGCGCCACAACCGGCCGCTGCTCGCCTCCAGCCCGCCCGCGTCACCCGCCCGCGTGTGCTGGCCGCGCCCGCTCTCCCGCGCGCGCCGCAGCTGCTCCAGCAGGTGGTCCTGCGACGTGCGCACGCGTGCGGTGGCGGCCGGCGGCGGCGGCGGTTCGTGCGTGTCGGCGCGCGTCACCACGCGCCGCGCCTCGTACACGTCCTCGCCGGCGGCGGCGCGCCGGTCCACTCCCGCGGCGGCGGCCGCGTACACGGCGGCGTAGGGCGAGCGCTCCGCGGGGGCGGGCGCGGGGGCGGGGCTGGCCTTGGGCGGCGGGGGCGGGCGCATCTCCGGCGGAGAGGCGCTGCTTCCGCCGGCGGATGCCGCAGGTCGCGCGTCCGATGACGCTCCGTCGCACACAGCAGGGAGGATGGGCTTCGCCTCGTCGGCCGACGAGCACTGTTTTTTCGTGCGGACTGCTGAATACGATGCATTCGCATCTTCCAGCGCTGAGCATGATGTTTTGGTATCGAGTCCTGAATGCGATGTGTTGGCGTCGTTGAGCGCTGAGTTTATTGGTTTTGTGTCGAGCGCTGAGCAGGACGCCGTGATGCCCGGCGCTGAGCTTGATGTTTTGGTGTTGAGCGCTGAGGTAGATGTTGTGATGTGGAGCGTGGCTGATCGCGAAGCGTTCGGGTCGTCGAGTGCTGAGCATGACGCCGTGAGGTTGAACGCTGAGCTCGATGTTTTCCTGTCGAGCGCTGCGTTTGCGTGGTCGAGCGCCGAGCAGGAGGCCGCGAGGTCGCGCGGTGAGCAGGAGGCCGTGAGCGGAGGGACTGAGGAGGCGTGCGCGGCGCGGGGCGAGAGGGCGTGGCAGGCGATGGCGGGGGCGCTGGCGGAGAGGCGGCACGCCTCGTCGGCGCACGCCGTGGCGTCCCGCGCGCAGCTGCAGGCGGCGCAGCGGCAGCTGCAGGGCGCGGGGCGCGGGGCCAGGTACTCCTCCGACGACGAGCGCGAGTTGGCCGGCTGCGGGTCGGCCGCTGGCGTGGGCGGCAGCGCCCACGCGCCCCGCCACACGCGCCCGTCGCCCGCGGGCGCCGCCCCCGCCGCCGCCCCGCCCGCCGCCCCGCCCCCGCGCCGCCGCGCGCACGCCCCGGGCGGCGGCGGCGGGAGCGTGCGCGGGCGGTATGCCCCGCTGCTCCCCGCGCCCAGGCCTCGCTTCAGGCGACGCAGCGCCGCCCGCAGCGCCCCGCCCCATCGCCCGCGCCCCGCCCCGCCCCCCGCCCCGGCCCCCGCCCCGGCCCCCGCCCCGCCCCCCGCCCCGCCCCCGGCCCCGCACCCGCCGGCCGTCGCGCGGGAGGTCTACAGCGGCACTCCGATTGCTTTCTTCCAACTTGATGCACGTCTTCGGACTTAGCTCTAGCACACAATTGGACGCGTAATTCCACTCAAACGGTCGTCTATTCTCCTATTATTAGTACACGTATTTGAAAATCTTCTTCAAACGTAGGTAAAAAAAATTACTATTTTGCTAAGATTCAAACAATGTTGTTTAAATTAACGCACAACTGAACACCCTATATTCTTCTCACTGGGTGTACCTTTTGTTTCTCTGTAAAATACATGGCTTACATTACGACTCACATAAATTATTATTACTTCTGTACTATTTCGTTGTATACTAATGAACTTGAATATCAACTTTCATATGACATTCCTTACTTCTTTCAGAGAAAAATTATGTGAGGGTGGAAACACGTGTTTTGAAGAGGACAGAAGAAAATCAATAACCACCTCTCCAAGAAAGATAACCATGAAAATGTCACTAAGCAAGGAATTCGGATTTAGAAGAATTCATTGCAACATACCGCACTTCTGTTAACACAACCGCAAGCACTCTCAATTATTTCCGAAGTACGAAAACACATGTGTTATGAAAAACAAATAAGGTCCAGATAAAACAAATCTGATGTGTATAATACTCTTGCACAAATAGCACACGACGAGTATTCACGAGCACGTCCACATCACATGCGACAACAGTGGCAGAACCATAACAAATTCGACCCGCGACAGGTCATCGAATTCCACACGTACAAAACAACAAAAAAACACAATTCGCCCTGCGACAGGTCACCGCCGACCACACATGACCGCGCGCTCACAAAAAATAAATAAACAAAAAAAAGCGCGATTCGCCACCGAGAATCCGCACGTGACGGCGCGTTCACAACGTGCGATTCGCCACCGGGGAGACCGCGGCGAACGCGGCGAATCGAGTGCGGCGGCAGGGTCGATTCGTTGCGTCGATGGCGACAGCGCGGGCGCCACTGCCCTCGCGGGTGGAGGCGGCGGCGGCGGAGGTGGTGCCGACCGGAAGCCACTTCCCGCCGCGTTTCCGCGCTCACCTGCACGCTGTCCCACGCGCCGGCGCCACACGGGCTGGGGGGGAGGGGGGCGGTGAGAATGCTCAACGGACACTTGGTCGTCAGTGCAGTATCAACTGTGAGAATGCTCAACGGGCACTTGATCGTGAGTGCAGTATCAACGTTGAGAATGCTCAACGGGCACTTGGTCGTGAGTGCAGTATCAACGGTGAGAATGCTCTACGAGCACTTGGTCGTGAGTGTAGTATCAACGGTGAGAATGCTCAACGGCCTCTTGGTCGTCAGTTCAGTATCAACGGTGAGAATGCTCAACGGCAACTTGGTCGTCAGTGCAGTATCAACGGTAACAATGTTCAACGGCCACTTGGTCGTGAGTGAAGTATCAACGGTGAGAATGTTCAACGGCCACTTGATCGTTAGGACAGCGTCAACTCCCAACGTGCACCAGAATGTTGCTCACGTACGTAATTTAAACAAAATGTCCTAAGAAGTTTCAGAATAATGCACACACAAAAGTTTGAGGAAATTTGGGGAAACTATTCAGAATGCGCAACGGCGTTTGTTTTTGAGTGCAGTACAATCTAATGACGTGGTGAATGAAGTATCTATGTTTGTTCATCCAAATGTCCTAAAACTGTTAGATGTAATACGTAAACGAAGGATTGAGGAAATCGGAGGAAGTTATTAAGCATACTCAGCGTCGCTTTTCCAGACGTCCAATATGAATTACTGATGTACGAGGAAATGTTGCTGCTTACGTAACTGAAGCAGATAGTTCATTAAATTGCCCTCAAACTGTTAGAGTGGAAACGTAAACAAGTTGAGGAATGCGGGAACGCTGAGAATTCTTAAAGAAGTTTGTCTGTGAGAACAATTAAAGCTCCCAAAGCGCATGGAATTTGTCTTACTGTGTACGCTAACTGTCATGTGAGTGTACGTTACTTTAATCTAAGATGTTACTCAACCAAATACTGCTACAATTTTTTGACGTAACGTATTCTGGGGCAAGCGAGACGGGGGGAGTTAAAATGGAAGGCGACAAAGAAGGACGTGAACAAAAACATGAAATGGAGGCACCCGTTGACAATGCTTGTAAACACGATGAATAGCAACTCCTGATTTGCGTGAAAATTTTGTTTCTATGTACGGAAATAAAGTTAGTTATTTAATCATAATTTCCGCAAAAAAAAGTTTAAATACAATTTGTAAATAAGAAGAGTGGCACAGGAGGACAAAATGCTGCGCAAAGATAATGATATGGATAGATAGTTGCTGAACACTTTACTGAAGTAAGTTATGTATTCTAAAACGTTTGATTAATGTTTTAGAGATTAATTGAAGGTCTGGAGATGGCAAATAAAATATAAGACTTGAAGAAAAAGTGGAGGAAAAGTGGACGAATAACTTACTTATTCTCCAAATCAAATCTGTCACGTACTACCGCTGACAGTAAATCATGTTGAAATCGATTTCTTTATTTTTCCCCCTTGTTGAAAGACGAGAGAGCAACGTTTACATAAACACTTCCGTGGTGCAAGAGAGAGCAGGGCAAAACGCACAGAAGAGCAGGGAGATAATCTGAAGCAATCAATCGGTGCAGTGAACGGCCGAGCGTAAATTGAGGGTGCCAGGCAGCTGTTCACGCTTTCTCACGCAATCAGACTGAGCGGGGAAGCACAAAGCCTTCGGAGATGCCCGATGAAGATGACCCTCTCAGGAAATGGGTTGGTCGTCAAGCAGAGGAGCCCGGAAGTAATAGTTCACCCATTACGATCGATCTGCTTTCAGTGCTTCGCCGATGTTTTACTTCGGTTTCAACAATGTATTATTATAAGGCGTTTAACGTTTATTAGAAATAACAGTTGACTACCCTCTATAATACGATGATTTTGTTTAATGAGAAGAGTAATAATGACGTAAGATTTATTTTTTCATTACATTTTATTACATTATCGCAGTTATTGTTATCAATGCGATTGTAACAATTACTATTATGACTATTATTGCAATTATTGTGTTGCAATTTTTAATTGTCGCACTAAAATATCTTCAGTGGTTCCTGATTGTCGTGCGAATAAGACGTGTCTGATGTAAAAAGAGACGCGAAAAGCGCTAGTGAAAGGGAGCGTAGAGGGGGGGGGACAAAGCGCCCGGCGATGACGAACGAGAGTTGCGCAAAACGCGGGCCCACTGACAAACCGGAAGTGGACCGGATGCGGCGGAGGCTGCGTGCACGCTGGCTTCCGGCGGCGCCCTGATGGACCCTGTCGACCCCGATGTCACCCGGCGCTCCAGCCGTTGCGTCTGTCACCGTTGGGTCTCGCCCTCCGCACCAGATCGCCTTATGCCCGATTCTCCGTCTAATGCGTTCTGTCACTCTGTTTGCAACTGATTAGCTGCTTCCCTATTTGCGTGATTTTTTAGACAACGATACCAAAAGACTTCGCAAAACGCTAACCTTTTTTCAGATATTTCGCCTAATATATTTTCACGCTTTCTTTATTTGTTGAAAGTGCGTTACTAATAAGCTGCTTTTACTACTTTCTTGGTTCATGGGACTCTATCAGTAATTCTTGAAAAAATGTATTCTCGATTTTCCTCCTAATTTGGTATTTACTTTATTACCTGCTGAACGGTTTATTAAAAACCTACTTTCCTTTCTGCCTGATTCTTGGTATATAACCATCAATGATTTTTTATGAATACCATATCCTTGTTCTGGAATTTCTTTCCGTTTATAGTTTCCTTCCCACTTTACTTGTCTAGTTCGCTATTAAAAGCAAATTTCCCAATTCTTCGAAAAAATGTCAATTTATTCCAGATTTTCCACGTATTTTTCCATTCCCTTTTTATGCTGACCAGTTCCCATCTACACTACATTCGTATTTCCGAAACTATTAAGAAAAAGTTACCAATGATTCTTCGAAAATGCTCACTTTTTTCGATTTTGCTGCGAAGTAGAGATGACAACGAAATATCAATCTTCAAATCAATAATTTTATTTCAATATATTTCTGCGTAATCGAATCGAAAATTGTTCGAATAATTCTTGAAAAATGTATTCTCGATTTTCCGCCTAATTTGGTATTTACTTTATTACCTGCAGAACAGTTTACTAAAAAACGACTCTCCCATTTGCCTGATTCTTAGTATGTAACCACCAATGTAACAAAAAAATGTGAAATCAATCAAGAAGAATTCAATTTCCATTATATTTAAACCATAAACAGTCGTTGCATTCCACCAAATTTCGTTCTACAGTGACTTTTTCACACAGGTTATCAGAAGATTTCACCTGAGTATTTGTGTCTGACAGTATTAAATTGTTAAAGACCGGAGCCCTGGGTGTTAATCGTCACCGTTTACTATTCGCACCCGCGTACCAACGTCCCACAGAGAAATTCCCACTTGGTCACCGAGCGTTCGCTTGCGCCACGCGCTATTGTCCGCGCCGTCACAGCCGGCGCTCCGCGACGCACGAGGCCGTGGCCAATGGAAATGCGGCGGCTGCAGCAGCAGATAATTCGGAGATAGGCGCTCTGAGAGAATGCTTTACTCTCTCATAACCGGCAAGGCTTCTTCCACTCACTAAGCATCCTTCCAAGAGGATGATTTTCTACCCCCTCTTCAGTTGTTCACGCTACCGAAATGATTCCACCCTATCGAGTGTCGAACCGACAGCTTTACTTAGTTATAGGAAAATTCTGTATCGCTATTTATAGATGTATAGTGTTATTTGAGTGCCATAAACAATGATCACTGTACTTTCATGTAGTTTCGCGACATCCTATAATGCCCAAAAGCGCACAGCCTGCCTAATCTTCTTGGATTCAACACTTGACGGAGAGTGACACACTGACACATGTACCGCTGGCGATGAGCAACATGGCAACATAAGCGCGCGATCAAACTGACTCCCACTGGGCACTCCGTTACAGCAGCATTGCGTTGTCAACGGACGTTACCCTCAATAACTCAACTTCCCTCAACGCACCCTCCGGACGATTAATTTACACGGTGCCTGCGGCAAGACACAACGAATATATCACCAAAATGACTAGGCCACAAGTCTCTCGAATTTCCTGCACGTAATGCTCACGTTTCTGTATTCTTTCCCGACGACCCTTCGGGCCGAAATTGCCTGAACATTAACTGCTCCGCTAATGAATTATCCGTTACAAGCCAGCAGCAACGAGTGACACGAGAGAAATCAATTATTACATTACTAATGCAACTGTAATATATTACTGGACTCCATTGCTACCTTGTTCTCGCAAACAACGGTCTCTTTGTTCTTTTCACGCCGCCCTGTCCAACGGCGTGTGTGTCGCACCAGGGGCGACGAGGTGCACCAATGAATATTTCATTAACCCAGGCTAGTCCTCCTCCGAGCTCCCGAGTGGCTCGCAGGCGAGCTGTCCTCTTCCAACAGCGACCGTGTGCCCGCGCCGCGGACTCGCGTCGTGTTGTTGCGAGGCGAATGCCGCGTCGGACGAGGCCGGAAACAAGCGATTTCCACGCCACCGGAAGTGGGGTAATGAGTGCGCAGGTGTCGCTCGAAGGCCCCTCCCCCCGCCCCGCCGGCCCAGGCGTTCGATGGGTCGAACGCGACGCAACCGCTTAGGAATCTCTACTAATAATTAAACACAAACGAATTTTTTTTAGTCCTTTCAACGGGCCAAACATTCAAAACATCCTGACACTTATCAGTGGAGTCCAGAAAGAGAATATCATTACGTAGTTCAGAGACGTAGTAATACGTAGATTATCATTAACGTAGTCATTCATAACGTAGAACATTCAAAACATCCTGATACGTTATCAGTGGAGTCCAGAAAGAGAATATCATTACGTAGTTCAGAGACGTAGTAATACGTAGATTATCATTAACGGAGTCATAATTGAAATAAGAAGCAGTAATTGAAATTAAAACATTTAAAAATAGTATTTCAAAAAAGTGACTTCCACATCAATGAGTGGAACCATCCATATAGAGTATTAATTCTTGATATTCGAAAAATAACCCCCCGCTCCGCTGGCCCAGGCGCGAGGGATCGATAGATCGAACGCGACGCAACCGCTTAGGAATGCCCGCGGAATATGGACGGCGACGTATAAGCCGTGCTTTTGCCCCTGCAATCGTAACGATTATGTTTATGGGAAAGCAATGTGAGTATGGCAGCGGATGACCTGTGCGTTATTGGACGATGCGGCTTGAACACAAATAGTTTTTTTTAATACTAATCACGAAATGGCACTAATTGACACTTAAAAGTTTACGGTGTTTTTCGACTACCAATCGTTACTTGCTTTGATCATTAACTTATATCGGAGCTTATACGAATTATGGCAAAGCAACTGTATTGAAATGGGCGAGGGATATGGGCTGCACCGTAAAGAAAATTTAAAACCCAGCGAATGCACCGATATTTCTTTCTGAAAAGAGCTAAAACAACGACTGCATAATATGACTAACCAACGCATAGATAAGTTTAATATCTATCGAAGTTTTAAAATGAACCAGTTACTTTCTTGGAGAGATAGTTATTGGCAACCAATGTACCAACTTCTGTTTGACAAACTACACGTTCGCTTTTTCTAAATAGTTAAATTTCAGAAGCACACTCGGTAACCAATCATTAATGCATGCATCTAAAAGTAAACGTCACGTCTGTAGAACGTAGAAGTAAGACATCTATTCACATAATCAGTAACGAGACGTTTTGTAGTTCACTTTCACTATTCAAAAAAACTCATCACAAACCGACGTCTTACGTCCACAGACATAGACACAACACCACAGCACATTCGTTGCCGAACACGCACTATTGTGTTTCATTAAAACACTTGGCACTTGTTAACTTCACGACGAACACTTTTTCGCGTGACCGGTCACTGAGCACGACGTTCGACTGTCCGGCACAAACGATCGCTCGCGGCAGCTGAGGGCGGCAACGTCCGAACGAGGAAAGCCCGGCGTGCACTGCGGGCACGCACGTCGCACGCACGCTCACGCATCGCCGCACTCGGGGCCCGCGCACGCCCCCGCCCCCGCCGCCCCGGCCCCCCTCGACCCGGCCGACTCCGGGGAGAACGGGTCCGGGGAGAATCGCCGGCCGACTCCCGGGGAGAACGGGTCGCGCCCGCCACGTGCTCGTACGCGGACTCGAAGCACGCGCACGTGCACGCCTGCCACGGTGTAAGATATATAGGTGTGTTCACTCCCAGTCTAAAACTGAAGCTTATGGGAGGCTAGTTCTCACAGTTCTCGCATATAAGCGCTGCGATCTTTGGGTCTCATTTGGGTAAGGTCGTGATTGGTCGTGATCCATTCGACAGCTCTGTGGCCAGCTGATTTCAAATTTCAAGTCAGTGATTTGTCGTTTCGCGGTGGAATTGGTAAAGTCTAGAGCCACCACTTGCGAAAATGGGTAGGAAATGATTTGTAAAACTGTAATATCCACAGTTTAAGATGTCATATTAAGATGTATATATTACACCGTGACCCAAACCGATCGTGCGCACCGTGCGGAGAAGCAAGGAACTAGCCTCAAACTGGCTTCAGAAAATTTGCCCCAAAGGCGGCTAGTTGACACAGCTATATATTTTACACCATGACAGCTGTCGTTCGGCGAGGCGGCCCTCAGGAATCGTGATCCGATCACTGCACGATCCGACAGAGAGACGCTGTTTGTTTATTAAGAACACTTCATAACATTTCCTTCAAGATGCTTGAATCGATCACTGCACGGTCCGATACGCTATTCCAGGGATGCGGGACCTGATCACTGTACGATGCAACGTGTGGTTTCCGGACTGTGTGGTCCGATCACTTCACTGTCCAATGTACGATATACGGTATGCGTGATCCGGTCACTAAACGATCCAATATGTTTCTCAGAATGCGACAACACGGCACGACCCGAATTTGAGGTACTGTTTATGAGATATTGTTTGTTAAGAAAAGTTTGCGAATAGTTCATAACATTTGATTCGGGATGCTTCATTCAATCACTGTACGTATTCAATCACTGTACGTACGTATTCAATCACTGTACGTCATGCGGTTCCTGGGATGCGTTATCCGATCACTGCACGATCCGAAACTGACACTGAATCTGAGATTTCGTTTGTCGAAACGATAGAATACTTCACAACCATAAAAGTACTTTGTAAGTCTCCGTTTTCGATTTTCGTCACCACGTTCTCACTGTCATTTTCAAAAAGAGACTCGTGTGTAACTGTCTTTTATTTTTTCGTTTCTCGAGAGGTATATATGAGGAACTTTTAACAGTACTTTTGGAAAGCTAGAAGCACTATTCCAAGTGTTGGTTTTCGCGTTTCCTCTCACTTTCCGCGGTGTCATCAACTGATTACTGCACAATCGTCATGAGTCCCACTTCACACCTCTCTTTGTAGCATATACTCACTACAAAATACACTTATTCGCGTCCTTTTTTCACTTTATTTGTTCACAGAACACGTGTAAGAATGCGTCAAATCTCGCGCATTGATGCTTTTAAATCCGCCAGAATCAGATATATAAGAACGTTATCTATTTGGGATTCGTTACAGGCGAACACAGAGGAGTCATACGTCACTTACACTTTCTACTGCTTACTCTATCCACGCACTGTCCGCATTGTAGCACAAAACAAGGATGTATGGACAACACAGGAATGTTGTTCGATATTTTCTACACATTCCCGGATCAGACTGGCACGAGTAAAAGGAGCCTTGCAAGAAATACTGCCTTGTTTCTCGACACATTACACCCAAATGGTTTGCTCTGTCCAGATACGCTTTCCCGAACGTAAGAGAGAACTTTGATGTTAATTGTCGAGCACGGCACACCACATATTCTTCTCGAGCACTGGCAAATCCTGGAACTCACTGACTTTGTGGATGAACTGTCGTTGTCTCATCACGTAACCGGCAAATACTCCCCGGTAGCAGCACTGAGTTTCAAGGTCTACATACAGCAAATTGATGAAGGGCAGTGTCTACGTGGCTGTCCGGGAAACGCCGCGGAGAGGCCGCCATTTCCGCGTCCTTCCTCAGGGCAAAGGGCGGAGTCGGGCGCTGGGAGTCAGACGGGGAACCGCCCGCTCGGCAGGAGCTTCCAGAAAAACTATGAGCGTTTCGCGAGGCGAGGAAGCGAACGAGACTTCTCCCCTGGGAGGAGACGCGGCCACTGCTCCACGACGCGGCTCCAACGCCGGCACAATAGACGCGCGGGTCGCACGGCGCGGCGCAGCGCGGCCCAGCACGCGAGCGGGAACGAGTCCCGTGCGGACCCGTTCCCCTCTCGCTCGCTCGCTCGCTCGCTCGCTCGGCCGCTGCGCCGCGCCGCGCAGCGCCGGAAGGGGCCGGCCGGACACGCCGGAAGTGGCGGAAATGGCGGCGGCGGCGGCGGGGGCCGGAACCCCCTCCCCCTCGCCTTCGGTGCATGACGCCCCCGCCCCGCCCCGCCCCCGCCCGCTCCCACGTTCCAACCGTCGCGCCGGGCGCGCGACCGCCCTCGCGTTTGAATTTCTTAACCGCCCCTCCCCGACCACGCCCCTCGCACCAACTGTCGGCGCGCACGTCCACGATTGATTGAAGATTCCGGGCGCGTCAACCGCTTAAATCATAAAGTAAGTAAATTCAAGGGCCAGCTTCTACGAAGCTATACCCATCGGCTCGCCTGGAATTACATCCACTATCTAGTGGCTGACGAGTCCCGTAAGTGTAGTGCATGTTTTACCACGCACTCTCAAGTTTAAATTTCTTAACAGTCATCTCCGACGACGCCTCCTCTGCCTTGTTTTTCTATTTATTATAATTTTATAATGGAATGGTCGATAATTACGTAGATCAGTTCAAAGTACTTTTATCATATGTTGCCTTACATTACAACAGCACGTTCACGATTGACTTATTGATCGATTGAAGATTCCGGGCGTGTCAACCGCTTAAATCATAAAGTAAGTAAACACAAGGGCGAGCTTCTACGAAGCTATACCCCTCGTCTCGCCTGGCATTACATTCACTATCTAGTGTTCGGCGAGTAACATAAGTGTAGTGCATGTTTTACAGCGCACCCTCTAGTTTGAGTTTCTTAACCGCCATCCCCGAGCTCGCCTCCCGCGCCATTTTTCTATTTATTATAATTTTATTATGGAATGTTCGATAATTACGTAGATCAGTTCAAAGTTCTTTTATCATATGTTGTAATGCCGTACATTACATCAACAATACTCAACTAAATTACACATGGTGTAGGAAATAACAAGAGCCCCTACTATTAACAATTATTGGAAAATATTTTCAAAAAAGGTTTTAGAAAGGCAATCGATTTTTAATTTTTGATGGTAATTTAATGAGGCCAGCTTCTAGGGAACTGCGTGGCTTTTTGTATTTAGGTTTCAGTAAAAATTAAACCCCTGCCATCTGTAGGACAGCGCGCACGTCCACGATGAAGTGATTGAGTGATTGATTAGTGATTTCGGATGTTCCAACTGCTAAGGTCGTTAATCCCGTAAGTTTAGTGCATGGCTGCTTCGCAAGAATTGGCGGTTATGTTCCCCCGCTTCATAACGAGAAACGTTGCCGACCTACCATCGTCTTAGGGTTCTTTCCCTAACCAGGTATCTCCCATTAGCGGGGCACCACCCCAGCCGAGACAAGCTCTAAGATCCTGACTGGACTCACGACATATTATGATAATGTAGAGCACAGCCACGACAAATGACGGTTTCTGTTCTCTTGGAAAATGTAATTTCAGTTGTAAAGGCAAAAATGTTATTTCAAATCCAAAATCAAACGTTCCACAAGACGTTGAGCACGAGCGTCTCTGGCACGTAAAATCTAGGGAGGACATTAAAGAAAGTAATTTAAATGCTAATGTCTCAGCGTAAATTCAGTTTTAATTGGATATTCACTTTCATAGGCCGTTTCTCTTTGTTTTGGATATATGTAAGGTCTCTGAAAGATTATCCCCTATCGTGCCCGCTATCGTGACAGAACGCATCAAATGCAAGCTAATGCAATTCTCTCTCTGTGCAATTAGACATAATTTGCACTGGCATATGATGCATTAAGCCAGTGCAATATTGTTATATGTCTCATGAATTCATCTTTTAGACGCTCTTCACAGATTTATAACCGCCGTTCCATATTTAATTGTATATCGCCTGATAAATAAAGTTCTAGTGGACTGCAATTTAAGGCTCGTCATTGCAACCATTACACTGTACGTGCAAAGCGTTGTGTTGTGAAAAACGAATCCTATAATTCCTTGGATATTTCATTCCTTTCATGATTAAACTAACCCATATTTATACAAAAAACTGCACGAGTAGATTTTGCTATATTTTGCCCAGTATACGCTGATTATCATCAAAATGTCTAAATCCTGATATGCTCATTACATCCGTCAATGAATCCGACAAAGTAAGAAAAAAAAAACAAAATTTTACAAAGCAAGTTCAACACATTGCTTTTTGCATATCAAGAAGCTAACTAAAACAATATTCGCTTTTAACAGTCGTTTCAATGACGACATCATGTGGAAACAAATCAATTGAATTTAGAGCAATTAGCGGGGAATACCATCGAAAATTACAGTCTCTGCAGCAAAACTCAGAGCGAATACAGTATTTCACTTCGGATACATTAACTGTTGGAATAAGAGTTTCCTAATTACGATTCACCTCTTTAAATAAAAAACTATCCTCTGCGGTATAATAAATAAACCCTCAAATACGCTGATATGTTATAACTAATACATGAGTAATATATTTATTATGACTAATATATTGGAAGAATAAAACAGATTCTTTCTGGAGAGACGAAGGTTTTCTAAGATTAACAATACGTCAGGTGGAGAAGAAAGAATGCCCCTGTTCACGAGTCGTGATTTATGACACTTAAACCTCTTGGTAGATTACATCATCGTCATGTAATTTCGCAGCAGGTGCTAATGACTGCGAATTTAAAATGATGTAGTTAAGGAGGATCTCGCCTGATGGCCGGAGTCCTCGCTTTTTACAGGAAGTCAGAAACAATTCATTAAAATGAAAAAGAAGCGATATATTTTCAGATTCGATATATTTTGTGCACGTAAAAACTTAAAATTGAAATAATATATTCTTTATAATCCCAGAAAACAATCTCTACTAACACAAACGAAAATTGTTTAGACCTTTCAATGAGCAAAACATTCAAAACATCCTGATACGTTATTAATACAATCGAGAAAGAATATCATTACGTAGTTCAGAGGCGAAGTAATACGTAGATGTTCATTAATGCAGTCAAAATTTAAACAAGAATAAGTAATTGAAATTAAAACATTTAAAAAACAGTATTTCGAAAAAGTGTTCTTTCGAAACATTTGATACATCACAAATATGAGTTCCACATTATTGAGTGGAACCACCTATATAAAGTATTAATATTTGATATTCGAAAATAACTTTCAAAGGAAATTGAAGAAACTGGATGATACTTTCAATGTAATTTAAAAAAATAGTTCAGACTTAAATTCGACTTAGACATCAACCTTTTTGCGTTCACGTTATCTAAGTACTTACTCTTTTCGATTCAAAATAGCACGAGTTCACTCTCACATGTATGTAATTACTGTCATAAACATGTACTCACGTACATGTCACGTTCCCCAATAACTTGTGATTCTCAGCTTACTTACCTGAAAAGAAAAAAAGAGACATTAGAAAAAAATGTATCTACACCTTCACAGTATCTACATCTAATACATATTTCAAGAACATCGAAGGTGCTTTGCTCTCTTGGCTCTAGGAAATATTTCACGTCAATGGAGGGGTGAAGGAAATAAAAAAATTTTATGTTTTCCATAAGAGCATAATTGTTTTAATGGGAACACGCTAAGCAATGCGAAATTTGATTATATATTGTGTGTGTGTGTGTGTATGTATGTGCGTATGTTTGTGTGTGTGTGCGCTCGGATGCGTGCTAGCGAGTGTGTGTGTATATTTAAATCTTCGTCAGCTGACCTCCGAGAACCAAAAATGTACAGAGGCGTTACTATCTCTAGTCACGTAGTAGTTATTTTTATAGACATTATTGATAATTTAAATATTGTAAATTTTTAAAACTTGTATTTCTAATGTTATTCACATTTTAATAATATACTTATAGAGGGAATGTAGAATGTGAATTTCTCAGAGTGTTTGGCATTGGTTTTAAAACAAAATTCATTTGTATAAAAAAAGAGACTACATCCCAAAATAAAAGAAATAAGAAGAAAGTATTATTTCTTTCTCATCCTGAATTCTCTTTCCCCCAGAAAGTCCAGACATATGCTCATAATACCATTTTTCTTCACTTCCACTCAGAAATTACGGAAATTTTTTGATAGATGTGCGGTTCAGTTCGTAGTTCGGTTTAGTACACCCTGTCGGGTCAAGTTCTAACTTCCCGACTGGTCTCCCGACAAGTGTGGTAGTGTAGTGCATGTTAGTGTAAGTGTGTGTAAGGAAGGGGTGAGGATAAGACAAGAAAAAGGAAGGAAAGTTCGCCCGCGGTCTGTGGCCCGTACTACTCAGGAATTCGCCTGGTATTGATCGGAGATACCATGGAAAACTATAGATCAGATCTGTCGGTGGAATAAATTCTCCAAACAGCAGCTGATTTAAACCTCGACTATCTATCGTATGTACAAAATCCTGACACCGTGTGGAGTGGAAACCGAGAATCTCCCCATCAGAGGCTCTGCAGTGACGTCAACTGATGCCCTGAGCCACTGTAGAAATTGCAGAAATTGAAAAACGGAGATAAAGCAGCCGCCTTCTTTAACAGCTGTTCAAACTAAGTTCGATCATAACATTCGGTGCATGGAGAGAAATGTTTAGTTCATACAATTAATCACGAAGTAGATTCAACTAAACTGAATAGTATATTTTCGTAGGACAAAGTGCTTAGTCACGTTCATGAAACTGCTATTTAGTTAAACACACTAATGCATGTGTAGTAATGTTCACTAGACAGGTCGTACCACGTGACGAATGATATCTAGTAGAGAAAACTAAACGAATCGTTGCGTTGACTAATACATTAAGTGATATTTACTAAACACATTGCAGTGAAAATAACTAAAGGAAACGTGAAAGGGAATGCTTTCTTTGTATCCCTTCAGTAGGTAGTAACTGAGGTTCCGGGGCGGTCACCCTTCCTAAGGCCTCTGGGACTCGTACTTCCTTAACCTCGATTACCATGTAGACCCCAGCCAAGTATATCTGTCACGGACCCATGCTGCCGGCTTTAGGCTTTCGACAGTATTTCTACCATTAGTTTAGAATATAACATAATTTTTGAAAACCAATCAAATACTAAACACGCCATTTATAGGGCGTATAATTCTATATACAGCGTTGAATTCCCACACTTCAGACGGGCTCTACCACCATTCGAATTGGTCAGGTTGCTGAGAACGCGCGCTTACTAAACAGTGTTTAGTAAACAGTGCTTACTAAACAGTGTTTAGTAAGTGTGACGATATGAAACGTAGATCTCACCAAATGAGTTTATCTACGAAACACGTATAGTACTACTGACAATTCTGTTTGTTCATTTACTTACGATTATGAATTGTCTGATTTACTCAACGCAACGCATCATGTTTAGTGAACCTTACTACGAGACATGTATATGAATAATTGTACATGAATGTATAATTCGTACTTCGTACATGAATAATTGTATTTACTATACGATCGCTTATTAAAATATTTAGTAAGCTGTAAACTAGTAAGCTAGTAAACATTCTGCTACAACATTTCTCTCAGAGTGGTAAGCTGCGTTTTTATATACCTCACGGCGTCATAATCAAGAATCCGTCACACACACGCACTGGCCGCTTCCACCTCACCCACCGGGCGGCGGGCGGGAGTCGGGCAGGTCAGGCCGAGAGGTGCAAGGGCTGTGTGTGGGCTGGCTCGGCGGCGCGCCTAACGAGCCAGTGGGCTCATTAGGAGGGGGGCGAGGGGGGGGGGCAGGCGCTTAACCTCGATGAGCCCAGCCACCCACGCGATAGCATCTGCCCCCACCCCACCCCACCCTCTCCCTGCGAACAGGGCCACACCCGCCGCGCCCTCCGCGCCGCACACACTCGGCCGGCGCTCCCACGCCGCGGGCAGCCCTTGCGCTCTGCCAGGCTTCAAATGCAGCAACATTCGCCACAGAAGAAACGGGAGAGGTGGGTCAGTGCATCAACTAATTACACTGCAGTCCCTGACTGGGAGGTCCTAGGTTCCACTCCCGACGGCGGCAGGATTTTCGATACTAGCTTGTCAGCTAGGTCGAATTCAGTCGCTGTCTGGGGGAGAACGGCCGGCTGCTCTGATCGGCAGTTTACCGTGGTTTCTATGATCAACACCAGGCGGGTGCCGGAGAACTATCCTAACAAACGGGTCACGGACCGCGAACGATCTTTCCTTCCTCTTTCTTGTCCTATCCTCACTCCTTACACACACTAGCATGCACTACACTACCACATATGCCGAGAGACCGGTCGGAAGCTTAGAGCTTGTCCCGGCTAGTGCCCCCTGGTGGGAGATACCTGGTTGAGGGAAACCGCTAGTCAATGGTAGGTCGGCACCGGATCTCGCCATCCAGCGGGGAAAGATCACCGCCACATCTCGATGGAAAAACACACACTGCGCTTACGGGACTAATGATCTCTGACGCGCCCGGAATCACGAACAATCAATCCCAGAAAAATATGCGAAGGTATACAGAATTCACTGATTTATGCCGAATGAACAGCAAAGCTTAAAATTAAACAGTATAAAAAATCCAAGTAGTGGGGACTGGTAAAGGTGTCACAGAGCAATAACTGATGTTACTGCAGTGCCTCTAACCGAGAGGTTCTAGGGTTACACTTCCGACGGTGCCAGGATTTTCGGCACTAGCTACATAGCTAGGTCGAATTCAGCCGAAGCCTGCAGGTGAATTGTATCGGCCATCTGCTCTGGGTCGATGGTTTCTCCGATCAATACCAGGCGAATGCCAGAACAGTATCCTAACAAACGCGCCAAGAACCGCACGCATTTTTTCCTTTCTTTTCCTTGTCCTATCTTCTCCTCTCACACACACGCACATGCACTACACGACTACATATACCGAGAGACCGGTCAGGAAATTAAAACTTGTCCTGGCGGTGCCCCGTTTGTGAGAGTTATCTGTTTCAGGTAACTGTGAGAGTTATCTGTTTCAGGTAACTCCGTTAGCCGACGGTAGATCGGCGCCAGATCTTACCATCCAGCGGGTAAGATCATCTCCACCTCTTGAGAAAAACGCATACACTAAACTTACTGGACTAATAACCTTGACAGCTGACGCGCCCGGAATCACTAATCAGTCAATCAACCAAAACCTCCAAATAGTGGTGCTACAACAGCTGATACTTTCCCCCATTATTTCTAAATTTTCAATTTTCGAAAAGTCAGAGTTCTACAAAAATGACACCTGCACCATTTTTTAAAGCATCTTATTTACGTAGGCGGAGGACAACGTTTAATCAAAACATTTAGAATCATTTGGAGGAAATTTTGAAAGTGTTGAGAATTAGAATGAAGAACCTCCAAAAATCAAAATATCCGTTTCAAGCCCAGAGGGACTCAGAGGGAAATATGAATTTTGGAGAAAATCATCGAAACGGTAACATTCCAAGTACATAACTATTCCAGCAGGGCAGCAAACCAGGCGCGACAAGCTCTAAGCTGCCGACTGATCTCCCGACAAGTGTGCTAGTGTAGTGCATTTATACTGCGATTTTTCTAAGAGCGACCCTCAAGGCCACTCAAATCCCATCTTCGCGATGGAATATGTCACGGCATTTCGCGTCTTTTCTCGGTCTTGCCGGTAGAAGTCGCATGATCGCAAGCACATACGGTCGCGATCGTGCGAAATCTAGCGGAACGGCTGAGAAAGACGCGAAATGCCGTGACATATTCCATCGCGGAGATGGGATTTTAGTGGCCTTGAGGGTCGCTCTTAGAAAAATCGCAGTATAAGTGTAATATTGTTATAAGGGGTGAGGATAGGACACGGAAAGGGGAGGAAAGGATCGTGCCCGGTCAGTGGCCCGTTTGTTAGAGTACTGCTCCGGCATTCGCGTGGAGTTGCTCAAAGAAATCAAGGAAAACTACCGATCAGAGCCCGTAATAATTCACCAGACAGCGGTTGAATTCGAACTACTAATGCAGCTAATGTTGATAATCCTGCCACCGTCATGTTTCAAACCTTACAACTTTTCGGTCAGAGTGACATCTGATATCGTATAATCACCTTTGCCCGGGACCGCACGACATGTACCCGCATATAGACGGACAAACACGCAAGATTTTACGTAAATTTACCAATTACATTTTGTAGTATTAATGGGTAAATTATTGCACTTCCATAGCCACCATTTTGTTACAAATACATCTCTCAGAATTTATTCTGAAAACTTCATTAACTTCGCAATATTCACAAGCTTTATAGAAATAACTTCACAAAGAAACGCGGTTATTAGAACAATGTAACGTATAATTTGCAGAATTAGCATAATGGAGCTCAATCAATAACACTACAGAACGCTTATAATAACTGACCACACGGCCCAAATGGTCATTTATATAATAAATTATGTAATAAACGAGAAAAAATTGAATTTTTATTATTCTCAACTAATAATATATTTCATGCAAACATGTTCATTCGCGAGCTACAACTTGTTCGTAACGTCTAGGCTGCGTCACAGATAGTCTAATAAAATGAATATTGTCATATTACTTCTTTATTTCCTATTATTCACGCTTGAAGAATCCTACATTTGAATATGGACCAATTAGTATGGTATTATAGTAAAAGAATTCATTTATAATTAAAATAATTTCAATTTTTAGAACACAATTCTTCTTTTCCCTAAACTTTGTAACAATCTTTACTTCGTAATAACTCTCTTTTATTCATGTATCGTTCGACTCAAGAATTGTAAACAGTAGAGTTGATGACGTCATCGCCACTGTGCCTCCGGACGGTCGGGCAGGAAGCAAGTTCCAGAGAAGTCTTCGTAAAGCGCTTTCCTCCAGAACAAACTCGTAGCAGGTTCCGTATTGACCTGCTTTCTCCGCGTTGGAGCCTCTTGCCCGGTAGCCCACAGGTAACGCCGCGCTCTCGGGTGCAGTGATACACACGAACACGACCGCGCCGGAGGAACCGGATAAAAGGACTCTGTGTTAGGAGTAGAACTCTGGAGAGGAATTTTGTTTCCTTGTAGGTCAAGATTTTCCGACAGCGTGGAAAAGAAATGCACGGAAAAATGTGAGCAATAGCGAGTACGAAGGCGAATGACACAGACATGACGTTGTGGAATTAATCCAATTCAACTTGCGTCAAAACACAGTTTACATTTAGTATCTCCCGTGCACGTGGAAGAATATTTACTATTTATGAGGGATTTGTGCGCGAATGAATAATGAGATCAAGGATGCAGCCGAGGAGCCGCGAGTTATCCCAGACATTACAGTGTCTTCTGGTTGGATATCCGAAAGAACAATACAGAATAATCATAATGTTTAACTATTTAGCGTAAGGTGACCTTCCGTTTTAGCCGGGACAGTCCCTTATCATAT
This sequence comes from Acheta domesticus, assembly GCA_031308135.1. Classification (NCBI taxonomy): domain Eukaryota; kingdom Metazoa; phylum Arthropoda; class Insecta; order Orthoptera; family Gryllidae; genus Acheta; species Acheta domesticus. The sequence goes on from JAHLJT010002630.1 coordinate 47,229,745, forward strand.
TTCAGGTACAGTTCCAGTATCATATTTTTGACAGGTATTATGCTCGTGTGTCAAGTAACGTAAGTGTTTAGAGAGTCAGTTGTGGTTTCTGAGAAGAAAATACAAGTATGGTGTCATTAGAAATCTTACAATTTATACTTTACCGATATCGATATCTTTATCGAGAAATTCAATAATTCTATTATTTTTCATCTGACACATTCTCACGTACTTCGTAATTACTGGAAATCTAAATAAAACAAAATGCGTAACTTGTTATTTTTTTTTATTTCTAATGTTCCTTTCTAAGGGATTCTTTGATTGACATGAATGCTACATCATGAAAGTTATACGTATTCACTTATTTATTTAAGTTTAATTTCCAAATCTAAATATGCATGAGAAAATACAGTTTAACATCCTATTTTGCCCTTCCTATCGTTGTGAGAATAAATAAAATGTCCGTTTTTATTTGTTTTCAAAAATACGGTCACCTTAATTTAGAGTTGTTCGCAGCCAATGCAGCCAACTTCGGAACTTTCTCACGCTACGAGCGTGCAATACCAAGCACAGCGCTCTCTTCCCAGGAAGCGGATTCCCTCTCGTTACGAAGTCGCTGCTTCGCTTCGCACTTGTCACCCACCCCCCCGCAGAAGAAAACTGCGATCATTCGACCGGGAAGACTAGAAATGATTTGACTGATGGATTATTTTGTATTTTTAGGCGCGTCATCGGCTATGAGCTTTGGTCCCGTAAGAGTAAGACATGATTTTATCGCGGGAAGTGGTAATGATCTTTCCCACTGGTTGGCGAGATCCGGCGCCGACCTACCCATCAGCTTGGAGAGTTTTCCCAAACAGATATCTCCCACCAGCGGGACACTGTCCCAGCCGGAATAAGTTTCCAACTGGCCTCCCGAAATGTGTGTCAGTGTACTTCATGTAAGTATGGGATGCAACTAGGACACGGAAGAAGAAGGAGAGATCTGCACGGTCCATGGCCCGTTTGTTAGGGTACTGCTCCGGCATTCGCCTGGTGTTGATCGAAGAAACCACGGAAAACTATCGATCGGAGCAGCCGGGCGGCTAGAATTCTCCTCCAGACAGCGACTGAATTCGACCTAGCTGACAAGCTAGTGTCAAAAGTCCTGCCACCGTCGGGAGTGGAAGCCTAGGACCTCCCGGTCAGAGGGACTGCAGTGACATCAGTTGACGCATTGAGCCATTTCTCCCGGTTTAAAAGAAGAGGAAACGCGATTGGAAATCCCTGTTGCACCTCCGATTGCACGGCGCATGGAGTTCTCGCACGCGTCGCCCTTCAGAGCCGGTTGCCGTCGAATGGCCTCACGGAGGGGATCTTCGCACGGGCGGGCGTGGCCTCGGCCGAGTGCAAGGCCCGCTCGCCCCGCCACGCCCCTTCCGGCAACTGCTCGCCGCACTTCGCTTACTCTCAGGAATTCCAGACATCTTCCCATCTTTGGCGAACGCCCAAAACAATTTTATTTAAACTTTAAATATTAGATGGCAGCTGGCACCTACAATAATCTAAGCTTAAATAATACACAGCGATAGACGGCAACCAGCAAGCGGATGGAGTAAGCCCGAAAAGCTGATCTAGACCAAAAACTTAGGAAACTAATTCGTTCAAGAAAGTCTGTGCCATTCTGTAGCACCCCTAGTTCAATAATGCAATTGTAAGACATGAATAATGCAGTGTCCTTTCATCTGAACATTACCCGAAACTTTTGCACCAAAGTTGAGCTAATGGTAATCAATACTACTAGTGGATACTCGACCGCCCTCTTTCTTTTACATATGAAGGAATATACATGTTAGAAAAACGTCTTTAATCCATATCGTTGTTCATGAGGTCCAGAAGTCAAACAATTATATTAGTTTGGCGACACTTCCGAATTTTATTTCTCCATCTTCAGAGCTGAATTCAACACAACACGGTTAGAACTATGTGTAGCACAATAACAATGACATATTCAATGCACACACATACATATAAAAAATACAATTAAAGCACTACAAAAGGAACTTACCTTACTAGGGTGTGGAAAACTATATAAACATTATAGTACACTTGTCCACCTATGTCATAGGAGATGGCAAGATAATAGAGAGATCATGACGTCTGTGGTGAATGTGTTACCATGCCAGCTCATGTGGAATTGTTATAATGTTACATAATGTTCCTCAAACTAGTAAGGTATGTTCCTTTCTGTTGCTTTAATTTTATTTTTTTATACGTAATTGTTTCCATTGAATGTGTCATAGTTACTGTATACCGTACATTGTTCTGTCTTCAGCCCTCAAGATGGAGAACCCCGAAACGTCTGCTAACTAATATAATTATTCGATTTCTGGACCAAATCCCATTAACAACGATATGGATTATACAACGATATGGTCGTGAAACACAGCATAAAAACGTGTTTATTTCAATAAAAATATTCTGTATTCTGCACTTGTCGGGTCACTCGTCACGGAAGCACCGAGGAGACTCGATTCTCATAAAATATAATTGAAAAGATCTCATTTTGTAAATTACGCCATAAGATACCTAATTCGAGAGCTCTGACCCCAAAAATCAGGTTTTATTGTCCTACGAAGCACCGTTTGCGGATTATGCACAAAGGATGTATGAGGACATAGTTCGTTAAGGGTACCAGTGTTACAGATTGCGTTTGCAGTTATCGCTACTCGTGAAGCTCAATTCGTCACCTCTCCGTGAAATTCTTCATCTTTTCACACTTCACTGTTGAAAATTGGTAGGCTGTGAGAGGCAAGAAAAGGATCTATACTTCATAAATAATAAGTCATTACAAACAAATTATTCCCAGTTGAATCCTTTCCTACTAAAACGCACAATCTAAGACGAGATCAGGAACCAACCTGTCTTACATCTGTTTGAACTCAGACCATGAAAAATTTTAATGGTCAAACATATCAGAAAACAGGACTATTCTTAAATCTATCCTCGAGTTGCAATCTTTGTCCGAGACTAGCTGAAATAATCTGCTGTTGTCCAAGCAGTTGTGTATCACAATCACTTTTCAGACGGAGAAAGTAATGAATTCTGTATAGATAGAGTAATAATGCAGTGTAAAATGGAATTCCTTTAAGTAATTTTCTATGCCACACGCCTTGCATCTCTCAGCTCCGTTCCACAAACTCACACTGCTGTTCTGTAATACCTAGTTGTATTGCGGATTGCATTAAACTTTTTTTTAAATAGATGGGAAAACAGAACATACTTTCTCGCATAATTTGCAACTGTACTGATTTCGATAATTCAGAGTTCAACGAAACTGCGACCAGCGCAATTTTTATAAACGTCTCTTCCTCTATCTATCCGATGGGGAAATTAAATTTGGAACCATTTTTGAGAAAATTTTGAAAATGCCAAGGCTCCTTGTAAGGTCCTCCAAAATGAAAATATCCGTTTCAAATTCGTAAGGCCTTCACTTCTGACAGATCCATCGAGGTATGCCAGTTTTGGAGAAAATCGTCTGAACGGTTTAGATGCAAGCGTTGATTGCAGATGGAGGAAACGACAGAAATTTTACCGTCAATCAATTTTTCGGTAACAAAAACTCACAAAACGTGGACTGACTAGACAAAGTGTTAGAGGAATTTACTACACATCTAAAAAAGATTTCCCCACTTTTTTACATCACAAACCCCACAATATGAGTTTGTTCTAACGAAAAATCGTCATTGTTTGCTGCAGAATTTCAAAATTTCCTTTTACTCAATAAAGTAGTATGCGAGAAAGTAAAAATATTGAAGAAATTTCGAGAGTAATGTATAGTACATTGTATAGTTAGAGTTATTGTCCATTTTAACCAAAACATTACGGTTACATCGAATGGATTGAAACTAAGTGAAGATGGCACACGGATTGTTACTACGCAGACGATCTGACTGGAGCTCTTTGATTGATGTGATTATTTAAATGCCTTTATTTTTAATCGTGAGTAAAGTGAGACTTGCATCACAAATTTTCCTTTAATAAAGTATGTGTTTATTGTCGCTGGGAGTAAAATGACTCCTTAAACCCGGAGGGGTTTAAGGATTTTCACAGAATAAATAAAATGTACATGTGTTTCAGCTCCCATACGCTGAAGCTAAAGCAGCAGAAACCACTGTCACGTAACTGGCTCAAAAAAGTGCAACTGTCAATTATCATAATCATATTGTAGTGTTGAAAGCGTGTATGCGGGTTTTAAATAAAACAAAAAATGTATTATTTAAAAAAATGAAGTTTCATATATGACACGGCGTTTAACTGAGCTTTATTCACTTGGAAGTCAGTTTAATCTTTCCCTCTTGTGAATTAAGCTCTATTTAAATCCTCTCTTATATAAATATCTATTTTAACACACCATGCCGCAAACACGATTTCTAGAGCTATTTTTGCTTTCTAAATAATAGTGAACGAAGCAAGCGGCGTGTTAAAACATAGTATGCGCGATATGTGTGCGAATCACATGTTTCGTGCACTTGTTATGCAACTTACCATTGTTTCACACTATGTGCCTTTTTTTGTTTGCGTGCTAGAGAGCAAGCCGAAAAATAGGACAGAACGGTATTCTAGTCTAAATTGTTTTCTAACTACAAGACCAACTACGCGATGGAACTCGAAAGGTTCTTGGGGCAGGTAATTGTTTATTTACACTGACATATTGTGAAGGGAACAATATTAAACTAGTACATTCAACACGTGTGTAGTAAGAAACATTTTTTTGTCTACACAAGAAGAATTTAAATAAATCCGTTATTTGTTAAAACATTAATGCTTCCCATATTTTTGCAATCAACGTACAATCATCTCAATCGTTTCTAGTTATTAAGAATCAAATGTATGTACTGCATATCTCACCAAAAGGACGGAAATGTGAAAACTATCAGAAAACGACGAGATGATAGAAATGTTCACAAAAACCGAGAATGAGTCCACAGAAGGCCCTCGCAATGGGAATTCTCACATCACTGACAATGAGGAAACACAAAACGGGCAAACGAAGTGGTGAATACATAAAAGAACCATTGTTAAGAGGAGAATGCATCCTCCAATAGAAGGCCTTCAAACCCAATCTGCAAATAAAGAGCACACACTCAACAGATTTGGTTGAAAAGAAAAAAAAGGAAAATGTCATTACGCCCCTCTGTTTAAATGGAACTGTCGTGAATTAACATTCCCTGCCAAAATTAAGTAAACATATGTTAAATCAAGTGTTAATTAAAGAATAATGTATAATATATCAAGATATTTAATTGAAACCGAAACGAATATTTTAAACATGTGGCAGACCGCGGTGTATGAAAAATATCTGCAGAGTCAATTCATTGTTAGTTTATAAATTCCTGTTACTTCTGATTCGTCCTCGTGATACAACAATCATCTACAGTATTATGGATGTTTGTATATAATATCTTAAGAATTGTTCATACTTACCATTTCATATTTTCCTAATGAAATCCCTGTAAATCCACGTTTTCCTTTTGATAAGTACAACAATAATTTATCACAAAATATTTGTCACTTGATACATGTGTTTTTATAGTTTTCAGCAAAAATGGTTGCTCTAGCTAAAGTACGGTGGCTGAGACAATGAGATGAGGTAATGCCAGTTCCCCAGTCCCTAGTCTCCACAACAACATCCCCTAATACAAACGACTTACATGGCGAGAATTGGTGGAGAAATAAATACTACAATGTTTTTAGATGGAATGTGTCAATACTGGTTCAATTCTTCAGTTTTACGCAACTCACGATTACGGAAATAAAGAGACCATCCGTCAAAAAATAGACGTTACTTTTCAAAAGGAAAATTTAAAAAAAATTAAATTCTTGTCGCTACTCCACGAGGAAAACGTCACCCCCCCCCGCCGTCGTGTGAATATCGAAGGGTTTTTTTTTCAAAAATATCGAATATCGAACGGTTGTGAATATCGAATCGTTTGTTTTTTCAAAAATATCGAAAATCGAAAGTTTGTGAATATCAAAGATAGTTTTTTTTTTTTTTAAATATCCAATATCGAAAGTTCGCGAATATCGAAGCGATGGGGCGCCGCCGCCCGTGTTTACTCCTAGGCGCGCGCGCCCGCAGCGCCCCTAGCGCCGAGGCCGGCTGCCCCACATCGCCAGCGCGCGTAAGGCACCGCGCCGCGCCGCGCCGCGCCGCCAGCCCAATTACCGCCAGCGCCGAGGGGCTCCGTTAGCCCGGAATCAGGCCAGCAGCCGCCACACAGCGGAGCGGCCCGCGGCGGCGGCGCCGCGGCGCTCGCTGCGAGGGCCTAGGGCGCTGCTACGCTGCTACACTTGGGGTTTTATTTCTTGGCGCCTGGGGACTTGTCTTCATGATGGAATATCTCGCGTCCTTCTCGCTTATGTCGCATGATCGCCAGTACTGCTCGATACAGTCGCGATCATGCGACTCCTAGCGGCACGACCGAGAACGACGCGAAATGCCGTGAGATATTCCAACATGAAAACAAGTTCCCACGCGCCAAGAATTAAAAACGCAAGTATAGGTATAGGGTTTTCTATAGTGGCCGATGGCATTAGGTCATTATTGTTACACCTCCTGACTTATAGAATGAAATTTTTGACAGTGGTAGCCATATTTCTGTGTCCACGAGCCCCGTTGAGAAGGACGTTCGCGAATTAATTAACGAGATTCATTTTTTAAGGCAGGACGTGTACCAATGACCTAATGTCATCTGCCACTATTGAAAATCGAAGTACAGAAACTAGTCGCTGTCTGGATAGTCCAGTAACATTAAACTAAAAAAATCTTTTTATTTTTATGTTCAGTTGATTCCTTCTAATATTAAAGAGAATCAAATCATGTATTATTTCAACAGTTATTTTATTGGCATTAGTGGACGAAAGACACAATGTGGCCACATTATCACGTGTTCTGAGACATAGGAATAAAACATGTTTAAAAAATCACCAATGAAAAACATAAAATTTAAGAAAGAATGGGACTCATGAGCTAAGGATAGAAATGAAACCTAAAAAAGATAGGTTTCTGTTACCGGGCAAAATAATTTGTTTTATTTGGGAAAGAAATTCTACGATTCCTTGCCATTTCCTTTGGCGCTCAGTTAATGTTTCCGGCGTTGCTAATAACTCGTAGCAGTAGTATTATATCCCGTTTTATTCATTTATATACCGTTTACCTTCATAAACAGAATGAGAAATAATTTCTGTTATTTATAAAAATTGTCGAAGTTGGAATTTTCTTAACACTCGAACCTCTTTTACCTACTTTGACTTCAATTTATCAGATCCTATGGGGTACTAGTGGCTGCGTTCAAAATTCCCAAGGATAAGTTAAAAAACCGACAGACAGAAAATAAAGTAAATACTTTTCGTTATGTTCGTACGATTCAATGGGTAGACTTACTCTACCCGTGATAAAGTATGTTTCACTTCAAAGAAGAATTTCACATTATATTCGGTAAAATTATGGTGTACACAGTGAGCTATGTACTCGTCATGTATTTGAGATTTTAAAATCATACTGTTATAAATAGGACTCCTCGTTGTACGTACCTCGATTATTTTATGTATTTCAGTCGTTATTGGCTGCAAAGAAACAACCCAGATATAAATGTAGTATTGCCAATCAAAACCCTAAATGCGTATTTTAAGTGTAACTGTGACGAAGTTAAGTTATGTAGCTGTATCGTAAGCATTAATATTAGACCTCCTTTGCAATGAAACTAACAAGTAAACATCAGAGCTTGGTACTATGCTATTGAACGGAATCATTCAAAATGACGACGGTGAATGTAGACGTTACACCATGGTAGACGTGAACTTAAACATGAGAAGTAATCGTGGAAGTTCTCGAACTTTCTCGAGCTTTCAGATATACATTAACATGGTTTGAGACCACTATATCATACAACTTTGCCACCATTTACAGTACACCTCAGCAAGATACAAAAAGCATCTAGCGTCTTTGTGAAAAAAGATTAATACAATTTATTTGTTAGTGCATGCATTGTCATTCATCGTAAAATCGACATAGAATCACTCATTGAATCTATGCTGTCATACTGGCTTGTTCATATCTACGTTACTTACTGTCGTTAGAATGTCTGTGTGGAGTATTTAACTTGTAAATACCTGTATTATCACATGAACGAGAGGCTGCCTTTGGATTACATTTCGGTATATTGAGAATGGTAGGTCCACGTTCATTTCAAGGATAGTAATTGTTTATGTCCTGACGTCAATGTGAACGTTCTCATTGTGAATATCCTGTTACTCCAATTGTAAGAAAATGATTTACTCGTATATTACCAGTTTCCATGTATGCAGAAACTGAAAGAAAAGTATGGCACTCCGGCCATGTTCAGAAGTACCTATGGTACCTACCTATGGTAGGCACAGAAACTCGGGAAAAAATCCCAAAACAATGAAACAATTTCGATTTTGACTAAAAAAATGCAAATATTTGATAGTGATGCTTAAAGTAGTTCAACCTTCACTGTGTAGCTGCGATTCCACAACTGTCCTCTTCATCAACAGATACTAAAATAAGATTTCGTCGTGAGAGCGTAGACTTCCGCGGCCGGAGTCAGTACTTACGTGGCTGTCCGGGAGACACCGCGTCCAAGGCACAGGAGCCGACGTTTCGGCCGCAATTCTGCTACCTTCATCAGGGCGTAGTAATACATTCTGCGTCCTTCATCAGGGCATTACTATACTGCGATTTTTCTAACTTTGCCCCTCAAGGCTCGTCTTCATGATGGAATATGTCACGGTATTTCGTGACGTTCTCAGCCGTGCTGCCAGGTATCACATGATCGCCATCGTATCAAGCAGTGTTCGCGATCATGCGACTTCTAGCGGTACAACGGAGAAAGACGAGAAATGCCATATGGTATTCCACCGTGGCCATAGGGGCTTGAGGTAGAGAGTTAGAAAAATCGCATTATACGCTTTGATGGTCGCAGAATGTCGACCGAAACGTTGGCACCTGTGCCTTCCTGATAGCCGAGTAAGATTTCCTCGTGACTGTGGGGAGATCTGGCTGTAAGAGAACGCCGGAGAGTTTCCACGAAGCGATTATGCACGGTGAGTGTTTCGAATTTGTTTGTGAACATCCGAAAAGCGTTTAAATGCCGAAGTATCAGTAAGGGTTCATAAAGGTTCTAGACTTAAAATGGCTAAATTACGAAACAGCAACTCTTTAACTGAACAGTGATAGGAAAAGAGATGCTGGTGCCCGTTGGTGTGCGTAAAGGCGGCTCCACACTTCGGCATTCGCCGAGCAGCGAGATGCATACTGCTCACCCAATCCCAACCAGCTGATGTATTCGGCAAATGTTCGCTTCCTTTGATGTGTCCAAAAGACCGACACGCGATGGGTAGAGCAAGCGCTCGGCAAATAGCAAGCAACTCTTCCACACTACTCGGGATTCGGCGGGCAGTTGCTCGCTGTTCGAATAACGAATGTGCGGAGCCGCCTTAAGCGAGTGATCCCGTGCCAGGATCACTCGCTCACGCACACCAACGGACACTACGATGGAGCCGACTGCCCCGCCCCTTGGAAAGTGCTCTGCGTGCAGATCGCATGGGCGGAACCCGCCTCCGCGCCCAGGGGCGAGTTCGCCCACAGGAGCGATGGCGACGCTGGGGCAGCGCTTTTCGGCAGCTCATCCCGGCCCGCTCGTCCACGGAGAAAGCCGCCCCCCGCGGGCGCAGACAGTCCAGGTAGCATTCCGTCCCGCACTTTCACAGCCGGGGACAAATGGGCGCTTCCAAAATCGTTCAACGACCCCCTCCCCCCCCACACACACACATGCAAATGCTGTGGATAGAAAGTGTCAAACAACGGATGTTTGTTTTTTCACATAATTAAAAACGTAGTGTATATTGGTGCAGCTTTCTTCCTCCCTCTTCACAATTAGGATTATTGCAAATAAATTATGGTGAGTGTATTATCTAAATAAACTTACGTAAATTAGAAGCGTAATAAGCTTACGTAAAGTAAGAAGCAGGTAGCGCATTATAAATTTTCATAATTTTTCCTAACAATTTGTTAAACATTTTCATAACATTTTTCCATGACATTTTCATAACAATTTCAATACGAATGTTACTGAAATAACTATTATTGCAATTAAAATAGTCACTGTACCCTTGTTTTAGAGAAATTAATTTAATTCGAACATAATATCTTTAAAAATATAGTAATATTATCTCTCCAAATGTTATATACTAGTAAAGTTACAAAACAACAATGCCACATAATTGAAAGCAAAAGAAAAATGAGGAAAATATAAAGGAAAAAACAAGAATTCTAAGAAGTGTCTAATGAACATTAAAATGCAAGTCACGCAATAGAATAGTAGTTAAAAACGCGATCAGAATGTCACAAAGTGTTTGGACAATGAAAAGAGACAAAAAAGGGTATTCATCTTCAGGAAGGAAAACAGTACAGAGAAAGGAACACCCAGAGCACAATGTCTCGGTAAAAGGACAATAATTTAGGTTCGTGAATAAAGCAGGAAAAGGGAGACGGAGCGCAGCACGAGGGCTGGCGTGACAGACGAAAAGTCGGACAAAGGCCCTCAGAGCTCCTCTGTAAGGATAAATGGAATGAGATCAGAGAGATAAAGAAAGTCAGCCAGGTGACCGAGAAGGTTCGGTAGTGGCAAAGGAGAGTTATAAATTACTATTCACGTCGCACTCCTTAACAAGAGGAAAAGTTCCTCCATTAGTGGTGTCATTGTATCTCTGTTGTATTGGCTTCCTGAAATTGAAAATCTGGCTTAAAGGATATACGTAAGCAGTGTTTGATTTATAACATTTTACATTTCAAAACGCGTCCAAAATTAATTATTAATTTAATAGAAATAGTTATATATTTGTAATAAAATTTAATAATTATGCCCGAGATACCCGAAAGTCGCTACGGTCCGTCGTGTTCCGCCAGAAATCACGTCCTGTACGTAACTACATTAACACAGAGTCCAACTAAAAAAAAGTATGCATGTTATCGGAAATCGAATATTTAACGAACAAATTAGGAAAAAACATTTCTCTTCTATTGCGTTATGAAAATTATCGGCATAGGAGGTACGAGTCCACTGTTGTGCCCATGGTATCTCAGACTTCCATGAACTGCACTGCCGTATATGTCCGGAGACAAGTCGGAAGCTTAGAGCTTTATCCAGCTCAAGTGGTGCCCCACTGGGGGAGATCCATTGAGTGGGAAACACCGCAAGCCGACAATTACAGCATGTAAAACAACCCTGGCGCAATTTTTCAACACTTAAATCCTCCGACAATGAGCGTCCGAATTAGATTCTACATTCTTTCGGGCCAGTGGTGGATAGATAAAATATCTTTGTAATAATGGTACCTGGTGAACACGAACATGACAGCTTCATGGTGCCAAATTCAAAAATTTCCGACGACAATACAGCCCTTATGAGGAATTTTCAAACTCCAAGCATACGACAATATTAACTATAATCACCCCCACCACAACAACAATATCATCAACAATATATATTGTTCAGGCTTTCTATAAGCTTTTGTAATGTAAATTAATGTAAATTAAGTCTTTAAAGGAATGTCAATTTCAAAGAGTTCGCATTTTTTACTTTGACCATGGTTTGAATTAAACTCGTAATATAATAAAATTTAATGAAGTAATTATATATGTAAATTTTTTTTAAAGGAAAAACTAAGTTTTAAAATGGACTATTTTCAATTTTAACTGTGTGTATAAATAGATTTCATGCGAACATTTTTCTCTTGGCAGTTTATCAAAATTAATTGGAATAAACAGACCCACCACGAACTTTCGTGATATGAACGCGAATCATTTATACGTGTTACTCGCCGATTGCACCTCCTCTTCCGTGTCCTATCCTCATCCCCTACTCACACACTAACCTGCACTTCACTACCACACATGCCGGCAGACCAGTCGGGATCTTAGAGCTTGTCCCGGCTGGGGCGGTGCCCCGCTGGTGGGAAATACCTGGTTAGGGAAACCCCGCTAGTCGACAAGGTCGGTTACAGATCCAGCGGGAGATCACAGGCACATCCCTTGATAAACCATCCACTACACTTAAGAGACTAATGGCCTAAGTAGTTGACGGGTCCGGAAACGTTATCCATTCGGTGAATCAATCAACAAACACGTCACCGCCTGGGCGCCCAGCGGAGTGGGGCGGCGTCGGGGCAGGTGCGTGGCCGTGAGCGTCTGGAGGTCAAGGGCCGCCGCGCCGCGGAGGTCAGGGGCCGCTTTCGCCGCGCGCCGCGCCTTGACCTTGTCTTTCCCCCCACCCCTCCCCCTCCATCCTTCCTTCCTTCGGCGCCGGCGCAGACACCTGCCCGGGGCGCGAAAGCTGCTCCTGACAGACACACACCGGACCCATTACTCCACGCACTGCGACTGCGAAGAGCTAATAAATACATCGGATAAAGAAATGGATTGATAAATAAACGCGGCACCAAACAAACGACGTTCGTATTCTTACTTAACCTCGTATACGGAAAGTATCGATAACTTCGCTAAAATCAACACTAAAGGTTTCACTGTTCTGAATGCAAAGTGTCCAACACCCATAGTATGACGACGTTTCGAGTATGCCGTAGAGAGTGCGGTCAATGACCCCTTTATATTACTGGATGGGCAATTGTATTCGGATGTCAGTTGTAAAGTTTTACTGCAGGAAGCCGCCATTGACATCAGTCGTACGTTTTGGATCAATTTAAACAAAAAGAATTAACTCTTAAGTGGCAACACCGTTTTCTCAGACCCTATGGCTATTTATTTTTGTCATTTTGACTTTACTAATAACGTTGCAACTTCCAGCAGCGAGCTAACAATCATTTGACAGCCTCTCTTTCATGTGATAACTTTGATCTGTAATTTTTCTTACTTATTGTTGTAAATTTTCCAACAAGATCTCATGTAAACGAAAGTTTATTTTACGTACCATCTTTAGAATGTTTGTTTCTTGCTATCTTTTAAATTGTTATCTTTATGACTTGTATTAGACGATACATTATAGAGAATAACGTCTTTCGGGGAGTCGATGGAGCCAACAATCCCTTTAAAAGAGATCCACGAACGAAAAAGGTTGGGAACCCCTGGTGGTGTGGAAATCGGACGGGGTAAGAATGGTTCTTTTGATGAAGGTCTTACGTGATGAAACATACGTGCTTACTTAAATGGATAAAAGAAAAAAGAACGCTGGATTAACGTGAAAGTACTCTCTGAGTGTGAATCAGTGAAAAACTACTGATTGACAGTGACTATTCACTGATGGTGTCAGTTATAACCCTGCCACTGACAATCAGTCAATTGAGCTGAAAAAATCAGTGAAAATTGGGTCCACTTTTTGAATCAGTGAAACTTCACTAGTTGAATCAGTGAAATCTGTGACACAAATTGCACGTGATGACTGAACGATCAGTGAGCGACGGTGGCGCGTCACTTTTACCACTAACGACCAGTGCAATGCTGGCGGTCATTATGAAAAGGTTCGCATATTCGCTGATTGTCAGCGAAACTACCCATTTCGACTGAAGATATCAGTGACTTCGGCTCTCACTGATTGAATCAGTGACAGTTTCACTGATTCAAATTCAGAGAGTACGACGTTGACCACCCTCCTCGCATTGGTAAACGACAGTTAAAGTATGAAGAGCAGTGGAGGCGAATGAAGAATGTGGATGATTCACTATTTCCTGTGCCCGGGCGCGTCAACGGCTATGGCAATTATTCCTGTAAGTGTAGTGGATGTTGTTTTATCGCGGGATATGGTGGTGATCTTCCCCGGCTGACTGTCGAGATCCAGCGCCGACCTCTACTTCGACTCACGGGGTTTTCCCCAATCAGTTATATCCCTTCAGCGGGGCACCTTCCCTGTCGGCTCTAAGCTCGCGACCGATCTCCCGGCATGTGTGGAGTGTACTGCATGTCAGTGTAAGTGTGTGTAAGTAAGGTGTGAGTATAAGACAAGGAAGAGAAAGGAAAGATCGCGCGAGGTACGTAGTCTGTTTATTAGGGCACTGCTCCG